>SOPF01028182.1:210661-278599 GCA_012979155.1 Hypericum perforatum
TTCTTATTTAGTTTTCTTATTCCAGCCAAGATTCCTACTTTTTAGGATAGCAAGTTTTGGCCAGAATATTTAGTTCCTTTTTAGGAGTTCTTTTATTTAGGAATAAGTGAGACTTTTGTAGCCTATAAATAAAGGCTTAGGACGTGTGTTTTAGGGGAGCCCAATACACGAATTCATTCTGAATGTTAAAGTCTTTTGACTTTGTGAGTTTTTATAACTCTTCTCGTTCTTGCTAAGCTTGTGTGTCGTTTAGCTTGAACTTTATCTTCACTTATCAAACGAGCTTGCCATCCTCGTTTGTGGCATGATTCGACGTGGCTTGGAGTTCTCAGATTGTTCGTGGCTCGGGTTGAGGCTCTTTTGCCGAGGTTCTTGCTGGTCCAGTTCGTGGATTCGAAGTCTCATCCACCCTAAGCAACAATAGATCCATAAATTCGTGTTTCTCCTACCGAGATCACATCATTTGGTATCAGAGCTACAGCTTGTTGTTTAGGCTATCTATCCTTTAGTTTACGTTTTTACTTTGTTACTTTTGTATTCTGAGTTAAAAAAAAAGAGGAGAAAAAAAATGAAAAAAAGTTAAAAAAGTGGAAGATCATGTCCTACAAATACTCACGCAGAAAGTTGGGAGATTATGATGCACAAAGTCTTATAGAGAATTATTACAATACTCAACCACCACGAGGCAAACTTCAAGCACGAAGAGGAAGAGCACCTATTGAAGAAGAAAGTGAAGAGGAATCTGATCCTTTTCAAGAGGAAGACATGGGCCCTACAAGGGGACTTAGGAGAGCAAGAGTCAACCACCCACCTAAGGAAGCAAGACAAAGAAGAGAAGAAAGCTTAGGAAGCATTAAGCTTAAAATTCCTTCTTTTGCAGGTCGATCTGATCCAGTGGCATACCTTGAATGGGAGAGGAAGATTGAGTTCGTGTTTGATTGCCATAATTATTCTGAGGCAAAGAAGGTAAAGCTAGCTGTGAGTGAGTTTACTTATTATGCTATAACTTGGTGGGATCAACTTGTCACAAGTAGGAGGCGTAATGGAGAACATCCTATAGCTACATGGGAGGAGATGAAAGTGGTGATGAGGAAAAGATTTGTCCCAAGAAGGAGAGTACTACCTATGAGGAGGACAAGTGGAGATGAGACTGATTATGATGAGGATGCGGGGTTCACAAGGAGCATTAGAAGATTGAAGATTGATCGCAAACCTATAGAGGCAAGGCGAAGAGGAGATGACCATTGGGAGGAACTAAAAGCTGATTTGGTTATAGGATTTGGCTTGTATTTAAAGAAAGTTGATGAAGCACGACATAAGAACATCCTTCAAGCTAAGTCCAAAGTTGAGGAGAAGGTATGTTGTTCTGATCAGATTATTGAAGATACTTTGACATAGGAGGAGTTTGGTGAATTTGCCATTGATTTATTTGATGGGGAGTGTTTCCATGAACATGACATGTCACTTCTCTACTTGAGAGATTTGTTTGACGAATCAGAATTTATGGAAGTTGATCACATGAGGAGGCACCTTGTTACTATTATTGGTGAACATGAAGAACTTGTTTTGGCAATTGACAAGGAAGAGATTCAGCCCATATCATATGTATCTCCAGATTTTGTTATTGAACGTGTTGATCATATTGACTTCTTAGCAGTTGACAAGTATGATTGTGTTGGAGGCTCAACATTGCTCAACCTGTGGAATAATCTGAGGTTTAAAGAAAGGTTTGTGCGAACAGGTATGTTCTTGGCTTTCCGATTGGAGATGACATCCTACTTTTTAAGCTCAAAGTATTTATTCAGTTGGAGTGGAAGATACAAGTGCAACCACGAAGGTCAAAGATTAAACCTTATTCCAATGGTATCATTGATTGGAGAATGCATGGCATATGCAAGGATTTGAGGACAAATCGCTTTCAAGAGGAGGGGAATGATATGAATCTGATGGGCCATAATATGAATCTGATGGTGCAAGAAGTTTCAAGCAAGTTTGTGCAAGTCCAAGGACGTGTCCATGAAGCCCATACAAGTTTTTGCAAGTCTAAAAACATCCAAGAAGCCCAAGGGAAGCCCATTCACGTTCTTGAAGCTGTTTAGGAAGTTATTTACTCTTAGATTTCGTTTTGGAGAGTTTGAAGCTAAATTGGAAGCTTGAAGAGGGCGTACTAATCTGGATGCATGCACAAGAGAAGATCTTCTTGTTTAGGACGTGTAGCATCTTGTTTTGGACGTGCATATTGCTTAAATATATGTTTAGATTCTGTTCTTATTTAGTTTTCTTATTCCAGCCAAGATTCCTACTTTTTAGGAATGCAAGTTTTGGCCACAATATTTAGTTCCTTTTTAGGAGTTCTTTTATTTAGGAATAAGTGAGACTTTTGTAGCCTATAAATAAAGGCTTAGGACGTGTGTTTTAGGGGAGCCCAATACACGAATTTATTCTGAATGTTAAAGTCTTTTGACTTTGTGAGTTTTGATAACTCTTCTCGTTCTTGCTAAGCTTGTGTGTCGTTTAGCTTGAACTTTATCTTCACTTATCAAACGAGCTTGCCATCCTCGTTTGTGGCATGATTCGACGTGGCTTGGAGTTCTCAGATTGTTCGTGGCTCGGGTTGAGGCTCTTTTGCCGAGGTTCTTGCTGGTCCAGGTCGTGGGTTCGAAGTCTCATCCACCCTAAGCAACAATAGATTCGTAAATTCGTGTTTCTCCTGCCGAGATCACATCAGTAGCTTTAGAGAAATGGGCTTTTATGATCACCATGTCACTTGTTTGGTTGCTATCAACCGATATAAAAATATATATTGAACTAATTAATTCATGTTAAGTAGAAGATTTGAATAATAAGAAAACTCGTGTAGAATAGTTTACAGAAGTATAACATTTCAGAGTTTCCTTAAAATTGCTCCTTTGGAAAGGATTGATTCTCTATGCTTCTTTGTTTTGGTTGCTTGCAGGAGAAATTTTATGGTGATCCCTACATACCAAGTCACCAAGTGACTTGGTATGTATCCACCAGTCTTCTATTGACATGTAGATTTCATTTAATTAATTAAATTATTGACTAAGATAGATAAACATGAAAACTAAATTAGAGATTATTGTGATAATATTTTCAAACAGATTTTTTCCAAATCAAATTATCTGATTAGGAAATAGTATAATACAAAATAACAAATCATTAATTATCTTCACTAGGAAACTCACAATGGAGATTGCTCGAGACTTCTGTTCCAATTAAAAGAACCCTAAAATCATAGTTTTCCAAGAGCAAAGAAGAAGTAACAAAATTGCATAAATATTCAAATTACTTAGGCGAGGCTCATCCTTGGTTCAGTTTTTGCCGACATAGAGGTGCAAGAGAGGCGTTCAAAGAGAGCTCTTTGCTAAGGCATGGCGACTTACTATCTTGATAAGTCTGTTTTTGGAGGAAGATATTTATAAAGTGCACTCTTTGATCTAGGAAGTTGTTTGTGTTTAGAACTAGTTTTGGTCTTACAACTCTCTTAATTTATTGAGTAAGGTCGTTTTGTTTGGTTTTATGATGTCTCAAGTAGTGTATATCCGAGTTTTTTTTTTGAAAGGTAAATTATATTAATGCGCCAAGTAGTACATGGGACTGTCTTTTCCCCATTGTAGAGGATACAATCGAGATTACACCATCAGTTCGAAGATTGCAAAAATAGTACAACATCTTGTGAGCTTAGAGCATCGGATAGGCTAGACCATTCGATCAGGAAATTATACCTAGTCTTCACAAAAAAAAATAAACCACATCTAACCCTCTCTACTAACATTGGCCTCTCTATATTTACATAAAGTTGTCGTCTAATAAACAGGCAAAATAATAAATTCAAATACAATTTTTTTTTGTGAATTTTATAATATTAGTTATAAAATAAGTGAAGTTAATATTATTGTGAGTTTACTAGTGAAGATAATTAATGATTTGTTATTTTGTATTATACTATTTCCTAATCAGATAATTTGATTTGGAAAAAATCTGTTTGAAGATATCACAATAATCTCTAATTTGTTTCCATGTTTATCTATCCTAGTCAACAATTTAATTAATTAATGTGAAATCCACATGTCAATAGAAGATTGGTGGATACATACCAAGTCACTTGGTGACTTGGTATGTAGAGATCACCATAAAATTTCTCTGCTTGCAGGGTGTATTAATGGTTGTAGTGGAAGGAAGCGTAATTAAATTGCGTGGGGGAAGAAATGCATCGAAGTGGAATACTATTTTTATTTTGGATGAATTAAATGAATTTGTATTTTTTTTTAAATGGAGAGAATATTTTTTTTTTGGAAAAGGAGACAATACTTCTTAAGTGTTCTATTGGAAAAGCTGTTATGGTAGATTAGCAGTACTATTTCCTATATTTGTGGATTTTTTGCGGCAAAGTAATTAAGATTTGGGTTGACTCGAGAACCTTAATTATAATTGTTATTAATAAAACTGAAGGTGTAATTGTATTCGAGTTATTTCAAACTTTTAAAATTGTCATTAGTATTTTAAGAAGTTCTAAAATTGTTTACTGCTCTTAAAATTCGACCTAGATAGGGTCAATACGGGAACAATTTTACTTGCATGCTAAGGATCATTCCATTTATTTTTTTAATACCATTTTTTCTAAATTAAAATTTAAAATTTGAGTATAATATAATATTAAGTAACATCAAAAAGTTTCCATCAATAATTTAAAAGACAGGCGGTGACAACCTTGCAAAGGGCACTATCAGTCTAAATATGTTGTAAATATACTATTAGTAAACTTTACTTAAACAAATATTATTACATTTTTAACATTTCAAATTTGAGAAAAATTAGTTAAATTATTATAATTTATTATTAGCTGATCTTTATTGCTATAAATAGTTGTTGATTAAAATTTTTTTTGGGAGTGGATACCCTGGGGACAAAATACTTGCGTTACTGGTTCAAAGTCCTACGTGACTGGTTTGAACTCCGACATTATTGGTTTATAGTCTTATGTTATTGGTTTAAAGTGCTACATTACTGGTTTGAACTTCAACATTACTGGTTTATAGTCTTATGTTATTAGTTTAAAGTCCTACGTTACTGGTTTAAAGTCCTACGTTACTAGTTCAAAGTCATACGTTAGTGGTTTGAAGTCATTGGTTACTGGTTCAAAGTCTTACGTTATTGGTTGAAAGTCCTATATTACTGGTTCAAAGTTATCGGTTATTGGTTCAAAGTCCTACATTACTAGAATTCGATATACCACAAACGAGTAATCTAGCAAAATAAACCAGTAATTCTGCAAAATAAAATAGTGAAGCAGCAAAACAAACTAGTAAATCAGCAAACCAAACTACTAACGTAGTAAACATAAAACGAGTAAAACGAGAGAGAGAGTCATTAATTTCGGGGCTATCAATTATTTGTCAAGAAAATATTGGAGTAATTAATTACTATAAATTATGAGTTTAAATTTTAAATTTTCGTTAAAAACAAGATATTTAATGATACTTATGCTAAAAAGAAAGAAGCTATTAAATGCTGTATTTTTTTAAAAATAGGATATTTAATAATAATTATGCTAAAAATAAAGAGACTATTAAATCTTGGAATTTTTTAGTTTGGCAAAAGTCTAAAATGTCCTTGGTGATTAATTGCCATTAGATCAAAATCTTTTATAATATATTTTAATCTAAATGATCGAGATCTTTGTCCTTATTTAGAGACAACTTTTCTTAGTTCCCAGAGTATCCAAATTCATTTCTTTCTTAGGAATTGTTGAAACATTATTTCATTTATCATTAACATGGGTTCGACAAAAAGTTTGAATTGCAAATTTTAGGTTCTCCTAGATATAAATGACTTGTTTCCGATTCGAGAATAACTTTTTAAGTGATCTGGTTTGTATATTTTTTCCTATATTGGACGCGGAAGTTGCACCAGGAGATCAAAACATAACAATCTTAAGTAAGGTAAATTCTGATAAGTGCGGAGAATAACTGTTACTAATTAATTGCTGTTTTGGGAAATACCCAAAAAAATTCGTTTGGATTTGTAGGGGTTATTCAAATAATCACAAAAAAAATATTAAAAAAATATTAAAAAGTGCCCCAATTTCCTAAAAAATAATGGGTCTAACCATTTTCGATAATAAAAAAACATTTGGAGCAGGGCGAGGTGAGGCCACAATCCACTTTCTTAAGTTTTTGGAGCCAATCTTCCTTCATCTTATAATGCAAAAAATGTATTAAACTTTTTTCCGAAGGAATTGGGATCGGAAAACCAAATACATACTAAATAGTAAAAGTCCAGTTTAAAATAGATATTCGAAATCTGTAAATTTTTATTCATTCACTGATTACGACAATGAAAAAGGATATGGTTCTTAATCAAGAAAGATAATATTAAAAAAAAAACGAAACCACAAATTATTTGGTCAACCGATTGATTTGGCTGTTTATTAGTTGCGGGCGACATAGCTTAGTACATATTATAAATAAATTATGGTAAACGAGAGATCAGAAATTAATAGCAGCTGGCTGGGGGTGAAGGCGTTTTATTTTGTTGTGTGACGATGGAAAGACCATTGGATCGGTTTTGGGTTTTTGGTCAATGAAATTAATTAGATGGGCCACATCACATGAACAACAACAAACGGAAATCTTCCGATCGATGCTTCCCATGCAATCCAAAGACCAGAGATGTCACTAAAGAACAAATAAAATGCTGAATTGTTTGGCCTATGTTGTGTCGTTCCAATTCGGACATATACGAACCTCACAAGGCACTTACACCAATATCTCCGAGTTTTACTTCTAGAGAACACATAATTGTCGATAAAATTTTATCAAGGTTTGTATGTCTTATCATTTCAAATTTAGTAGTCTACTTAATGAGTCTTATTTAACATTTGTTAATTGATCTATTATAAACACATCAATCACCATCGTCAACACGAGCTCTTGTAAATTTTATACACCAAATTATTCTTGACAATGGTCAAACTTATTGAATCAATCTACAAGATAAAAAATAACTGAGTACCTAGATGAATCAATGATCAAAACTGAGCTCTTGTTAATGTAGCCAAATCTTACTTTTTATTTGTTTTGATGTTAAAATTATGGGTAAATTACATCTGGCCCCCTCAGGTTTAGGGTATTTAACGCTCGCCCCCTGTTTTTTTAAAATCGATTAAAAAACCCTTCGTGTATGGCAAAATTGTACGAATCAGCCCTTCATGCCGAAATCGGAGATTTTCTCCGGCGAGGAGGCACGAGAAATGACTATTCTACCCTTATACTAAAAAATAAAAAAATAAAAAAATCCTTTGTCCTCCTCGTTCCTCTCTCCTCCCCCTCCTCCGTCCATCTTCCTCTTCCTCCTCCTCTTCCTTCTCTTCCTAAACACAACTAAACCCAGAACCTAAACCCTAATTTGAGAAATTAAAGCTTTTAATTTTGGGAACCGAGAAGGAGAGGCGCGTAGCCCTCGACAATACGAACACGTGGGTGCCTTCAATTTACCGATTTGTGGCGCATTGAATCCGGAATTAGCTTCGAAAGCCGACGGCAAAATTTCCAATACAAAGTTTTAAAAACTTCGATCGGAGCCATTCCGAGCTCAACCGCCCGATGAAACGAATCCCCAGGATGCGGCGAAGCTTTTGGTGGTCACCATCCGTTCGTTTGCCTTGCGTGGAGGGACAGCGATAGAGGATGTGTTTGGCCGAAGGTTCTCCTACGAGAACTTCTCAACCCCGGCCAACCAACGGCCACCTCCGATACCAACGTGCTCCACTCGTCGAGATGATCTCGGCAGTGATCTCCGATCACCGATAGGCCGCGCGTGGCAGCCTCTGTCGTAGACGGTCGGCGTCGGTTTTATAAATGAAGCGACGCTACTAGTAAAAAGGAAGCCCAGTTATTTTATCAAAGGAAAACCCAGTTTCCACTTTCGGTAATTAAAACCAAAATCCATAACCCATTTTCATTAGTTTTAATTACACCCTTTACCAGCTAAAGGAGGAGGAGGAAGAGGAAGATGAAGGGAGCAGGGGGAGGTGAGAGGAACGAGGAGGACAAATAATTTTTTTTATTTTTTTTTGTATTTTAGTATAAGGGTAGAATAGTTATTTTCCATGCCTTCTTGCCAGAGAAAATCTTCGATTCCAGCATGATGGGCTGATTCGTAAAAATTTGCCATATAGAAAGGGTTTTTTAATCGATTTTAGAAATGCAGGGAGGCGAACGTTAAATACCCCAAATTCGAGTGGGCCAGATGTAATTTACCCTAAAATTATTCTTGTCTAATTTGTCTATGGTTCAAGTTTTTATATAGGTGCATTACAATTAAAAAACTATCTAATTTTCTGGAAAATAATTTAAGCCGGTTCAGCAACCCCAATCAAATAAATATGGCGGTGCAATATTGAGTAGGAGATTATTTTAAGTTGCCAGAATTTTTCAATTTAATAAATTCAACATCATCAAATCTCGAAAAGTTTCTTTCACGCTTCAAGCGTTAGACCATTATTTAGTTTTCCAGAATATTTCCGTGAAAAAGATCTTCTGAGTCAATGTTTTTAATGTTACGGGGTCAAATCGAGCACGGGCCTATATACAGAATTCTCTCTTTTATCAACTAACCAAATTATTAATGAAAGTAATTAGATTAATCAGTAACAAAATTGTTCGAGTTCAATATATATTTTTTAGGAAGAGTTCAATATATAATTTAAAGATTTGAAATTACAAAGAGTTAAGAAGTTGTTATCATTTTCATACGTTTTGCAGATTAACATGATTGTTTTTTTTTAAAAAAAATCAGATTAACATGATTGTTTGTTCTCTTTTTTCCTGTCGTTAGTTTTGTCCCAGTGGATTTTACGACCACATCATTTTAGACAACGGTATACGGCTACAACCACATACGCATGTGAGTTAGTAGATGTGTATCTCATGTTTGAGGCTATGGGCTAGGTCGACGGTTTGTTGGCATGTGGGTTGGTGGTTGTCGCAGATCGTAGGCCAGCTTGAAGATAGATTGATAGGCTAACGCTTAACGGATCTGCTTCTGTTGGCATTTTTTTTACTAATTGAGTTGTGTGTGGGTCAACCTAAGATAAGTTGAATAGGTATGGGGAAAATTTCGTTTAGCATGTTGGTTACGGAAGACTCTTTTGACTAATCGGTATATGCATATATAAGTTATTTTATTATATACTTTTTTTTCAATTTCTTTGGTAACAAACATCCGAAAAATAAAAATTCTTGTTTAAAAAAATTAATTGAGTGGAATCTGAATTAACCAAATATATTAAAAATACTAAGATGGTCGCATCAAATGCTTTCTATAGTGCGGCAAGGTGGAAGTAGTTAACAAACGTGTGCAATGGCTTTGTTAATTATGTTTTTACTCACTCCCAAGCCCATACCCACATCACTATCACTTTCACTCCCTCCCTCTGTTGTATCTTCTGTAATATCATTATTTAGTATTTATTGTTTTCTTGCCATATTGGTGCCGCTTCACTTTCTAGTCATTTTTAGCTTCCTGTTCCTACCAATTTGTCTCCATCGAAGTTGAAGTGCTGAACATTGTGTAGTGTACCAGCTCTCTCTCAAATATCTCTATATGTTCACAAGCAAAGATATAATTTTTCCTTCTAGGATTGGACTAGTGATATGGGCTCTGTTTATTTATAATAAAAAATTGTTTGAAATCTTCATATACAACTAAGAATTTTAATGCAATAAATTCATGATTTTTTGCCGTGATATATAATTTTATCGCAATTAGTAAAATGGTAATATAATGGGATTTTTTTTTGTTAAGTGCTAATGTTTACCAAAAATATTCAAAATAGTACGCAGGAAAAAAATGGTCAAAATGGTGTCCACGTCAATTTTTCGGGTTAAAAACTCGTAATTTGGTCCAGATTACGGGGTTTTAACCCGACGAACTAGGTTACGGGTTTTTATCCCATTTTTTAGTTACGGATAAAAAACCCATAATCTAGTTTGCTAGGTTAAAAACCCGTAATCTGGACCAAATTACGAGTTTTTAACCCTGAAAATAACCCCGTAATCCGGTTATATGGTGGTTGGACCCCAAAATCCAATTTGAACGGCTTGAAATTGAAATTGGAGATTTTTATCCACCGAATTATGGGTTTTTAACCCATTTTTCAGTCAAAAGTTATCTATAAAATGAAGTTGCAGCTTGAAATCCAAAACCAATCCAAAATTTGGCAAAAAAAATAATTTCAATAGTCATTTTAAGAGCGGGTTAGCGGAGTGGGAGATTCAACCAAGTAAATTATCGTTAGTTATTTTGTGTTTATCTAAAGTAAGTAAGTTAAGAATTTTAGATAACGTTTGATTTTGTGGTTTAGGGTTTAGGTGCTAGTTATAAGCGTTGATTAAGTAGATTATGATTTGAATGCTAGTTATAACTAATGACTTTATTAATTAGAAATTACATAATTGTTGATTTTTTGGGTTATGAATTGTATGCATTTTTTGGATTATGAATTGTATGCTAGTTGTAAGCGTTGATTTTGTGGATTATGATTTGGATGCTTGGAATGTTGTTATATTTGTGATAATTATGAGATATTATTATCGGAGTGGTTGAACTGATGCTTAAACTAGGTTGAAATATTATTTGAGTACGAAAGAGGATGTGAAGTAAGGTTGAACTTTCACGAAGATATGTTAATGTACAAGAAGTTATAGCAAAAAGTAGTTGAAAAAGTCTCATTTGATGATAACAAAGAAATATAAACTTTGATATTTAGATGTCCCGTAGCTTCAAGAAAATTTCGATAAATTACTATCGAAGACGAAAAAGATGTTACGAATATGGTGCAGAACTTTGTAAATATTTACGGAGTAGAGACTAGGGAAATTTTGTTAGAGCTAACTGTGGAGAAGAGCATATGTGAGGAATATGACCCAATTCCTGTACAAGAAAGCCAATTGGATGAAGAAGCTAACGTGAACTTGGACTTAAGTACTCCATATGCAACCATGTACTTGGACTCATAATATGACAAAGAAGAAGAGGAGGTGGAAGAAGGACCAGAAAAGGAAGAAGAAGAGAATGACAAGGAACATGAAGAAGAAGAAGGAGGATTTCAGCTAGACCAAGAAAAAAAATCACGTTGGTATGAGCTTCCCATTAGTGAGCGTGATGAACAAGTAGCCATGACGCTATATGCTGATCAATGGGGTTATGAAGAATATTACAACAGTTATAGTGGGCTTTTAAAGGAAGACAATCTGTGAAAAACACAAAAAGAAACTATTCAGGATGTAAAGGCTTACACAATGGCAGAAGACTGGGAGTACATCTTTTAAAAAAATCTAGGCCAAGTACTTATTGTGTTGAATGTAAGAAAAAAAACCGAGGATGAGTGCAACTGGAAGATACATGTATCTCAAGATGGAAGAGATGAATTATTCTGTTATTGGAAAAAACATATCCACCTCCATACATGTGGTCGCCGATTTATCTTTCTAGCCCACCTAAAAAAATATTTATGTGTTAATAAATTTTGTCCTAAACCCTTAAAAACAAAAGGACAAGTCAAAGTAGTGTTGACTTTATTATTACCTAATACCCAAAGCTTGACCATATTCTGGGATAATTGGATCTTAATGACTAGTTGTAGTGGGATGATCCTCTTAACAGCCCATATGTAAACAAGGGCAAGATCTTCGGCGATAGAAAAACATGTTCGATCTGTGGCCTGGCACAGCTGGTTATACAGATAAGCTAACAAGCGCTGCCCCAGCTATATGTGCCAATAGACTTGCAATCAACAAACATCGACAACCAATATAAACTAACTGTTGACTCGATCGTCTCTGCAAATAAGATGTAGTTCTTTTTCTTCCAAACAGCAGAGGCTTCACGATCACGCCTATGCTATGTAGTATTACCCTCAATTCAGCTATGATAGTTCTACAAGCAACTGACATCTCTATAAGAATTTTAAAAATATAAGAATACGTCAGAAATTTTGATTTAGGCAATATAAATCAGTTTACTAATATTTCTCAACTATAATGATACAAAGTTATTGATTAGTCTTAAAATCAAAGAGGGATGCTAGCATGCTTCCCATTACCATTTAAGAGTCAATTTCTAACCAAGATTATTCGAAGTTCATATATAGTAAGCGCAAGTAGGAATGAATAAACATACGCATTTATTCATTCACATAATATGTTTAAGTATATATTTGATACAGTACACACAAAAACACAAGTACAATCAGGAAAATTACATAACCTTTTATACAAAAAAATCCCCTAATACAACACATGAATAAGGGGATAAATAGAACTATCCATATCTTATCACATTAGTCCACCCTGAATGGATGTCCGAGTGAACCCATCTCATACTCCTTGTCCTTTTTGGGATCTTCCTCCTTAGGTGATCTAAGAGGAATAGATCTCGAACACTCACCAAGACCCTCCAAGTCAAAGACTAGTGTAGGATCAGATTCCACTACCCAAACAAATAGGGCATTTAGAAATACATGCATGTATGTTTGTGATAAGTAACGGTTTAATTCAAAACCATTTCTTAATTCCAAAGTAGTTGGTGCATGTATTTCTCTCCTCAGTCCTCTGGTCTCCAAGTGGTTTAGAAACATTACAATGGCACACTTGTGAGAGTATACATGTGGATTAAATAAATAGGATAGACCACAACCATGGTCTAGCATACCTAATAGATCACATAACATGGTTATCTAGTCTTCACCATAATTATACCTTCCCAGTTACACTGTATCCTACATCTCCTTGTCAACAGAGACAATATGGTCGCTATCACAAATGTATCTTCATTAAGCATGAGAGGCGGGAGCTTTCTTTGCAACAGACTCCTTCTGAAGACCTCTGTGTCAAATTGAGATTCTCTCCACTTAGGCATCATATCTAGCAACAAATGCAAGATAAGTTTTGGGTTAGATCACGTATCTCCCAAAAATAAGATTGAAAAACTAATTTTTAAATCTTCGATGTACTAGTTGTTATATAATAGGTATTTCTCATAATTTTTGGAACACATTCAAAAATTATATAGATCATTTAAAATAATTATTTATTTCAAAAAATCTATTAAACAGTTTTAAATCAAATCTCAGAATTTAGTCGAATAAAATGAATTCATCCAATTAAAAACAAAATTTGAATCAAATTTGGACTTAATTTAAAATTAAATCAAAATTTAGGAATCAATTGACGTAAAATTAATCCATGAGGATCAGTTTGTAATTCAATTATAACTTTAGGTACTGACTTGAAAAAATCAGTTGGGGTATTTAAGATTTTCTCAAAAATTTGCAAAATACCAAAAATACCCCTGACAGAAAACCAAGGAGTTTCTCTCCCCGACTTTCTTTCTCCCTCCTCGATTCCGCAAAAGGGTCGAGCTACCCTCTACGGTAGCTTTGAGATGGCGGTGAGTCATCCCCTACCACTGGGTGGATTCGACTCACGTGACCTTAAGGTTACGACCTTACCACTTTCACCACTCATCGTGCCCTGGTTTGTGTTTGCTGAGGAGTTCTCCCTTCGATAAAGTTCCAAGCTTTCGGTGCTCAGAATTTCCAATTCTAGCCATGACAATGTTCGAAGTTGGTATCTGATGAGTGTGAAAATACTCATCTTTTATATGTGTTTTTAGAGTCTTTTTGCCTTTGTTTCTTTTGTTAATATTAGAAATGAATGGTATTAATGTGAATATCGTGCATTGTCCATTTTCATGATGTCTTTTGAATATTATTGTGTTTTCCTTGGTTTCATAGGTTTTGGAGTGCTAAATGGAGGTTTTGGATGTGCCATGCTTCATCGAACGCAATCGGGCTTGCCGGGAAGGAAGGACAAACAACTATGTGCCGTGGGCTTTTGATAGGGATTGACCTCTGGTGACTAAAACAGTGATAACGTTCGCATAAGAAGTCCAATGGAGGAAATTGAGTTGGCGTTGGAAAGAAGAAATCCAGGGCTACAACTTTATCTCTAAGGGTCATCATTCATTTTGGAGACTAAGAGGGTCAAAACCCATGTTCAAAGTCAGAGTCTAAATCTGGAAATTTTCCACCCGAGTGGGCCGAACTTGGAGGCAAAATTTGGGCCCAAGATGAGTGCCTTGGCCCAAATTTCGTGGCTGCCACTTGAGGAAGAAATCAGAGATTTGAGAAGGCTTGTGAAAAGTTAGATATTTGTAAGATTTAGGATTGATATTAAGGAGTTAACTATATTAAAAATAACTTTAACTTTCTATTCCACTCACTTTCATTTTTGTAAGAAACTTGAAGAATTGCTTGAGAGCTTTTGAAGAAAGAAGAAATTGAAGAAATTTTCAATACTTTTATGTTTAATTTACTTATGTTAAATAAAATGTTTAATTTGTTCATAGCTATGTGTGAGTAGTAGTTTTTTGGGATTGGTGCTTATATTATTTCTAAGTAGCTAATAATCTAGAAAGGGGAGTTTTAATGCCTATTATTGTGTTCTAATTAATAACCTTAATGCTTGGTTTTGCTTGATCACCATAATCATGATTATATTTGATTTAAATATCCGAGAAGAATTGAGATTGAATGATTGATTGATTAGATGATTAATGATCTTTTGATGAGAGATCTCATGAGAAATTAGTTATCCGAAGGGTTATGCATATAATTGGTAATTGATATGAGAAAATGAGTTTTTGGAGGCGATAGTACATCTAGTTCATTAAAATCGTGTTAAGAATCAATTTAGACGATTTATTGCGAGAGCATGAATATATTGCCTTAGAAACACTCGGATCACAATTGAACTTTGTAACCCCTTTGTATCATTATGTTATTTGGATTGTTATAAGTACCTAGCCCATTTTTCTTAATTTGTTAGAATTGTTATAATTCATAATCGTGACTTGTGCCTTTGATTGAAGTGTTTAAATCGTGACATGTGCTTTTGATTGAAGTGTATATTGTGTTTTGGAAATGGATTGTGTCTCTTGTAGTTAGGTGTCAATTAGTTACACTTAGAGTTAAGAATCATCATCACTAATATCTAAACTATAGTCCTAAACTAGTAGTCAAGTCGAGTTAGCGGCCTATAACCAAGTCCTTGTGGGATGACATTCCCGTACTTATCTTTATTGCAAGGAAGGAGATACGCAAAAATCCTTCTCATCAATTAGCGCCATTGCTGGGGATTTGAGGAATAGACGTTGAGTTTAGCTTGAAAACTTGGATTAGGACATTATTTTTCTTAGGTTACATTACGTTGCTTGGGTACAAAGAGTGTTTGCATGCCTTTAACTCGGTTTACAACCACTCCTCCTTTGTTTCTTGATGCGGACATATCTAGGATAGAGAGGTTGTTACTACGAGAAAGAAGAGCTAAGGAAAGGATGGAGAATCCGGCTCAACATAGGAATGAGGCACTAAGAGATAACGTAGAGGATGGAGCTCTACAATGATCTTTGATGGATTATTCTAAGCCTACTTGGAAAGGGGCAAGATCGGGAGTTCAAAACCCACCAATACAAGCAAACAATTTTGAGATTAAGCCGGCTGTGATTCAAATGCTCCAAAACTCGGTCTAATTCTTTGGTTTACCAAGTGAGGATCCAAATGAACATATTTCGGACTTCTTGGAATTAGTCGATACCTTCAAGTATAATGGATTTTCTGAGGATGCTAAGAAGCTAAGGTTATTTCCATTTACTTTGAGGGCAAGGCAAAGTTGTGGTATAAGCAGTTGGTAAAGACACTAATTTCTAATTGGGAGGAGTTAGCGGATACATTCCTAGAGAAGTATTTCCCCTTCTCAAAGACTAAGCAACTCGTTAAGGAGATTAATAACTTCCAACAATTTGAGAATGAGTCTTTGAGTGAAGCTTGGGATCGATTCAAGGAATTGCAAAAGAGTTGTCCACACCATTGTTTGTCGGAGGAGTCTTTACTCCAAACCTTTTACTATGGTCTTAGATCATCTACAATGGGTACGGTGGATGCTGCCTTGAATGGAAACTTTTTGAGAAAGGGAGTGGATGAAGCCTACTATGTCCTTGAAGAATTGTCAATTACAAACTATTTAAGGAAAAAAAATAGAGCAAAGCAACCAATAAGGGAGCAAAAAGGCATAATTAATCTTGATTTTGAAGACTCTGTCCGGGCTCAATTGGCATTGTTGACAAAAAGGATGAATGATTTAAGCTTGAACAAGGTCAACACAGTGGCTGTTTCAACAACTTGTGAGATTTGTGGAAATGTTGGCCATGAGATGGATCAATGCGCAATGATGAATCCACCATAGAGCAAGCTCATTTTGTAAGTGGCCAAGGGCAAAGAGGAAATTGGATGGGAAATAACTCGTATTCTTCCACCTATAATCATGGATGGAGGAATCATCCCAATCTTTTGTAGAAAGGAGGAAATAGTACGGATAACATGGCACTTGTTCCTAATAAAGGACTTCCCTTACATGTACCGCAAGGAGCACTGCCTAATTTTCAACCATATGCTTACTTGACAGATAGAATGGGAGCTATGAAAGAGAAGTTTGAAAAAATGGATAAGTTTATGCAAGAAGTTGGTGGAGTTGTTAGCCAACAAGGACAGATTCTAAATGCTATAAATCAGCAAGGATCAAGGCAAAACAACTTGGAGGAAATTCTTAAAGGACAAGCTACTGCTATGCATAACATGGAAATGTAACTTGGAGAAATAGCAAAAGCAAGTTACTACCAAAAATTTGGTTCTCTTCCTAGTTCAACAGAAATGAATCCTCAAAGAAATGTGAATGCAATTTCCTTGAGAAATAGAAAGGAGTTAGCTTTTCAAGAAGTGAATGAGAAGGCTAAGGAGAGTGAGGTGGTGACATTTAACAAAGATAAGGAAGAAAACGAAGTGTTGAAAGAGAAGGTTCCGCATAAAGAAGTAGTAGCGGAAGAAGAAGAGTATGTGTCACCACTACCATATGTTCCTCCTCTACCCTATCCTCAAAGGGTTAAGAGGGAGAATGGGATGGATGATAAGTTTCTTCGATTTATGTCAAAAGTGAAGAACGTCCAAATCAGTGTCTCTTTCTTAGAGATGCTTGATCAAATTCTGCACTACACCAAATTTTTGAAGGAACTCATCATGAAAAAGCGAAAGTAGGACGATGGAGAGATGGTTGAACTCACTACTAAGTGTAGCTCTCTCATCTCAAAGGATCTCCTGACAAAGTTACAAGATCTGGGGAGTTTTACTATCCCTTACTTTATCGATGCTGTAGAGTTTCCTAAATACCTATATGATTTAGGGGCAAGCATTAATTTGATGCCACTTTCCACTTTCAAGAAACTTAGTTTGTGCGAGGTGAAGAATACATTGATGCTTCTCCAATTGGCCGATCAAACCATTAAGAAGCCATTTGGTGTTGTTGAGGATGTCCTCGTGAAGATTGATAAATTCATCTTTCCGGTAGACTTTGTGGTGCTAGATTTTGTAAAGGATAAGAGTTGTCCTCTAATTCTTGGAAGACCTTTCCTCAACACCGCATGTGCTTTGGTAGATGTTCACGATGGTAAATTGGTACTTCGGGCAGGAGAGGAGAAAGTAGAATTCAGGATGACAAAGGTGATGCGCCATACTTTAAATGAAGGCACTTCTATGAAGATTGATGTTTGGATGAGTGTGTCCGTGATTTTGAGAAGGAGATCCTCTCAAGCATTGAGAATGTGTATGATGATGTAATTTCCAAGGAAGAAGAGGGGAATTTAGGAGAGCTTGTGGAGGAAGTTGATAAGAAGGTCATCATGCGAGAGATGGAACGTAATTTGAAATATCGGACTCCACCTTCTATCATCAAGGCTCCTCTTTTGGAGTTGAAAGAGCTACCCTTTCATTTGAGGTATGCTTTTTTGAAAGAAGAAAGGAGATTACCGATTATCATTTCCAACAAACTCTCGAAGGAGGAAAAAGATAAGGTGCTTAAGATCATGAACAAGTGGATTAATGCCATGGTTTGGCAAATATCCGATATCAAAGGGATTAGTCCTAAGATAGTGATGCATCATATCCACATGGAAGAAGGAGCAAAGTCGAGGGTAAACCGACAAAGGAGGTTGAACCCAAACATGAAAGAAGTGGTGAAGAAAGAGGTGATTAAGCTCTTTGAGGTAGGAATTATTTATCCGATATCGGATAGCGAGTGGGTGAGCCCAATACATTGTGTCCCAAAGAAAGGGGGGATGACAGTTGTGATTAGCAACGAGGATGAACTCATTTCCATGAGAACAGTGACTGGATGGCGAGTGTGTGTTGACTATCGGAAATTGAACGATGCAACATGCAAGGATCATTTTCCTCTCCCATTCATTGATCAAATGTTGGAGAGAATTGCTAGATATTCCCATTATTGTTTCCTTGATGGATATTCCAGTTATAACCAAATTGCAATTTACCCAAGGGATCAAGAGAAGACTTCCTTCACTTGTCCTTTTGGTATTTTTGCAAATTGATGAATACCGTTTGGACTTTGTTGTGCTTCAACGACATTCCAACAATGCATGGAAGCCATATTGTGGGGAATGAATGAAAGGATTATGGAGATCTTTATGGACAATTTCTTGGTTTTTGGAGATTTGTTTGATAATTGCTTGGAAAATCTGGATAGAGTTATGGAGAGATGTGAAGAAAAGAATCTAGTTCTCAATTGGAAGAAATGCTATTTCATGGTAGATAAGGGCATTGTTCTTGGACATAAGATATCCAAAGTTGGTATGAAAGTTGATAAAGCAAAGACGGAAGCCATAGAGAAGATGGTCGCACCCATTACAGTTAGAGGATGAACTCATTTCCATGAGAACACGCGGGATTTTACCGATGATTTATCAAGGATTTCTCTCTGATAGCAAAGCCGCTTACTAACTTGCTAGTGAAGGAAGTACCTTTCAACTTTGATGAGCCTTGTCTTAAGGCATTTGCTTTGTTGAAGAAAGTTCTTGTCACAGCTCTAGTGATTTCATCTCCGAATTGGAATTTACTATTTGAGTTGATGTGTGATGCAAGTGACATTGCTTTAGGATATTTGCTTGGTCAAAAGAAGGAAGGGAAGCTTCTTGTGATTTACTATGCTAGTAGGGTGTTAGCGGGTACCCAACTCAATTACACAACAACTGAGAAGGAGTTGTTGGCAATGGTCTATACTTGTGATAAATTTCGTTCATACTTGCTTGGATCGAAGGTGATCATTTACACTGACCATGCTGCCTTGAAGTATTTGTTCTCTAAACAAGATGCTAAGCCTAGACTTATGCGATGGACTTTATTGCTACAAGAATTTGAATTATCCATCAAGGATAAGAAAGGATCGGAGAATGTAGTAGTAGATCATCTATCTCGAATTGAGAAGAGTGATGGAATGGAGACACATGGAGGAATTCAAGAAGAGTTTCCAGATGAAACTTTGATATCATTGAACAAGACGGATGTTCCTTGGTTTGCTGACATTGCCAACTACTTAGTAGGAGGAATTACTCCAAATGATTTGAGATATCCTCAACGGAAAAAACTTTAATGGAATGCTCAATTCAACATTTGGGATGATCCTTATCTATTCAAGAGGTGCAATAATGGAGTGCTTAGATGGTGCATTGCCGATGATGAAGTAGAAAATGTCTTAGCACAATGTCATAACACCCCATATTCAGGTCACTATAGAGCAACGAGAATGGCATCGAGAGTCTTTGAATGTGGGTTTTATTGGCCTAATATTTTTAGAGATGCTCGGACATTTGTTGCTCAATGTGATTGATGTCAAAGAGCCGGGAATATTTCTAAGAGGGATGAGATGCCACAATCTGGAATCCTTGAAGTTGAACTCTTTGATGTTTGGGGTTTAGATTTCATGGGACCATTTCTAATCTCCTATGGAAACAAGTACATTTTGGTAGGCGTTGATTATGTGTCTAAGTGGGTTGAGGCTTGTGCTTCACCGACGAATGATTATGTGTCTAAGGTAGTGATTCGCTTTATCAAAAAGCTCTTTTCAAGGTTTGGCATACCAAGGGCAATCATTAGTGATGGAAGTTCGCATTTTTGCAACCGACCATTTAAAGTTTTATTGAAACGGTATGGGGTGACTCACAAAGTTGCTACACCCTATCACCCTCAAATAAGTGGTCAGGTAGAACTCTCAAATCGGGAACTCAAGAAGATTCTTGAGAAGACAGTGGAAGGAGCGAGAAAAGATTGGGCGAACAAACTTGATGATGCCTTGTGGGCGTATAGGACAGCATTTTGAATGCCTATTGGTATGTCGCCATACAAGCTTGTTTACAGAAAGGCATGTCACCTTCTAGTTGAACTTGAACACCATGCATTTTGGGCAATTAAGACCCTTAACTATGATTATAAAAAGGCCGGTGAGTGACGGGTGCTCCAACTAGAAGAGTTGGATGAAATAAGAGACATGGCATTTGAAAGTTCGCGCCTCTACAAAGAGAGTTCAAAGAAGAGGCATGACATCCATACTGTAATGAAAGAGTTTAAAGAGGGACAACAGGTTCTTCTTTATAATTCTTACGTGAGACTCTTCTCGGGTAAACTCAAGTCCAAGTAGAGCGGTCCATTCAAAGTTGTGAAAGTTTTCCCATTTGGAGCACTTGATTTGGAAGGAAGAGATGGCGAATTGTTTAAGGTGAATGGCCAATGGTGTAAGATTTACCTTGGTGGTGAAGTTGAGCGGTATTCGAAGGTACAAGCCGTTACTTCCTCTGCAAGAAATTGAGAATTTGAAAGCATGATAGTGTATATAGTAGATAATTTTTAGTTTTTAGAGTTTGTGTCCTCTTTTACCTGTAGAGAATAAAGAACATGATGTTTTGCATTAAATATTTTCTTTTACTTAGAGTATTACTTGCTCGACAAATCCCAATCGACATTTTCCTAATCATTCTTCGTAGAGCCAAAGAATCCTTAAGACTTGAGCGCAGTGCTATGAATTATTTGAAGCACTCGAGAGGAACATCAAAGATGGCTTATTACCGAAGGATGAATAGATTTGGATTTTGTCCTCGGTGCGGGAAATTAGAGCATGATGGAGAATGTATCAAGAACACTACAAACTCACAAGATGAGCGTACCACGCTACTCCGCCAAGACCCCATTAAGCTATATACTAAAAAGGTTGCTCGGCGAGGGAGTTCTGCATGGTACGCCATTGAGGAGTTATATGAATTGCGAATTTTGAAGTTGAAGTTTTGACCCATGAACTTGGGGCGTCTGGTTTTCAAGCTTTTCACGCACGCAGAGTACATAAAAGCCAAAAAAATTAGAATGTTTAAGTTTTGGGTTAATTACCCTCAGATCTCTGTCTTATGGTCGAATTTGCGATAGGGTCCCTGTGTAATTTGAATTAGATATAAGGTCCCTGTGTTATAACGAAATATTGATATTAGGTCCGTGGCTGAACCCTTGATGACATCATCAATTTGTTTTCATTTGTTTGTCATTAAATTGACCAAAATACCCTTAGACCAAAAATAAAAAAATCACCCTTCTTCAACCTCACGTAAGGGAGGAGGGGCACCGGAAGACCAAAAAGTGGGGTTTTTTATTCTGAGCAGTTGAGGGGTGGAGGAGGACGTCGGGAGGACCGTGTTAGAGTGCTGAGTACGAATCTGGGCACTGATTGTCGCGGTAGAGCTTGGAGCACCGTGGGTGGCAGTGGAAGTAACCGCAAAGGGGGCCGATGCGGAGGGGCCTAACTGCTGAAGTTAGAGGGTCGAGGGACCAATCAGCAAGTTCCTCTTGATGAGAGGATGGCCATGATGAGGCCCGATCCCAACAGCATGGCCAAAAGCAGCAACGGCGAGAGGAGGAAAGTCGGAGGAGGAGCTGAGAACGGGGGTAGCAAACAGGGGGACTAGAGGAGTCGAGGGAACCACCGGAAGGATCACCCAGCCGAGGGGGTTGCCGATCTGACCTCCGATCCGTGGCAGAGATCGGAGGTGGAAGGAAGTCGGACGAAAAAAAATGGAAGAGAGGGAGGAGAGAGGGAGGCGTGAGAGGAAGGGTGAGAGGAAGGGTAAAAATTTATTTTTTATTTTTTTAATTGTAAGGGTATAAATGTCATTTCAAATGTCCAAAAAAAGAAAAATTTTATGCTGACGTCATGCAAGGACCCCTAATCAATATTTTGTTATAACACAGGGACCTTATATCTAATTCAAATTACACAGGGACCCTATCGCAAATTCGACCATAAGACAGGGACCTGAGGGTAATTAACCCTTTAGTTTTTCATTCTTTTAGTTCTTATAGATATGTGAGTTTCATGTTTTCTAATTGAATTGATGATTTGGTTTAATTGATGAATTCCTTAGAAGTGGATGCTAAGCTTGAGAGAAGAAGCTCAGAGAAATTTGTAACACTATGCGTAGTTTGAAGATTGATTCTGACGCACATGGCGTGCGCCATATGAGGATGTCATTTGTGTAGTTGCAACTTGTGTATTTGAATGCTCATGCAAATTGCTTAGAAGAATCTTGTGTGTTTGAGTGTCTTTAGCACTTATTATGTTGAAATTTGAGTGTTTGAATTCTTGCCTTTTGTCTTGACGAAATATTGTAAGTTTTTGCATTGAGCCTTGAACAAGATGATTCTGAGCAAAACAGGTATCAGGTGTCGGATGCCAAATTCGATTATTTCAGACAGAAAATTTGTCGAGCAAAATATGGCGGACGTCGGGTTTTAGTGTTGGACACCAGATTCGATCATTTCGGATAGAAAATTTGTCGAGCAAAACATGGCAGATGCCAGGTATCAAGTGTCGGATGCCAGATTCGATCATTTCAGATAAAATTTTTTGCTTTGACATAAATGGCAGACGCCGGGTTTCATGTCGAACACTGGGTTTGGGTTTTTCGGATAGAATTTTTTCTGAACTTATAAACACCCAACCCTTCATTTCCCTCTCACTTTTCATTCAAAATAAAAATCTCTCTCTCTCATTCACACACAAACCCCCATTCCTCCACTCAAACACCCATTCCTCTACCCAAACACCCCTTCCTCTACCAAAACCCAATCTTTCCAAATTACCTACTCAATCACAACACCCATTCCTCATTCTAACTTTCCCCACCAAAAGAAAGCAACAACACCCACAACCTAACTTTTGTTGAGTGTTTTTCAAGTTCAATATGTCTGGAGAAGAAACTTCAAGATGTGGCTCACGAAGGACAACTCGCAAGAGGGACTACATATCTCATTCTCCTCCACCTTTATTCGTAGACCCATTCGACAGTCCCCCACCTACGCCACCCAACATCGCCGAACAATATCAAGCTCCCTTTGCAATCTTTAAAGATTGGGAGGGAGAGAGGTATTCCTGATTCTCGGCTCTAAAAACTATAGGATATTTTCAGATAGATTGGGATGATATGCATATCTTAGGTGATGATGAACAACTGAGAACTGCTTTAAAACATTTTGGTTGGGAGTACTTTGCCAATAAAAAGGTCAATGCGTATGGGCGATTATCTTGTGAATTCTATTGCACGTATAAGGTCGCCACTAATCGTAATTACTTTACGGCACAATTGTTTGACACTGAATTTAAAGTGCATGTTGCAAACTTCAAACGGATTTTTGAACTAAAAAAGGGGTAGTAGTAGTTTGGATTTTAAGCATGCTGATCTTGCTCATTGTGAATGGCTTGAGATTACAGGTTTTGATAGGTATGAGAGTGGGTTAGCACCTAGTCAACTCATTAAGGAACCGCATATTGCAATCTTGCATAGTTTTATGAGTTTGAAATTTAGTGGTCAACGCGAGGAGAGTAAAGTTTATCATCCTTAATTGTATGCCATCTATTGCTTATGTCATAACATTCTGTTTAATACTTGGGAAATGGTTTTGGATGTTTTTAGCCACACTGTGACTAAGAAACCTGCCCGATTATACCTTGGTCATATTATTGCTGTTCTTGCATAACGTTTCTTTCTTGAGAAATTTGCAGCATTCCAAGGGGGTCCTCATGTTCCCCCGATCAAGATCAACATCCATAAGCTACACCCCAGCAAGCTGATCAAGAAGACCACTCACAACGGGCAGGAGGTTGTGATGTACAAGGAGTGGGCTAAACACCCATCGGTCCAGCACCGCATCAAGGAACCCATCCCACCACCAGGGCCTTCTGAGCCTCAAGCACCAATGGATGATCTTCTGGCATAAATACATGCTATGCATTTGCGGGTTCAGCGCTTAGAGGAGGCGGTCGATACCAATGCGACCAACTTGGAGAGAATATTCGAGTACAATACTCGAATGGAGGTGGCACAAATAGAACAATATGCTTAACAATGCGCTCACGAAGAATGGATGCAAGCATGGGCTACGAGCTTCGGTGGGAACTTCCTACCACCTCCGAGCTGACCAGGGAGCACTTCGTTTCCTTTTTCTTTTATTTTTATTTTTCATTTATCTACATTCTTGTGTGCTTGTGTTTGTTTTGTTTCATTGATTTTGTGTGTAATATTTATGTTTTATATGTTTGTTTATTTTCTTTATTTCGTTGTAGAATATTTGTGTACCTGTGATATTTGTATTTTTGTATGCATGTTTTGAGATTAGTTTATTCAAATCTTTGGTGATCTGGTATGGAAGTATTCCAATTTTGAGCTCTTCAGGGTTAAATCTCCTTGATGCTTCTTAACGTACTAGATCTTCTAGATAAAACTGTCTCAACTTGTTTGTTTAGGTGCTTATTAGTATCTTGTTTGTTCACTTTGAGGACAAAATGTCTTCTAAGTGTGGGGGAGGGTTCCATTGTGGAATCCATTGTGTTTAGGTCCTTGTTTAGGTAGTATGTGCAAATAAAAGTTTTGGCATGAAATTTTCAAAATTTGACCCCCTCAAATATTTTTAAGCTTGTTTTAGAAGATTGTCACGTTCTTAGTTAGGAATTTAGCTAGAGCTTAATGATTAGGAATTGGTAGATTTCTCAAACTCGGTTGTTTAGGTTAGTTGTCTAGCTATGTAGATTAGACTAGAGAGTTTATGTGTAAACCTTGTGAGGAAAATTGAGCCGAAGAAGGAGACACCAGTCTTCAATTATTCATGAGGGGCATTCTTTAGTCTGGGTGATTGAGGTATCCTACTAGTACTTGTTGTTGTCTCGGTTGCATAAGAGCAAAGTGTAGGGGGCAAACTTTTTCCTTAACATTGAGCCCTCGTACTTCTTAGACAAAATCCCTTATTTTGACCATTTTAGCTTAACTTCTTGTTGATTATCTAGCCTAACCAAACTTAGACTTCATTTCATCATTACCCTTACCTTTGACTATCGAATTCTTGGACATGTTAGGAATGATGTAAATTGGGTTTAGTTGGTAGGGTGGTATGAATATGGTTTGAATTTTTGGGACTTTGGTTATTAGAGTGGCTAAAACTGCGAAGCCTAGTGTTATGTGTTTTCATTTGTATTTTCGTGTATATAAATATATTATAAAAAAAATGCAAAAGAAAAAAAAGGGGAAAATAAAGAAAAGAAAACAAAAAAAGTGATGTAAATTCGGCAAGTGCAGTGCTTCGCAGTTATTAGAATTTGGGTGAAATAAGGGAATTTGAGTGAATTGTGCTTGGTGAGAATGTTTAGAATAGACGAGTGACTAGTTTGTGTAAAGCATGTCCTCGAATTTGGTGGTTGAGCTACTACATGATACCATCTCCCATATACCTTTGCCTAGTTACTACCCTTTTGTTATATTTGACCCCCGATCATTAGCAATTATGCGATGTTGAGATGCAACTTAGTAGGACATAGGATGCTTTGAAATATACCGGCCAATTATGCGAGAGATAGGTAATTGACCACTTACAAATTGAGTGAGAAACTTTCCGAATCCTTGTGAGTTTAACCCTCTAGTGTCTTTTACATAGTTTTAACACTTTTCTAAATAATTGAGTAGGAGATGTTTACTATTTCTATTCTTGATGTTTTGGTTGATGAACTAGCTGGGATTGGGGTGATCTTGTGATTTGAGCTTGGATATTTTGAGGGGACTTAAGTGGAGAATTTGACATGCCAAGTCTTTTGTTTGCTTGATTGTTTTCTTGTCTTTATTGTGGTTTTGTATTTTAAGTCTTTTGTTTTTGCTTGAGCATTGCTTGAGGACAAGCAATGATTCAAGTGTGGGGGTGTGATGAGTGTGAAAACACTCATCTTTTGTGTGTATTTTTAGAGTCTTTTTGCCTTTGTTTCTTTTGTTAGTATTGGAAATGCATGGTATTAATGTGAATATCGTGCATTGTCCATTTTCGTGATGTCTTTTGAGTTTTATTGTGTTTTCCTTGGTTCCGTAGGTTTTGGAGTGTTAAATGGAGGTTTTGGATGCACCATTCTTCATCGAACGCAATCGGGCCTGCCGGGAAGGAAGGACAAACAACTATGGGTCGTGGGCTTTTGATGGGGATTGACCTCTGGTGACTCAAATGGCGATAACTTTTGCATACGGAGTCCAATGGCGGCAAGTGAGTTGGCATTGGAAAGAAGACATCTAGGGCTACAACTTCATCTCCAAGTGTCTTCGTCCATTTTGGAGTCTAAGAGGGTCAAAAACTATGTTCAAAGTCGGAGTCAGAATCTGGCGATTTTCCACCCGAGTGGGCCGAACTTGGAGGCAAAATTTGGGTCCAAGATGAGTGTCTTGGCCCAAATTCCGTGGCTGCCACTTAAGGAAGAAATCAGAGATTTGAGAAGGCTTGTGACAAGTTAGATATTTGTAAGATTTAGGATTGGTATTAAGGAGTTAACTAGATTAAATTTCTATTCCACTCACTTTCATTTTTGTAAGAAACTTGAAGAATTGCTTGAGAGCTTTTGAAGAAAGAAGAACCTGAAGAACACTTCTTGAGTTTTCTCTCCTCTTAACTCTTTCAATACTTTTATGTTTAATTTACTTATGTTAAATAAAATGTTTAATTTGTTCATAGCTATGTGTGAGTAGTAGTTTTATGGGATTGGTGCTTATATGATTTCTAAGTAGCTAATGATCTGGAAAGGGGAGTTTTAATGCCTATTATTGTGTTCTAATCAATAACCTTAATGCTTAGTTTTGCTTGATCACCATAATCATGATTATATTTGATTTAAATATCCGAGAGGAATTGAGATTGAATGATTGATTGATTAGATGATTAATGATCTTTTGATGAGAGATCTCATAAGAAATTAGTTATCCAAAGGGTTACGCATATAATTGGTAACTGATATGACAAAATGAGTTTTTGGAGGCGAGAGCACATCTAATTCATTAAAATTGTGTTAAGAATCAATTTAGACAATTTATTGCGAGAGCATGAATATGTTGTCTTAGAAACACTCGGATCACAATTGAACTTTGTAACCCCTTTCTATCATTATGTTATTTGGATTGTTATAAGTATCTAGCCCATTTTTCTTAATTTGTTAGAATTGTTATAATTCGTAATCGTGACTTGTGCCTTTGATTGAAGTGTTTAAATCGTGACATGTGCTTTTGATTGAAGTGTATATTGTGAGACGATATTCCCGTACTTAGAGTTAAGAATCGTCATCACCAATATCCAAACCATAGTCCTAAACGAGTAGTCAAGTCGAGTTAACGGCCTATAACCAAGTCCTTGTGGGACGATATTCCCGTACTTATCTTTATTGCAAGGAAGAAGATACGCAAAAATCCTTCTCATTAGTATCGACATGTTCGGAACGTCGAGGGGAGTCATTTGGAGGTGGCCATCGACGTTGATAAAGCTGGATTTTGCCGAAAATTGATTGAGTTTGATTCGACTGAAACTCGCTCAATTAGGGATGGGTTTTTGATTTGGGTTTGTAAAATTACATTTTTGGTCCAAAAACTCTTGCAAAAAATACAATTTAACCCAATAAAATATTTAAATTCAATTTGGTACAAAATTGACAAAACAAATTGCAATAAAGCCCAAATTCAATTTGATTTGTAATTAAATTATGGTTAACATGATTTGTAAGTCAAATCTTAGAATTAAAATATCGGTACGTATTAAAACACAGTACAAACCATGCTTTGATACTAATTATTGGTTTTGACCCTTAATTGATTAATTATCAATTAATTACGTTCGAATCTCGGTTTAATTAAACAACAATTGCGTTAATTAAATCACATTTACTTGTTGAAGCGAGTGTTGTGAGAGGCTTGAGTCGTATCCGTGAGTTGCTAGTTGAGTTGGATCACGAATGAATGGATTGCCGACTTTGATTTCCACGAATTAGTCTTAATCGTAAATCTATCGAAAGTTTTAGTACTAAACTGAACTTTTCATTTCTGAGAGGATTTCTTGATGGAAAAAGTTTAGTTCAGTCACCCACAAACCCCAATTTATAGGGTTTGCACCGCCTAGTAGGCAGCTGTGTGGGGAGCTATTAGGCGTGCCACGTGGCAGCTGGTAGCCATGCACGCGCCATGTGGTGCCACGACACTCGGCTAATACATGCTCGCCACATGGCGGCATGCTTGAGCATGCCACATCATGCTAACGTGCTGCCACGTAAGTGCATACGTCAGTGCTTCCCTTCAGGTTGGGCTGGTCCATTGACCAGCTCGTTGACTTGGCCTCAATGGGCCCGGGCCCATTTTTGCACAATAATAAATGCAAACTGAGCCCTACCCAACAGTTAGTATACTTATCGCAGAAAAAATATAAAAAAATCAAATTTTGGAGATTCTCGTAAGCCCCAGTTTGTGAAATTTCTTAGACCAAGAGGCTTTCTAGAATAATATATATTATTAGGATAACGAATTTAATGATTTTCTTGGACAAATTTAATGGTAGATCAATTGAGCCGTTGACCGTAACCCACGGGTCTGCTGGACGAAATCGAACTGGCCCAGTAGGCTAGAGAAACTCTGAAAGTACACGTCCTCCACGTGCGTGGCTGCTTCTTCTTCCGCCTCGGCGTTCGGTGGCCTTAAAACAACTTTAATTGCCGAATCAAACATAGCCTTCCCATTCTGCAAATCACCATTCACAACTTTATATCAACCCCTGCAATAACCTTGTCACCTGCCTTTTTTTAGTAAGTATATGATTTTATACGCCTCGAAATAGATTACTCGGAAACGAAAAAGGAGCATGGTATCATCTGCTGAGTCTTTGAACCACATTCGATATAAGTAACAGCTCCAATCAGTTTCTTCAACTTCTCTCCCTGCACGTTATCTCTAACTCTTAGGAGGCAATCCATACTCTGTATGCTAGTGTAAGAGATTCAATTGTTCAGCGAATCCATCAAGTATTGTTTGTGGTCTCGTAAATCTGCATATAGATTAAGTTTAACTCTTGTACTATAATGTTAAATGTCAAAAGCCTACTTACTTATATAACCTCGGCCTCTTTTGGAAATGAGACATAACAACTGAAGACAATACATGGAACCGTTTAAACACGAGTTTTGTAAAATCGATCGTTACACCGAGTTTGTTAAAACACCAATGTAATTACCTATTTTGGTTCCAACTGGGAAAATTGGCACATTCGGGCATAGTGTCTTAGCTCAGGGATCATCTGCAATGCCATGGACAGAGATGACGAAAACCCAAATGGTTAGGCAAGGACATAAGGGGAAGATTTGATAATGGCTAAAGGAATGTAACCTTCTTGTAGATGTTTTCATAACTGGGTTTGCTTATGAGAGAGAAAGCCAACAAGAAAACATCAGCTCCTCTGTAACTCGATGGTCTTACCCTGTTGGTCTCCTTGCCCTCCAGCACAAAATCCAAAACTCGGTGAAACAATTAATTCCAGTTCGAACTAGGTAGAATTTTGAAAAGGGACAATTTTTGTAACAATATGTATTAATCAATCATAATCCGTTTATGAGTAAGAATTAACTTCTGTGCCCCATATCAGAGATTCACCGTGCTACCATTTACCAGCACATTAGCACTGAAGTTGTCAAACACTGTCGGAACATAATCCTGTCATCCTCAAAATGCACGTAATTACCAAATTGTTACATATAAATAGTAACAATTATAGAAAATATATTTCGAGAATCATTTAGGTTATTAATTTACCGGTGGGAAGATGTTGCTAGTATAGGAAATCAACAGGTTTTCCTACAACTCCATCCCCCACTGTGACGAGTCCCGATTTGGTGCAGGAGTACTGTTTACACTACAGTGCTGGACCGCGTGTATAATAGTCCCCGACGGTATTTAACGAGCAAATAACTTTTTTTTATTGCTGCAATTTGCTAATTGAGCTGGGCCGCGAGTGCATAAATTATTGTACTCCTTTATTATTTCAAAACATTCTGAAAATTTTATTTCGACACTTGTAAAAACAAATTAACTATTGATATTTGAATATTAATTAGTTCAAATAATGAAACATCAAACTGATGTTCTATGTTATGTTTTCAATAATTAGAGGTTGAGATCCTTCAATTAAGTAATAGAATTATCAACAGGTTATGTTATATTTGCGAATATATCAGAGCGAACCACTCGAACATATTGGAGTGAACCACTCGAACATATCGGAGCGAACCACTCGAACATACCAGAGTGAACCACTTGAACATATCGAAGCGAACTACTCGAAGATATTGGAGTGAACTACTCAAACATATCGGAGCAAACTACTCGAACATATCGGAGCGAACCACTTAAACACATTAGAAGAACTACTCAAACATATCGAAGCAAATCACTCGAACATACCAGAGCGAACTACTCGAACATATGAGAGCAAACCACTCGAACATACCAGAGTGAACTACTTGAACATATCGGAGCGAACCACTCGAATATATCGGAGCAAACTACTCGAATATACTAGAAGGAACCACTCGAACATACCAGAGCGAACCACTCAAACATACCAGAGGGAACCACTCAAACATATCGGAAGGAACCACTCGAAAATACCAGAGCAAACTACTCGAACATACCAGAGTAAACCATTCGTATATACCAGAGCGAACCACTCGAACATATCGGAGAGAATCACTCAAACATATCAGAGCAAATCATTCGAACATATCGGAGAAAAATCAAAATTATTTCTAAAAGTTAAATTTTAATATAATAATTTCACTTGCAAAAATTTGAATTTGAATTTTCATGAATTTGTATATGAGTTGTGCCATTAAACTATATTAAAAGTCATCCAATCTCTTATGTCAATTGTCACACGGTAAATAATTTCTTTTGTTATTTTCCATCATGATATATTTTTTAAATAGTCATTATTATATAAACTTCTTATATTTTTTGTAAAAGGTAAATCTTCACATCCCTAATTTACATCATTATTTGATGATTGTGATTCGATGATATTGTGATTCGATGGGTTCTGAAGTAGTTTGGAGGATTTTTTAGTTATTCAATGGTATGTATTATGTTATTCAATAATTTGTATGTTGTTAGTCTGTATGTCATTATTCGATGGTCTGTATGATATTATTTGATGGTTTGTATGTCGTTATTCGATGGTCTGTATATCATTATTTGATGGTTTGTATGGTATTATTCGATGGTTTGTATGTTGTTATTCGATGGTCTGTAAGTTATTATTCGGTGGTCTGTATGCTGTTGTTCGATAGTCTGTATGTCATTATTTGATGATCTGTATGATATTATTTGATGGTTTGTATGTCGTTATTCGATGGTCTGTATATCATTATTTGATGGTTTGTATGGTATTATTCGATGGTCTGTAAGTTGTTATTCGATGGTCTGTAAGTTGTTATTCGGTGGTCTATATGCTATTATTCGATAGTCTGTATGGTGTTATTTGATGGTCTGTATGTTGTTATTCGATGGTCTATATGTTGTTATCCAATGGTATCGAAAAACTAGTTTGTATATTATGATTCAATTGTTCGTATGTTATTATTCATTGGTCTGTATGTTGTTATTCAATGGTTTATTTGTCGTTATTCGATGGTTTGTATGTTATTATTCGATGGTCTGTATGCTATTATTCGATAGTCTATATGTCGTTATTCGATGGTCTGGATGCTGTTATTCGATGGTCTGTATGTTGTTATTCAATGGTCTATATGCTGTTATTTGATAGTTTGTATGGTGTTATTCGATGGTTTGTATATTGTTATTCGATAGTATGTATGTTGTTATCCGATGGTATCGAAAAATCGGTTTGTATGTCGTAATTCAATTGTTGTACCGTTGCGTGTTGGGGTTAGTTCAATAATGAGTTTCATTTGTAGATCTCTTTTTTTAAATCACCTAGATTTCATTTAATTCAGAGCAAATTCTATATAAAAAATAAAAATTTACAAATAGATTATACATGAAAATAATAATTTTTTTAATGAATTTTGTACAAACGTCAACTCTTAATTTATTTGCAAGGAAGAGGTTGAGAAATTTCAAGGAATTGCAGAAAATGTCGTTTATCTTTTACTTGATTTCAAAAATTATGATGCGTACGTGTGGGCGACTGATAAAGTTACGTAGTTAGCTGACGGGAATCGATAACTTGGGCTAATATCAATTTTCCATTATGTTTAATAATTAGTCAGTGTTCATCTTTTGCATAGAAGAAGACCAATATATATTTGTTACATATTGAAGAAATCAATTCAAATTTATTTTCAAGAAAAGAGTGTTAAATGGGTTTCGATCCAAATAATATTGGATACACTTTTATTAGATAAAAAAAGCGGCGACCAATAAATACCTCCATCGATTATTAAGTCAGCAATAAAAGAAGTGGTCCATGACGTCAGCCCAGCACGATGCATGAATCAAATACACATCATGCACTAGATCTGTGGCCCACTGTGACGCACTTAGACCTTGCGCAACGGCGCCCATGCCCAGCCCGCGACTGGAGCGCGTCTTCTATACGCGCGGAAAAAAAATTAAAGATGGGACCGCCGGGGGATGGTCATCCATTACGGGTCGGCCCTCCTTAGTCGATTTTTTTTTCTTTTAATCTACTTTATAAATTTGGTATAATATTATTTGTCTAACTTAATTTTTTAAAGATAAAATTTGTGTTGTAAAATTATTTGTAATTCTTTAAAAATTAATAATTTAGAAAATTAATTTATATTATCTTCATTTGTAATTTATCCTTTTGTATTCTCTATGTATTTCAAATTTAATTCAAATTAATATTTACCTTCAAAAAATTTATTTTTTAATTTTCGAAATTAAAAATTTAGTGAGAAATATGAATTTATTGTTAATGAATATTTAAAAGAAATTTACATCATTACGGAATGTGGACGAGAGAAGAATTAAAGTTAATTGAGTTGATGGCGTAAGTGAGAGAAATATTAATTATTTATTGGTTAGGAATGAGAGATATTGATGGGGATGTGAGTAGAAAATTTAATAAAGTGGATGAATTGATGTGGATGAATGAGAAATTAATTATTTATTCCAGAAATAGTTAAGGATAGGTTTGTCCACGAATATTATTGCGCATAGTCTTAAAAGGGAGTGGATACCCTGGGGACGTTCTCCTTGTCCCTATTTAGGGACAAGGTTAATATAGTCAATTAAACTATTCACTAATTAAGATAGTTTCTCTCTCCATTAATAACCACCCCACCTAATTAGGTTAAATTATAATCACCCCACCTAATCCGTCACAATCCCATTAATAACCTATATTCTCTCTCCATTAAATATACTTTTTTACCCAGAACCCTATTTTGAGCCTCATTAATACTAAATACAATTAAAACAAAAATCATGCAACCTCTTCTCATTTTGACGTCTTCTTCCAAGCATATTTTACTAGTTCACTGGTTGGTTTTGCTGGTTCACTGGTTTGTTTTACTAATTCAATGGTTTATTTTACTGGTTCACTGGTTTGTTTTGATACTTTACTGATTTATTGGTTTGTTTTGATATTTTACTGGTTCGTTTCACTGGTTCAATGGTGTGTTTTACTAATTCACTAGTTTGTTTTGATACTTTACTAGTTTACTGGTTTGTTTTTTATACTTCACTGGTTCGTTTTATTACTTCACTGGTTTGTTTTACTGGTTCACTAGTTTATTTTGAAACTTTACTGGTTCACTGGTTTGTTTTTTATACTTTACTGGTTCTTTTTGCTGGTTCACTGGTTTGTTTTGATATTTTACTAGTTTATTTTACTAGTTCACTCGTTGGTTATGCTGCTTCACTAGTTTGTTTTGTTGGTTCACTAGTTTATTTCACTGGTTTGTTTTTGATATTTTACTGGGTCATTTTGCTGGTTCACTGATTTGTTTTACTAGTTCACTAGTTGGTTTTGCTAATTCACTAGTTTGTTTTACTTTAGTAGGTGGACGGTTTTTTTGGAAACGTGGGTTTAGGAGGAGAGAGAAGGAGAATTAATTGATAATTTGCCTAAAAGGAAGGAAGTATTAACTACTGGGGTTTATTTTTTTTTGGAAACTTAGAGTTAGGAGGAGAGAGATGAGAAATTAAATGCTCATTCGCCTAAAAAGTAGGAATAATTAACTATTGGAAATCAATTAGTTTTGACAAAAGTCCTAAATATCCCTAAACAATAATAGCCATTAGATGAGCATCTGTTGGAATATATTCTAATCTAATGGCTGAGATGGTTGTCCCTATTTAAGGACAACCTCTATGTCATCCCTAGGGTATCCAAATTCGTCTTAAAAAACTCATTCTAGCCTAAATTTGAATACTTCCCTCCAACCTTCATTTACATTGCTTATTTCTCTCTACTTATAATGTAACATACAAAATGAAACAATAAGTTTTTTTAACATATTGTATCAGAAAATCATTAGATCGACTAATTGAAGTTCATAGTTAATATGAGTTTTAAATAGTGACGATATTTTTTTTAAATAAATATTTAATATTTGTTATGTTTTAAAGAACTCGATATCAAACATTTTGATTAAACAAAAAATCTCACTTATTAATTGATTTTCGAATCAAATTTTAATATGATTGCAATCTAACGCTTTTCGTTTGCTTCAACTAAAAGGCCGTAGCTACACATAGGTGGCGAGCGAGGTTGGTTTGGTGCTGCTGGTTAGTTTGGTCTTTGGTTTTTAAGTATTGAACAAGGGATGAAGTGGATACTATAATTATAGTAATCAAAGAATTGACTAGTTGACTAATTTGTTAAAACAACATGGATGTGTATATCATCATCGCCGTAAAGAGTTTGTCGGCTTTATGTTATAACTCCAGTCAAATTTGGACTAACAAATTAAATAAGTACTCTCTAAAAATAAAGTTGGACCCTAAGACGGGGTGTCACTATCATTGTTGTTAGGTGGTTTATAGGTGCTTACCTGGCTGAGCTCGTATCTTAATAGCCTTTTTTTGTTTTGGTATAAATTATTGGAGTTCTAGACATATTTCACATAAATAGTAAAGAAACATAAGATTAAGAACAACTATTCAAAACAGAAAGGTCCGTTAATTTTTTTTTAAGGTAAACAGAACATATATATTCAATCAGGGGCATCAAGAGTGAGCAAAGTTAACAACCTCCGAAGGAGGCAGAAGAAGCCAGTTCGCTGGAAGTAAATCCAATCTACATCTCTTGCTCAAATAATCGGCAACACGGTTGTTTGAGCGAGAGGTATAGCGCAAAATACAATATGGCAAAGCATTTAAAACTAGGAGTTCTAGATGCCAATTGTTATGACCCTCGCAAACTTTGTCTTTGTTGTGACCGCAAGATCCGATCCTTTGATCATTTTGTTTCGGTCGGTTTTAGAACTGTTTAGCTTAGTTCGTCGACTTTTGATAGAAAAATCATAACTTTTTCATACAAATTCCGAATCGAGCGATTCCAAGACGAATAGGTCTGTAACACCTAGATCTACAACTTACTGATTTGAGTTTTGTGAAATTCGGATTGAGGACCCAGTTTATGTTGGGGGGTTCAGAGAATTACCCGAGAAGGTCATATTTTTTGGACCTTGTTGCCCCTCCCACTTTGTAAAACCTATAAATATCACCTTTCAAAAATAGAAAGTTCTATCCTACACTTTCCACTTAATATCTAAGCCATTTAGAGAGGAAAAGAAGAAGAAGAAGAAGAAGAAGAAGAAGAAGAAGAAGAAGAAGAAGAGAAGGAAAAGTTAGATCTTGGGTTTGGAGGATAGGTAAATTGATTTTAGATAAAGGTTTATTGAAATTAAGTGTAGATCTAGTGATTACTTTGAAGTTGATGTAAGCATGGAAAGATTTGAGCAACTTTATGGATATGGATGATTGGAGTTTGACATATAAATCAATGATATGAGGAATATGGATGTTGAACCAAGCTTAGTGAATGAGATTATAAGACTTATGAGTATATTTAGAGACTTTGTGTAGGAATCTGATATTAGGGACTTTAGTGTTGATTTCCTATTTTTCTTATGTTTGAGAGGTTGAAGATTGATAGAGTGTTGTTCTATAGATTAGTTGATCGCATTTTGAAATCCGAACACTGAGGGACGTGAAGTAAAGTACGGGAAACCTTTTTGGAGCAATTGTGCAACTTTGGTCTAGGTGAGAGGGATATTATCCATAACCTTTGTTTTAGCTAACTTTATATGTTGATTTGATGTATATATTTTGGTTTGATGTGTTGTTATATTTGAATCCTTTATGTGAGTCTTTTGATGTATTCTTGGAAAGTTTGTAGATTTGGCAAATTATGAGTTTGTTTATGATACGTGTGGTGTTTGATATAAATTTGCATATGTGACCAACTAGTCTTGGTCAATATGATATTTGTGAGTCAATTTGTGAGATGGCGAACGATGAGGTCTACCCATGACCAATTAGGGATGTTGGCATATGTGCACATATTTTGAGGATACATTGGATTTGATACGATATATTTTGGCCGGCAGAGTTTGATATGATAGCGCTTTAAGATATGGTATCCTTGTGTTGTGAGAGAGAGTGACACATTCTAGACCTGTCTGAAGTCCATCCATTTATATGGCATTCGCAACTCCAGATTTGGGTTAGAACGTGTCTATCTGTGTATATGAAGTTTGTTCAATTTGTGTGATACATCATTTTGTCTTTATTTGTATTTTTGGACACGTGAACTTGATGAATTACTTGTGATGTACTACTTGTTAATTTATCACCATTTAGTCAATGCATGGTTATATTATGATGCATATAATTGGTTAGTTAAATATAGGTTACTTTTAATATCTTTCGACTAAGTACTTCAGAGTACTTACCCCTCCCTCCTCAGGTGACGAGAATTAGGGGCTAGTTGACATTTGGAGAGTGGTTGTCTATTAGTACATTTTGAACTTGACATCTTCATCCCGGGTTTCTTGAAATCTAGAGATGGTATTTCCCTATTTGTAATTTAGGTTGTATCACTCCATTGTACATATTCGTATGACCTTATGTATAAGTATAAGTATTATGTATGGGAATACTTATAATGTGTATACATAATTACGAATTTTCGCTTCTGCAATGATTACATTTCTGCGGTATGATTTGTGTGTATGTTCGAGGCTGGTTGGATTGTGGCTCTTCGTGGTAGGTGAGCATGACCCAGTGTTGTATTAACGGCCCAGTTTTGGGTCGTGACACCAATCCATCTTTGGAAATGGAGTTCTAAGTAAATCAAAATCCACTCGACAGTCCGTCTCTACCTCGGTCCTCAAACTAGCAAAGTGGCTTGGGATTTTATTCAATGAAAGCTTGATGGTAAGAAGTTCCGCCTCAATTGGAGAAGAGGCCATTACTAGAGAGCACTGACAGTCCAAGACACAGCCTTGAGAATTTTGAGCAGCTGTTGCTACTCTCGAGCAGGAGGATTCCTCCAGCCAAGAAGCATCATAGTTGAACTTTGTCACCTCCACTTCCGGAGCAGTCCACGAATCTTGTTGGTCTAAAGATGAAGATTTTAGCTGCCGAGATAACTAATCAACCTGCAAGAATTTTGAGCAGGAATAAGAAGCCAAAGAAGTAGTTAGAATAGGATCAATCTGGACACCTTCAAAGATAAATTTGTTACGAGCTTTCCAAATCATCCAACACATGTACATAGCCATATAAACTAGATTCTTAGTTCTAGGATCATCTAATAAACGAAAGATATTGTTGAGCCAACGACCAAAAGAAACATGAGTAAACATCAGAAAAGAATGGCCAGTCACTAGAAAACCAACTAGTATGAGCATGATTGCAGTCCAAGAGCATATGACGAATTGACTCTGGAGCACTACTGCATACACTACATAAAAGAGAAGAGGTCAAATGTCTTCGATGAAGCAGATCCACAACAGTAGCAGCTTGCCACAAGAAATTTTTTATCCCGAGGATGGATTCTCAGCTTCCAAATTCTCATCCAAATGCTCGAATCAAACAGGAGAGCACTAGAGCTAACATTAACAGCATTCATACCAATCGGCTGAGAATTCTTAAAGGAGTGACATCCTTTTTTAACAGTGTACAAATCAGAGGAATTCAAAGCCCAAACCCATTTGTCCGACATGGTAATGTTCCCAAAGGAAATTTTTTCAATAGCATGCTTCTCAGAATCTGAAAACAAAGAATGAATCAAGTCCTACTAATTCCAAGTCCCAGAGTCAAAATAGATAAGGTTAGAAACTTTTGTCAACTCCGACTCCAAAGGAGAAAGAGAAGAAATATTAAAACCCAGAAGAGAGAGGAGCCACGGGTCACCTCAAATTAGGGACCTTTTACCATTGCCAAATTTAGAGACCAGTCCCCCAATAAGAGCATTTCTTCCCTCTAGCAAACTCAACCATATCTAGGAGGGCTTACTTCCCTTAATAGCATTGATCAAATCAGAATTATGGAAATATAAACCTTCAAGAATTCGAGCACAAAGGGAGTCAGGATGTGAAATAAGTCTCCAAACCTGCTTAGCAAGGAGTGCGTCGTTAAAAAATCTAAAGTCCCTGAAACCAAGACCACCTTTGAATTTAGATTCAGTCAGTTTGTCCCAACTTACCTAATGAATGTTACGGGCATCAATATCACAAGACCACCAAAAATTGGCCAATATGTTATTCAACTTGCTATAAAAAGTCTTAGGAAAGAGCAAACATTGCATAGTATAGCAAAAAATAGAAGACAAAATAGATTTAATAAGAATTTTCCTACCCGCCATGTTAAGTAACTTTTGTTTTCAACTAGAGGTCTTGCTCTTAATCCTCTCATGAATGAAATTTAGAGCCTCCTTTATGGATCTACCCCAAAAGGAAGGAAGACCAAGGTACTTATCATCAGAAGACATGAAATACATACCCGGAATATTCGTGATAGCAAGCTTATTCTCCTCCGATTCAAAATGAGAAACAAATACTAGAATTATGATAATTGATATCCTACCCCGAGGCTTCAACAAACGAGTTTAAGATAGACTTAAAGGCCAGAGCCTCACTAATCGAAGCCTTACAAAAAAGAAGCGTATCATCCGCAAACAAAATGTGAGTGATAGTAGGACAGTGAGAATTAAACTTAAAGCCTTGAGTTTGGCCAGCCAACTCAGAAGATTTAAGAGCATGAGGAAGGACATGAGAGACAAATAAGAATCAGAAAGGGGATAAGGGATCACCTTGACGAATCCCACGAGAAGCATCAAACCAAACCAGAGGAAAGCCATTGAACAGAATGTTATACGAAGCGGGCTTAACACAACTCATTACAACATTGACCCACCTACTAGGCTAGCCAAGACTAAGCATAACCTTTTCAAGGAAAGACCAAATCACCAAGTTGTAGGCTTTCTACAAGTCAAGTTTAATGGTCATAGACAATTTTTTTTCTTTTCTCAAGCTTTAAAAGATGAAAGGCTTCATGAGTAATGACAGTATTGTCTTGAATGCACCGATTACTCACGAAGGGCCCTTGGGAAACCGAGATCAAAGTAACCATGAGGGGTTTCAATCTATTGGCCAAGATTTTTGAGTAAACTTTGTACGCAAAATTGCATAACCCAATAGGTCTAAAATCACCAATAACAACAGGACTAGCAATCTTGGGAATCAAGGCTATATGAGTCTGGTTTAACACCTTAGCAACGCTAGTAGAAGCAAATAAGTGACGAACTAGCCTAACCAAATCGGGAGAAATCAAAGACTAATATTTTTTATAGAACAAACCTGAGTAACTATCTGGTCCTGATGATCGAGAGCCACCCAATTCAAAAGTTGTTTGCTTCACTTCCTTAATTGAGATTTTTTTAGAAGACTTGTAGCCATAGAAGGAGTAACTAGGTTAGGAATACAACTCAAAATATGAGTGGGGTCACTAGACTCTTGAGCAGAGTACATCATTATAAATGAAATTGAACCATCGATTTCAAAACTGTAGGGTCATCCACTGAAACTCTGGAGACATTTTTGAGTTGAACAATCTAGTTTCTTTACCTTCTTTGAGTAGAGGTTGTATGAATAAAGAGATATTTCTATACCCCCACTGGAGCCATTTCATATGCGATTGTTGATGCCAGTACATTTCCTCTTTCTCATAAAGACAAGACAACTCTTTTTTCAAGAGAGCTTCTTCATCTTTACAAGAAGAGGCATGATTTATAGCTTGTAAGGAGGTCAAGTACACATCGGGGGGTTCGCACAAAGAGGGGAGTGGCCAAGAGTGGTCCACAACATCGCGACAACCCTCCTCATTAGGGGTGTGCATTCGGGTATCCCAATTCTGAAATCTTGAATCCCAAATCCCAAATATCCCAAATACCAAATAACCAAAAAAAGTCATCCTGATCCCATATCGAAAAAATTTCGGGATAATCCCAATCCCAAATTAAAATTTTGGGATAATCCCAAAATTCCCAAAAATACCGAAATTTCAAAAAACCCTAAATCCATACTAGAAAAAACCCTAAATTTTAAAACCCGAATTTAGAATTAGGATTGAGAAGAAAGGGAAACTCACTGAGTAAAGCTGGAGCCGTCAAAGGTGACTCAAGGTGGCCGGGGATGGAGGAGGCCAGAGGTGGTGTTGAGCCACTATTGTGGGGAAATGTCGAAAGTAACTAAAGAAGGAACTATGGCAGGGAGAGAGAAGATGTAACCTGTAAGCTTAAGGAGTTAGGAATTAGGCCACTGTCGTGGGCTTTTTTAAGTTTGTAAATTATATATATATATATGGAAAATTACACTTTAGTGCTCAATATTTCGGTATTTCGGTATAAACCCGAAATATCCCAAAATACCGAAATTCCCAAAATTTTTGAAAAACACGTGCCGAATAAAATCCAAATCCTGAAAATCTCGATCCCAAAATCCTGAATACTGAAAAAAATTCAAGATTCTCAAAATACCGATCCCATTTGCACACCCTACTCCTCATGGGCTCAGAAATGTTCAAACTGAAAAGGCATCGAAGGGACCTTAGAAAGATTTATATCCAAGAGGAGAAATGCATGGTCAGAGCCTACGTTAATAGGGCCATGCAAAATTTGCGGGAACAAAATTCTCCAACTAGCATTGGCCAATCCACAGTTCAAACGCTAAGTTATGTTGGCATTATCAAAGCGCAAATTAGACCAAGTAAAGGGATTACCCTTAAAGCCCACATCAAGAAGATCCCCCGCTTGCATAAATTTATATAGGAGAGCCATTTGCCAAAAATCAGGGGTGTTACCCCCTAATCGTTCACAAGGGTCGAGAATCATATTGAGATCACCAAGGCAAAGCCAAGGTAAAGAAGAGTTACTACAAATGCCATTGAAATTCAACCAAAATCTTTTTTTTCATAATCTGGTTCACCATAAATAAAGGACAAAGACCAGGGGGAGCCACCCACTTTGGTAGAGTAAGTAGCATCAATCAAGTTTTTGGAACTAGAGATAACATCAAGAATAACATCATTATTCCACTATAGTGCAAGACCACCAGAAGTACTGCATGGATCAACATAAAAACAGTTACTAAACAAACAACTTCTATGCAATTTTTCCATCTTCACTCTCTGCTCTCGTATTTTCATAAGAAAGACTATTTGTAGAGAGTGCTTCTAGATAAGTCCTTAGGGACTTGAACTGTTAAGGACTGACCCAATCCCTAACAATTCCAAGCTAAGATTCTCATTGACGATCGAGTAACAGCTCAGTTGCTACTTAGATAAGGGAGAGAGTAATAGTACCTGAGCCTGGAGACCAGATTACAGCGATTAAAGCTATATTAGTGTTCACTGAGGATGGTAAGATGTGTTCATAAAGGTCCATGATCTTTAATGCACCCCCAGTAGAATGCCTATTAGAGTGACCACTGGAGAATCTTGACCTCTACTTTTGGATGGTATAACCCCCTCCAGAGTATATTTTAGGTACTTTAGCATCGAGGCCCATTGAGAAGCTTGCTGCCTTAACCTGAAAAGGGGAAACTATAAAACTATAACATGAGAAATTATAGTATTATTAGTATTAGAACCGCCTTTGATTTTTTTGGTGGAATTTGGTTTCAGATTGTTCACAAGGGAAGTTGGGGATTTTCTTTTGTGGGAGGGGAGGGGGTTAGCTTTGGACGAAAGAAGGAAGAAAATAGAAATGGGTAGTTTTCTTTTGTGTAGCCCAGAGAAAGAACTGGGGGAGCCCAATCCACTTGGGTAATGGGAGAGCCCGGTCCATTTAGATAATAAAGGAAGAAACTATAGTGGGGTAAGGCCGAGAAAATTCTGTCTGCTTCTGCTTGCTTAGGATATAAACTAGTCTCAACCCAACAGGAATATTTGAGAATAGACCATCAGGAGTAGGGCTCGAAGTCATTAGAGGTGCCAATCTTATTTACAGCTTTCTCATCGCCACAGGTAAGGGAGTAGCTTTGGTAGAGTTCTTTTCAAGATAGAACCCTCCACTACCATGTGGAGTAACATTCGGGGAAGTTACCAACCTAGCCCCCGACAGCAAGGAGAGAGGATGGTGTAGCGAGGGGGCCTATGAGGGAAACATCAGAGCAATTTCCAGTTTCAATAGCCTTCATAGAGTTATTCCAAAAGGAGAGCTCTTTCGAAGAAGAATCCACATACCAGCCATGAAAGGTAGGAGCACTGTTTCTAGCAAAAGCACCAGGGTGGTTCGGGCTCTGAGAGAATCGAGACTTACCTTGTCTTGAAAAAGGTACCTCTGCTTTAAGCCAGATACCAAATGGTAGCTCCTTAGATGTCTTCTTTTGAAGATCCTCAGCCAAGGCTTCGTTAATCGAGCAAAATCGAAATGAATGACCAATCTTTCCATAATAAAAACAGAACTTTGGGAGTCTTTCAAACTTGTACGAGATGAGCCAAGGTTCCAAACTTGGCCTAGGGATTCTAAAGCCAATTGGAAGAGGGAGGTTCACCTCTACTAAGACCTTAAGTCAAAGGAAAGCACCCTTTCCCAGGGAAGCAAGCTCATTTTCATCAACGGAGATAAGGCCTTTGAATTGATTATCGATAGCCTCCGCCGTCTTATGGCTTATACAATTCCTTGGGAGTCCATGAACTTGGACATAAAAATAGGAGATCAAAAAATCAATCGAAGTCCATAGAATAGTAAGGTCCCAATCTTTGAGAGCTAGATGCTGGTCTGCCGTCGACCAAGGAGCATTAGTTAGAGCCCTGCTTTTGTCCTCAAGAACTTGAAGGTGAAAGAGTAAATATTTGGAGCTAACTCACCAACTTCCAAGTTAAAGGGAGCAACATTCCAAGATTTCGTGACACTAGCTTTGACCGAGGGGAGCCTAGATAGTCGAGATGAGATAATCTTACCCGCTAGCACCAACTTCGAAGACTCCGCATCTATCTTAGTGTCTGGTATGAGGAAGAGAACCTGACCATGTTTCTCCAAGTTCGCTTTGAGGAAATTTTCAGGGGTTGAAGAACCATATCCCAGAGCGAATTCCATGAGACCAGAGAGACACCCTTATAACCAGCAGGGAAATCTTCTGGGGTTGAAGAACCATATCCCAGAGTGGATTCCATGAGACCAAAGAGATACCCTTACAACCAGCAGAGAAATCTTCTGGGGTTGAAGAACCATATCCCATAGCAGATTCCATGAGACCAGAGACACCCTGACAACCAGCAGAAACAGAAAGAATTTTCTCTACCAACAGAAGCTTTTAAGAGGGTAGAAAGAGGAGTACGAGGAAAGTACTAAGATTAGAGGGACAAGGGTTTGGATAAGGAGGGTTTAATACGGGGGACAATAAAAGTCGGGACATTAAAGAAAAACACAAGAGGAAGAAGGGGGGAGAATTTGCTCTACCATAGAGAGAAGTTTTTTTTTTGAAAGGTCTGTTCATCTCTGAAATTATTTTTTGTAGGTAACATTTATTTTAAAATTCAGAGAGTTCATAGGCTATTTTTCAGAGAAAGGAAAACGAGGAGGAGAAAAAAAAATTCCAAGTGATTTAGTTTAGAGCAAAAACCTATTTTACGCTAACTACATGAAATTTAACATATTTGACTTTTTTGATATCTTGTATTTTAGAAATAAATTAAATTCTTTTATTGGTTAGTAATTATACTCTAAAGTTTTTAAAGTCGAAACGGAAAAAAATTCATACAAATAATTAAAATATTCTCACTCAAAATATTAAAAACATATTTATTTCTTGGAGAACACATATCCAAAATCTAAACCTGTCCACTTTCACTTAATTCCATCCCTTTCTTTATCATCTTCTTCACATCGACACCATTACTTTCTTTTCTCCCTTTCCCCTTCCTTAATTTCCTAAAAAAAATTGCAAGAAAAAATGGCAGCAATAACAACCTATATACTTCACCACCCCAAGGTTGGCCTCTCTTCATATTTTTTGCTTTTTTTTTTGTCGAGGCACCCCGCCGATCTTCCTCTCTGACTCTCGAGAAGGCCCATACTCTCATCCAATTTGTAAACGGAGACCAAAGAGGCTGTTTTTTTTTGGAAATAGAGTAGTTGAGAGAACACTAGATTTGGTCCTAGACCAAGTGCTCGGTCCTCATCTTGTTCTCCCCTAAATCTCCCTTCTCTGTCTAACTTTGAAAAAAATTCACCCGTTCTCATTTTACTTTCTTGTGAATTTGAATTTTCTTCGAAATGAAGAATTTCTGAAGATTGAATCAGAAAATTAAAATTTTGGAGAACTAACTAGTCTAACTTGTGCTATCGTTAAACTAGAATATCAAGCCCATCGGAATATTTGCCAAGCACAGGCAACACATTAACACACGTGAATATAACCTAACTAGATTGATCAGGTCAATTCAAATGTATGTCGTTTGAGTAGGAAGTACTGATACTGTTGACATAAACTCAAATATACATTCATTGAAGAATTCTCTATTTTTTTAAAAACAAATTGTATTGCTCCTAAAAAAGTCCGTTCCCAAGTACATCACACAAGTCGGTGTAATTTTCTTCCCTTAGTTTTTCATTCCTACCCCTTAAACAAAGTTTTTCATTCCCAAAAAAATTGGAACTAAAAATAAATTATGATATTTAGATTTGAGTATTATAAAATATTATTTAAATAATAATATTTTAATAGTGTTTTTATTTTTATGAAACTTAAATTTAAAATCTCTGTAAATAAATTTAATTTTAAAACACTTAAACCAAATCATATTCTACTGAGTCATGTGGTAATATTTCTAGACCTTAGCGTCCAGCATCTTCTGGAATTGCCGGAAGACTAACATCGTTTTCTAATTTCTCGTTGCTTTTTGTTTCTAGAGCTACTCCAGTATTTTGTTGTCGTTTTCAATCTCCAGTATTTTTTAGGACGTGATTAGATTGGTAGGAAAAATTTTAAATAAATTCACTTAACACTTTTATTTGTTCGTAATTAAATTTATTTCATCTTTGTTCACTAACCCATTTCAGAGCATTGTTTTCAATACACAGCCCGATCAGTATAGATCGCCACCCAAAATCTGCAACAGATCGAATTAACCCGAATTCAGAAACTAGTTGGATCCATAATCAACATTTTTGAACTATTAGTCAATCCGATTAAATGACGTAGTCCTTTGTTATGGTTTGGTTCACACGTGGTACCCATGGTTACGGGGAAAAGTCTAAACGAAGACTAAATTGGTTGATGCTTGGATAACGCCGACGGACCCGCAGTCCAAGAATTGACGAATGTGATGATGTCACGGCGACCATCAGGTAAGTGCACGAGAAAGCTAATGTCGAATACAATTTTTTTAATATATACAACTATTTACAAATTCCGTGTTAATGTTTACGTAGTAATAGGTTTTTTTTTTTTTGTATTGTGATCAATACATAAATTTTTTTTCTGTGTATGTATTTATTAACACACGGATAAAATGTGTTAATCATATATTTGAATAGAAGATTAATACACCAATTTTTATATGTATATTGAATAACACAATACACATATGTAAAAATTCTTGAGAAACAGAGAGAACCCCACTCCTCGGGTTTTTTTTTTGGGTTACTGTTCATCAGATATTGCAAAAATGGTACCGAACAACGAAAATTACAAATCAAGTGTCCAGGTCATTTGTCTCTTTCCGGATTACCAATATTTTTTCCGGACGAACCTGGTTAAGGATATTTTGTCCGGGCCGACGCGTATACCAATTTTTTTCCGTAATCTGGTTGACGGATTCAAAATCCGGTCCAACCAGATTACGGAAATTTCATCCGTTTACTCTGCCGGATTACGGATTTTTTGTTGGTTTTCCGGTTATCTTCTGGTCGGATTTCTGAAATCCAATCTAACGGTTTCAAGGCAGATAGAGATTTTTATCCACCTAATTACGGGTTTTTAAACCGTTTTTTGGTCAACAAATTCTAATAAAAGGAGCGGGCAGAGGAGGAGCGGGGCAGATTGAAAAAATCCGAATTCCACCGAAATTTAAGTTTTTCGTAAAGGGTTTGAAGGGCGAATTCGTGCACGGTTGAAGCTTTAAGTAGGTAAATTTATTGTTATTTAGCTTTTGTGATAGATTTAGGGTTTAGTTGGTTTAATAATTTTGTGTTAGTGTAGTTAATTATCGATAATGTTGAATCTTGATATTAAATAAGAAAGGTAGCAGTTAGTTTTGATTACTTGAACCATCGTTATTAAATTTGTGAAATAGGTAAGATTTGTGTTGTTAATTATATTGATAATGTTGAATTAGGTAAGATTTGCGTTGATAATTATATTGATAATGTTGAAGTTTCTCGGTTGAAAATTGATTAGGAAAGTTGGTTGTTAGTTTTTGATTTGTTAAACCGTCATTATTGATTATAAAAAATGTTGAACAAAATTACTATTTATATTTGTTTGATAATTAGTTGAAATGCTGCAGTTGTATTATTTAGGGGTAGATTTTTAATTCGACTTCGATGTTCATATTTATAAATTTTTGTCTGTAGACATAGCCCGGTGTATCCTTCGGATTCCTACCGAAGCACTGGATACATAACTCCTCCCACTCTGTAGGTGTCTGCTGTCCGGTCAGTGGGAGGCCATCAATGGGAAGTCCGTATAATACAGCTACGTCCTGAAGCGTAATTGTCATCTCCCCCACCGGCATGTGAAAAGTATGTGTTTCTGGCCGCCAACGCTCCACCAATGCTGTAATCATAGCTGGTTTGATCACAACGTGACCGATGCGCCAAACATCCAAAAAACCAGCATCCTGCATATAACCCAAGAATGCCATGTGCTCCACTGGCTTCTGCTTCCATCGGCGCCGATAAATCTTGAATATAGCATTCACATCAAACTCATCACTGCTACCGGCGATCTCTGCATTCCATACAGCCTGTGACCGATGGACTTCTTGCCGCTTAAGTAAACTCCTATCAGAAGGACCTCCATCGCCAAATATATCTCCGTAGCGCTGTGACGACATGTCTACACATGTATTTGTTCAACAAAATCAACATTTTAGACAAAATTCACCAAAATTCCACCAATTTACCACTTAATCAACAAAATAGACAAAATTCACCAAAATTCCACCAAATTATCACTTAATCAACATAATCAACATAATAGACAAAATTTACCAAAATTCAACCAAATTATCACTTCATCAACCTAATCACCATAATAGACAAAATTTACCAAAATTCAACCAAATTATCACTTAATCAGACTAATCACCAGTTTAGATAAGAATCACCCAAATTCAACCAAATGACCATTTAATCAACATAATCAACATAATAGACTAAATTCACAAAAATTCAACCAAATTATCACTTCATCAACCTAATCACCATAATAGACAAAATTTACCAAAATTCAACCAAATGACCATTTGATCAACGTAATCAACGTTTTAGCCAAAAATCAACAAAATTCAACATAATCACCACTTAATCAACCTAATCACCAGTTTAGACAAAAATCACCAAAATTCAAACAAATGACCATTTAATCTACGTAATCAACATTTTAGCCAAAAATTAACAAAATTCAACATAATCGCCACTTAATCAACCTAACAACATTTTAGCCAAAATTCACCAAAATCAACCAAATCAATCTAATCATCCTAATTAACCCTAATCAACATCATTAACATCAAATTATTCATAAAAAATCATGAATTAAAGTTACCTTAATGTATCGGGTGTTGTATCGGGTCAAGGACGGGTGGGTCCACCTCGGGATGGGCCAAAATGCCCGAAAATTGATCGGGTCGAGCTAACCCTAGCCCACCCGAGCTAGGACGTGGGGAGGGTTTGTGGGGGAGGGAGAGGGGTCAGGGAGCTCGAGAGAAGGGTGGAGGAGGCCGGGAGATGGAGGTAACGGGCAGAGGAGGCCGGGAGTCGACGGATTTGGGAGGGGAGCTGCAGAGGAGAAAAAAAAGGGGAGAGGCTGTTTTGGTTTTCTGGTTCGGTCGGGGTGGTTTTATCCCCGTCAATCGGAAAACCAACAAAAAATCCGTAATCCGAATAAGTAAACGGATGAAATTTCCGTAATCTGGTCGGACCGGATTTTGAATCCGTCAACCAGATTACGGAAAAAAAATTGGTATACGCGTCGGCCCGGACAAAATATACGTAACCAGGTTTGTCCGGAAAACAAATTGATAATCCGGAAAGAGACAAATGAGTTGGACACTTGATTTGTAATTTTCGTTATTGGGTACCATTTTTGCAATATCCGATGAACAGTAACCTCAAAAAAAAATCCCACTCCTCCGCTCCCCGACTTCCTGACACCCTCTCGATGCTGCTCCCGACGAACTAATGCCGAAGCCTTCTATTCTACCATTACTTGTGTGAGCTCACGAGAATGGATTTTCCCTCATTTTGACTAATTATTAGAATTTCGGTAGGATTTGAGAAATTATGTAGTTTAGTGTGAAGTTATATTAATAATAAATTTTAATTAATAATTTTATATTAGTAGTTAGATTATTTTGATTAATTGGTTATCTTGATTGAATTGACTCGTTAAAATTATGATTAATCAAATATCTAATGTTAAAGTTTGATTAGTATCATTTGGTGATTGATTAGATATGAATTATTTATGAAGGATATTTGTGTTAATTCATGTTTCTTATGTGTGTGTATTAATGAGATAGTCTTTATTGTGTGTATTTTTTAGGTTGGGTCTTGGTCTTGGTTCAACTGTTTGGATCAGTGGTCAGATTATTATGGTCAATCTAGTTAAACCATATAAGAATGTAGATATTGAATATGGGTTGAGATTCTGCATTGTTTTAAAAATTATTATGAAATCACTTCGATACTAGGATAGATATAGATTCATAGCAATATCAAATTATTTTTGTTATGGAGGACCAGTAAATCCGAGCTTATTATTGTAAGAGAGTGTTCATCGTGCCCTGATTGTGTGGAACAAAAAGATTGAGAACGAGTGTATTGATGATCTAGATAACATTTAACTGCACCGTTTCAAAATGTAAGGGGTGGAAAATGAGGCATTCATGGACTATATTTACAGAGCTAGATTTTGGGATGGTATACAGGCATTGTGGCTGTTGAGACTAGTTATTATAGTTTTGAAATAGCGATGGCAGTCAGAGACATACATTCTATAAGTCGATGGGAGAAATGACGATTACGATTTAGAACGTAACTGTTATATTGGGGCTACCTATCGATGGTAAGGTAGGTACAGTGAGATGGATACCTCGTCAATGGCAAAAGTTATGTGTAAGCTTTTTTGGCGTGAACTCGGCTCATACCCAAGGCATGGTAGTGACAAACCAAATGAAAAACTCAAATAAATTTGAGGATAATTTTAACTTTACATGATTCCAGTTGATGCTAAAAATGAAGTGGTGAAGCATTATGTTCAAGCAAACATAATCTGACTTATCAGATGTGTATTATTTTCAGAAACAACGGAGACAAAGATTAATGTATGTTGGTTGTCACTTTTCTTGTATGTTGATGCAATTAGCACTTACAATTTGGGTAATACGTGTCTAACGCATCTATATTCCCATATGGGCTTATGAGAGAATCATGTGTGTTTGACCAGCCATGAAAAATTTGAGCAAGCAAGTAAATGGACATACAATAGATGGTACCAAAAAAGGATTAAAAATGAATGTTTTTATAGGGTGGATTGTGCAAAAAAATAGATTAGAAACATATGTGTTTCCTATCTGCTTCCTCCTTTGTATGTTCTCTGAGTTAAAGTGTTTAAACGCTGGACGATATAAAAAAATGGATTAAAAATTTGTATAATGGGCAAATAGGTAGACAAAAAAATCAGAAATATCTGGATAGCCTTATGTGACTAATATACAAATTTTTATACATATTTTTAAGAAGTATTTTGGTCTCAATTGTTTTATCCGTTTATTAGTTACACGAATAAAAAAAAGAAAAAAATCGTGTTGCCATGTGGACACCAAATTTGTAAAAAAAAGTTTAACATCGAATTCGCAAATGATTGTACATAATAACACAAAATGAAACTCAGATATTATGTTCATTGACACAAATCAAGTAACTCGAAGATGTTGAGATTAATCATTCGAAAAATATTAAAATTGAATATTTGTAAAAATATTTTTACTATAATAAAAAAAATTTATCGACTCGAACTAGATACTCTATGGTAATTATCAACCACAAAAAAAGTGTATTTCCATCCATTGTCTAATAAATTGATACGTTGTTTAGGATTAGAAATTGATACATCGAGTAAACCCTCGTACGTCATCACAATCGAACTTTCCAACCTCTTCCCTTTATATTTTTTTCGGAGTCCAAGTCCAAATTCCCAATGTATTAATACCATCGAGCCATATATATTTTCAAACACCATCCCCCAATTTATTTCATGTCTCAAATTTCCATAGAGAAGAAACCAAACAAAAACAATTTGCAAAACATGGTTTTAGCTTCCGGAAGCGACCATCCTCTCCCCTTCAACGAGAACGACTCACAAGATATGGTAATATACCAAATGATAAACCAAACAACATCAACAAACCCTAGTCATACGATACCAGTACGTAGTGGCTCCCAATTTGACGTACCAAACATGTTCGAGCCAGCCAGGACCATATCCAAGAAGCACTACCGGGGGGTGAGGCGTCGCCCGTGGGGCAAATACGCGGCGGAGATTCGTGATTCGGCGCGCCATGGGGCGCGAGTGTGGCTCGGCACGTTCGAGACTGCGGAGGAGGCGGCCTTGGCGTATGACCAGGCCGCGTTCAGGATGCGGGGATCCAAGGCCCTCCTCAATTTCCCAGCTGAGGTGGTAACGTCGATGTCCAATTTGTCTCAGATAAATAGGAGGATACGAAATTTGGGCACACCAAGAAGTTCGTGTAGTGGTTCGGACAATAAGTCAGAGCCAAGTACTTCATCCGGGTCGTGGATTAGTAATACGGGAGGTTCATCTTCACTTGAGGAAAGCTAAATTGACGATGACCCTTCCCCAATGGAAAATAGAAATAGGACAGAAATGTGGTAGATAAGAAAATTATGGAGAAGTTTTCGTTGTTAGTTTCTTTGCGCTTCGTTTGTTTTGCTGGTTTTGGCCTTGTGCTTCTCTTTTGTAAACAAGCGGGTAATTGCTGATTAGTTGAACAGTTTCTGTCCTTTTTTGGAGAAAACGTTTTGTAGTTTGTATAATTTCTTTCTTTCTCAATTGGCTTTGCCAATTAGCGTTATTGAAGTTGCGGGCCTCGCGGCAACTTTAATTTCTTTTTGAAATTATTCGTAGTTTGTATAATTTCTTTCTTTCTCAATTGGATTTTGCTAATTAGTGTTAATGAAGTTGCGGGCCTTGTAATAACAAACTAAAATGCAAATTGGCAAGGAAGGAAAGGCAGTGGAAAACGTGTCAAACACGTGGAACTTTTGATGTGATGGCTTTCTTTTGATGATGTGTTTGAAATTATCATGATAATTATGAGTGCATTAATTACGTAGTCTTGCACGATACACGTGTTAGGACCATTACAAGATTCTGACGCAATAAACTTTGTTCTAATTTTAGTTATATCTATGTCTCATTTTAGTAGGCAGTAGCGCAATATGAGTTTTTTTCTTCTTCTGAGGTGGTTGGATTCCCCAACATTAACAATAAGAGAGTTGTTCAGAAGAAAAAAAATTATTTCAGATCTACACAAAATTACACAAAAAAGTGTAATTATGATTTGTACAATATTATGTCGGTAATCTGAAGCAATAATTCTTAGGTTTAATTCATGGGTTATAAATTATATATGGTCTAGAGTTTGGCTTAAAAACAAATTTCATAAGAAAGAATTTCCATGTAGGTACTACAAGAGAACCAATGAAACACATACAAAAAATTCTCTCAAAATTGATTAAGGTATTAATACGTTTTATTAGTTATTTATTGATTTTATGTTAAAATTAATGATTAATTTTTATTACAGATTTGATGATTGGAAATCTTTTTATTGGGGTCACTATTGAGAACTTCAAAAATACTCATGCTTGTACTACAATATCACAGGTTCTTTGTGTTTTAAAATAATCCTTTCAATTTGGTTTGTCACATTATATTTGAGAATTAATATTTGAACAATTATCTTGTATTTGCTTGTAAATAGTTGTGTACATGAAGAAATTCACTCTTGTAGATATCTTTGTTGGAGAATTATTTTAAAACCAAGGAAGAGATGGTTAAATACAAATGAGTGTATTATAAGATCACACCAAATAGTTTGAGTGTTTGTGAGATCATTACAAAACTCGTGGACTAAGATTCATAGCGATATAAAACACTTGCGAGAAACTAATTCTTGGTGTGAATGAAAATTGACTTAAAGGTGGTATTGTTACAGGTTGCAGGATTTTGGTATGTGAGAATTGTTGCAGGTCCAAGGTCTTATCTTTTAAGAGTTAGGCCGGATCTATTGAAGCGATTTTCAATCCAAATCTTTTGGACTTTCTTCGGGATAAGCCCACGCTTTAGAACCTTCTTCTCCTTAATGGCATATGAAATTAATTTTGGGCCAAGTTAATGATAACCATTAAGTTAATATGGGATTTCATGATATTGTAACCACCCAGTTACTCTCCTTGTTAATGGTCATAATGATCATAGTTATTGTGGAGTTGAATGTTGGAGGCCTAGGCTCCCTATAAAAGGAGCTCTCCTCCTCCATTCTAAAAATACCACTAAGTTCATACTCTTCCTTGAACTCTCCACTTCTCCCTCTCTAGATCATAGTATATCTCATTAGTGTCGGAGTTCTACACCACCGAAGGTTCGAAAGGAGTGCAACACTCGTGATTGGGCATTGTACCTTGGGAACTCTCTTACCCATGGAGGCCTGAAGCTATAAGGTGAGTAATAAGAGTTTAAGGGCACACGGTTAAACCGTAGCCCCGTCCAGGATTAAATCTGAAGTTTGTGATATCGAGGAGGACTATTATCGAAGAACATAAGACACGAGGAGGTGGTATTTTTACGGTTGTGCAAACCGTATCGTAAGAATACTCTACTTCTAACTTTTATATTATTCTCTGATTCATATATATATGCTTGTTAAATCATAATTTACTAATATTAGTTCCAACATATCTTTGCATTCGTCAAATTTGAGGTACAAAATACTCAATTTTGCTAATGTTTAAGTAATTTATTTGTGTAGAAATTTTAATTTTTTTAGGAATCCACTATACATATTTCTGGTACTATAGAAGACGTTATAGATATTATTAATACTGGATGTGTGTTATTGAAAATAATTTGAATATATCTTAGTATCATTAACCTTTGTAATTCATACCTTTTTGATATTTTTTGACTAATTATTTTGTTGTCTTATTATGTTAAATGGAAGCCGAACTAGATGAAGAAAGAGCTTGTGATTAGTAATAATAATGTGATCAAAGTTCTTAGAAAATATGATGCAACTTCTAAACTAAATTAGTTTGTTATGTTTTTTTATAATAATGTTTTGTAGTAATTTTTTGAGACTTCTATGTGCTAGCATTTGAAGATATAATATTCTATTGTGGTATTCAGAAAAACTGTAACGGCATAGTGCATCTATAATTTATTTTATTAATTTGTGTATCTTATGCTTATCTCGGAGGGAAATATTGAGAGGATAAGAAATGGTTTGCGAAAGGTGAAGGCTAACAATTTTTTGTTTAAATTACATATTTACCCATGTATACAATAACAAAGGAAGGGCATGATTGGATTCTCACTATTGCAAGTTTGATTTATAAAAAAATTGAGCCAACATAGTATCGCAAAAATTTCAAGGTTTTGTCTTCATGAACCGGTTCAAAAAAGCTGTCGACTCTCGCACAAAAATGTGCAGTTTTGCGCAAAACAATATAAAAAATGCGAGTTCAAACCAAAATTTCACTTTTTTGTATGATTTTGTACAAATCAAAACTGTATTTTTCTTGTAACTTTATGCAGATCGTAAACAGAAAAATCTTTCCCCAAAGACTTTCTCCTTGATCATAACCAAACTACTTGGCTGCTACAGCTGTGTTAGAATGGTTTTAGGCTGCGGTTGTTTGCTTCTGTGGGGTTTTTTTTTGTGCTGTAGCACATTTGCTATTGAAGCTTGTTCATGAGCTGTGTGGGCAATTGTTGTCTGTGGAATTGTTTTCACTTTATGTAAATACTCTTGGTGATCAATATATATGTTCTTTTTTTTAAAACAAAACTACTTGATTTTTTTAATTTTAATAGCCCATCAACTAATTATATGACGTATGATTTATGTTCAAACTATCCCCAACATCATATTTTTGACGGGGATGCACAATTCCATTTTGGCAACTCTTTTTATTTAAAACTTAAAAGACAATTTGGCAACTCCCAGCAACAAGAATGTTCCTTCTGGGTCGGAGTGGGACCATGGGTGGGTACCATATAGAAATGACAACCTTTGAATTCCAATTGGGTTTCTCCTGGTAATTGATTTAGCATCCCAAAACCAACAGATTTTGTGAGTCAAAGGTCAAAACCACCAGCATTTGCAATTGTAAAGCCACCTCACCTGCCCTTGGGCCAGGCCTCCCGTTTAATACTTGCCCGTTGACTGTTCCAAGAAATTTAGGAAGGCGGCCGGTAAACTTTTAGTACCATATTTGAGACTGGAACTTGAGACATTTCATAAATTAGAAATTGTGGCAGTCATATATGCGTATGTGTTTGTCTGTTGTTTGATATTTATTGATCAATTTAAATTTGATTTGAGTTAAAAATATTAAATTATAAAATAAATATCACAAATCTTTTTTTCCCTAAATTTTAGTACAATTATATCCAACGACGTTTACACGAGCCAAAGTTTGGGTTTTTCAAAATAATGTTATTGTTCATTGTTAATTACGAAAATGGTATCTCAAAAAAATTAATTATGAAAATGGTGTCTATTTAGTATACTAATATATCAAGTCACGGAAAAATTACCCGTGACTACTATATCACGAAAAAAAAAACATGTTTTTATCAAGTCACGAAATTTTTTTCTGTAATTTGGTTATCTCAACTTTTAAAGCCGAGTGACGGGATTTGTCCTTGTCCATTGGATTCCCCCTCATCTGATCTCTCTCCTCACCTCCCTATCTCTCGCCCTGCCTCTCTGCCACCCCCTTTCTCCCGACTTCTCCCCCTCCTCGACTCGCCTTAATTTCATAATTAATTTTTTTGAAATATTATTTTTGTAATTAATTATGAACGTTAATCTCAAACTTTCCACGCACTGAGTAACAGATTAGAGTTACACGATCACCTGACTTTATGAATTTTGATATATTTTTTCGGGATGTGTTGTTTAATTTTGATAATTTAATAGAAGAAAACCGGCATTCCCTTTCCACGTGTTTTTTTAATAGAAAAGTCAGATTCTTGCGATCCACTTTTCAAACGTTTGGAAAGTAAAATTGTTATCTTCATTTTTGGTAATGTGAAACGTAATATTAGTATCTCTATTTTCTCCAAGGACAGGAGGAGGAAATTCGTCGCTCTAACACATAAGCATAAGGGTGAGCAAATTAATTTTACCAAAAACAGATCGAACTATGAGAACCGAAATTCATTTTAAAAAAAACATGAGAACCGAGCGACCATTTGTCCCTCCCCTCATAAGCAGCAGATGAAAAACTAGTTTTCAGCCTCGTTGCAAGGGAAACTATCATTTATATAATTAATTTCTCCCCTTTCTCGTGAAAACGTAATTTAATTTACCTGATCTATTCATTAAAGAACTATCATATTTACACAAAAAAATAACATAATGGTTTTTACCATCAGCAAAAGATTAAAAGCAAATTAAATTACACCTGATCCATCCATCCATCAACATAATGACCATATATTTACATATAAAGAACAGTAATCCAGTGTTACTATCAGCAAATACACTATAAGCAACTACTCTTCAATTATATGAACTTTGCCATTCTAAATGAAACTTTGGTATATTACACCGGACGAAAGAATAAATTATATACACAAAAATAAAAAATATTTGATGATTCTTTTACCCATTTTTTAGTATCTATTTTCATGATTTTCAGCCATGCACTACAATCCATGTCGAATTCATCAGCTCACAGAGTAGCTAGGTCTTGAACACCGAGGTTCAACAGTTACTTACAACGAGGACAACAAACTCTCCAAGAAATCACTCCCAAGATCCTGAAACTCCACCACTTGATGATCAAATCCATCAACTCCATTAATCACCTTCTTCAATTCAGGTTGTTCTTTTCCTTCCCAATCTCTCAATGCCCTTTTGGTCCCAACCTTCTTCGAACTTGATCTCGAGACCCTCAAAGGGACATGATCCTTGTCCATGGCATCGACGACTGTCTCGATCGGGAAATTAAGATTAGCCTTGTGGCCTCTTATCCTCAAAGCCGCCTTGTCATAAGCCAAGGCGGCTTCCTCGGCCGTCTCAAACGTTCCAAGCCATACTCGAGATCCTTTCTTAGACGTGTCCCTTATCTCCGCTGCGTATTTCCCCCACGGCCGCCTCCTAACTCCCCTGTAATGTCTACCAACACTTACCCTTTTACCTTGGGACCTTATTGGACTAATAGGAGCATCGTCAATGAAGCCAACTTCGGGATTTGTGTCTTGGCCGGATAATATTTCCTCCCATGCATCGGCTCCCATTGACATCGTCCACCTGTCTGGACTTGGAAACCTTTGCAATAATACCTGACTTGCCTTGTCATGAAAAGAATTGGTCATTTCTCTAGTTGGGTCGATCTTGTTGCTAGTTACGTCGCTTTCAACTCCTTCTCCAAGTCCAATAAAGGTGGCCCATGCACTCTCTAGCATCGTCTCTGACGCTGCCTTGTCACCATCGTGATCACCACCGATAGCCATTATCTTGATTAGCTTAACGAGCTGGTTGGTCAAACCGAGTAGCACTTTAAACGTTGACAAAGTTCTCTATTCTAAATTCAACCACTGATATGTTATCAGACTCGACCTTGAAACTTCAAATTAAGTCGAACAATTCCTCGCCCATTGTAATTTTTTTGGGCAAGTTAATGTGCATGAGCGTGTGATAGAGAAAGCTTTAAATTGAAGTGGGAAGGGGAGAAATGAGAAAGTAAGGGGGAAAGGTGAAATGGTGAGTAGATACATATATAAAGATACAACCGTTTCCGTACCTCGAAAAAGATACAAGCGCGTTCTAATGACAGTTGGTTCAAAATATAGTCGACATTGTTTGTACAAAAAATTTTGCCAAATATAAGATATAATACAAGCCGTTACCTGTTGACAGCTAAGGCGAAGTGCTGCTCATCCTACTCCATTGGTTTAAAAAGTGGAGGTGGAAACTTGACTTAGAATTGAGGAACAAGCTTAAGTTATGGATTCAAGAAGAATTTCAGCGCCAAAAAAGAGGTGGATTTGAGTGATTTTAAAACTCCTACGTTGACTTGTGTACATTCTCAATCATTGATTTCAGAATGTTTTGCACCATGATTTGGTTCCGTTTTGGTAAAACATGTTATATGGGAAATAATGTTAATGCTATTGATTTTACAAAAAAATAATACGTTTAGCTGTTTGAGTGATATTTCTGTCTGTAATATATTTGATTAAACATTTCTAAACCATAAGGTAACGATGTGTAAACAGAAAATGCAATTGCAGTAGAGATAAAAGACGAAAAAAATGTAATTGGAGCATATCGAAATAACAGAACATTACAATTATCTAACTTAATAAGTTTTCGTATTGGAGATTCACTACGGGGCAAAAGTTCCGACAATTAGATTACACATCATCTTGACTTAGACATGGGTACAATTTTATTGATCACATTATTAGCCATTGTTTGTGTGTGTCGAAGTTTTTTATTTTTATAAATATGTATTGAAGTAATATCTTCAGTATGACTTTTCGCCCACAGTTGGCAATTGAACTTGGCAAAGATTGACAAGTAATCAGCAAACGCATGAAGCACCAAGATATTGCACGCCTGGTGCCCCGGTCACAATTAAAATAATTCAAGCTCCATCAAGTTGGTTTTTAATTTATTTCTTTTACTTAGAAAGAAAGCAGGGAATTCCTGAAATCCTGGTTCAGTGCATTTACTACGATTCATTTAATCATGGGTCTTTTGCAATGTTTACACGAACTCATTTTTCACACATTGCTAAAATCAAAATTTCGTATAATTTTTGACATGATGCATTTCGTTTGAGAGAATGTATTGAGAGAATAACATATAATTTTGTGAAAAGAGTTGTGAACAATTTTTTACCTTTATATTTTTAATTATACATGAAAATTCTAAAAACATAATTAACATATTTTTTTTATTTTCTAGTTGCATCATGTAATTCTCATAAACATAAAATAGCACAAATAAAACAATTCATTTTATCTCCAGAATGCCTAAAAGTTATCCAACTACACAACGATATGGTGTTGCATTGTTCACTTTTTAAGTTAATCATGATGTCTCATGATACCAACAACTTTTAACTGTTATCAATTTGTTCAAAATTAGGAATTCCACATATAACAAAATTAGAGAGAAGATAATTGCGATGCACATGTCTTTTTTAAATTGTCCTGCAAAAAATATATTAGAACATTAAAACAAATTTTGAAATAAGTTTAGAGTAGTTATTCAAAGAGTGATTAGACAAAAATGAAATAGATGAAATATGAAGAAAAAGAAGAGAAGAAAAAGCTTAGAATTAGTAAAGAAGAAAAGAATTAGTAGAAAAGCAAGAACTTTATTGAGAAAATAAAGAACACAAAGAAAGAAAAAATATAAACCATAAAGACTATTGATGTGATCTCAGCATACGAATGCACGGATCTATTGTTGCTTAGGGTGGAGTAGACTTGTAACCCACGAAATTGAACTAGCAAGAACCTCGACAAAAGAGCCTCAACTCGAGCCACAAATACTTCAAGAACCTTAAGTCAAGGTCGAATCACGCCACAAATGAGAGTGGTTAACTCGATTGATAAGTGAAAGAAACGTTCAAGCCAAGCACACCAGCTCAAAGCAAGAACAAAGAGTTATCAAACTCACTTGTCTAAAAGACTTTGAATTTTATTCAGAATGTTGTGTCTTGTAACTCAGACATAAGCCTCCTTTTATAGGCTCAAGAGTTCACAAAACGTCCTAAATAATAAGCTCCTAAATAAGCTAAGACAATTGCCTAAATAAGCTAAAGAACAATCTGCCCAAAGCTTTCTCCTAATCTGGCCGAGAATGACTTCCCAAACAAGGGGAATTCTGACCTCTTTATTCAACTAAATAAGAATGAAATAAACTAACTAAATAGCTAGGAGCTTGCTTGAAGATCACATCCCATTCAGATTGTGCATGGATAAAATAGGACGAACTTGCATGCTTCAAGTTGGCAAAGTTGACGTAGCTTCCAAATTAGCTTCAATCACGTGCATGGGCTTTTGCATGGGCCTCATGCACATCCTTGGACTTGTATGGCACTTGCACTTGATGTGAGTCTTGTTGCACTTGTATGGCATGCTCGTATTATTCTCCTCTTCTTGAGAAGGATTTGCCCTCAAATCTGCATCATCTACATCAAAAGGACTCAAATCAGTAACATTGAATGAAGCACTAACGTTGTACTCACCTGGTAGATCAAGTTTATAAGCATTGTCATTGATGCGTTCAAGCACTTGAAATGGCCCATCTTCTCGTGGTAACAACTTTGAATGTCTTTATGCGAGGAAACGCTCTTTTCTCAAATGCAACCAGACCCAATCTCCGGGCTCAAAAACAACCTTATGCCTCCCTTTGTTTGCTTGTCTTGCATAATGCTCCATCCTCTTCTCAATGTTCACCCTCGCCCTTTCATGCAATTGCTTGACAAAATCTACCTTCTTCTTGCCATCTAAATTGACATATTCACTTGAAGGCAAAGGTGATAAATCCAATGGAGTTAAAGGATTAAAGCCATAAACAAGTTCAAATGGTGAATATTGAGTAGCAGAATGAATCGATCTATTATAAGCAAACTCAACATGTGACAAACAATCTTCCCAAGTCTTAATGTTATGCTTGATGAGTGCTTTTAATAAGGTTGACAAAGTCCTATTCACAACTTCAGTTTGACCATCAGTTTGTGGATGACAAGTAGTAGAGAATAACAACTTGGTACCTAACTTACTCCATAAGGTCTTCCAAAAATAACTCAAGAATAAGCATCTTTATTAGAAACGATTATTCTAGGCATGCCATGCAACGTAATAACCTCTCTAAAGAACAAATCAGTAATGTTTGAAGTATCATCAGCCTTATGACATGGAATAAAGTGTGCTATCTTAGAAAACCTATCCACTACCACAAAATTGAATCTCTTCCACGTTTAGTCCTAGGCAGACCTAACACAAAATCCATAGAGATATCAATCCAAGGCTCACTAGGTATAGGTAGTAGAGTATACAAACCATGGGGTTTTACCTTAGACTTGGCTTGCTTGCATGTGAGGCAACGTCCACAAACTCTTTCAATATCCCTCTTCATATGTGGCTAATAAAACTAATCTTGTAGCATTGCCAAAGTCTTTGCAACTCCAAAATGCCCTATTAATCCACCTCCATGTACCTCCTAAATTAGTAACTCTCGTATAGAACAATTAAGTACACAAAGTTTGTTTTCACAAAATAGGTAACCTTCACACTGAAAGAACTTACCAAATGCACTTCTTTCAGTTTATTTAAACAATTTGCCAAAATCAATATCATCAACATACATCTCTTTAATGTGTTCAAAACCAAGCAGTTTAGCATCAAGAGTTGAGATCAAGGTGTACCTTCGTGATAGTGCATCAGCCACTATAGTTTTCTTACCTTGCTTATAGCATATGACATAAAGAAATGTCTCAATAAATTCCACCCATCGTGCATGCCTCTTATTCAATTTGTGTTATCCTTTCAAATGCTTTAATGATTCATGATCAGAATGAATCACGAATTCCTTGGGCGACAAGTAATGCTTCCATGTCTCCAAAGCTCGAACTAATGCATACAACTCCTTGTTATAAGTTGGGTAGTTCAAGGTTGCTCCACTTAGCTTCTTATTAAAGTATGCAATAGGTCTTCTTTGTTGTATAAGGACAGCTCCAATTCCTATACCAGAAGCATCACACTCAATTTTAAAAGTCTTAGAGAAATTAGGTAAAGCTAGCAAGGGTGCATTAGTCAACTTCCTTTTCTTGAGCTTTTCCCCAAGTAAATCCCATGTTCTTCTTGATAACTTCAGTGATGGGTGCGGCTATGCTACTAAATTCCTTCACAAATCTTCTATAAAAACTAGCTAGCCCATGAAAACTTCTAACATTTGCAATGCTCGTATGGCTTGGCCAATCTTGTATAGCTTGGATCTTCTCTTCATCAACCTGTATTCCATTAGCTCCAGTAACAAAACCCAAGAATACATGTTTATCTGTATAAAAGGTGCACTTCTTCAAGTTAGTAAACAATTGATCCTCCCTAAGTGCATCTAAAACAGATTTCAAATGTTCCACATGATCCAAGCTTTTGCTATAAACAAGTATATCATCAAAATAGACAACTACAAATCTGCCTATGAGTGGTCTGAAAACATGGTTCATGAGCCGCATGAATGTGCTAGGTGTATTAGATAGCCCAAAAGGCATAACCATCCACTCATACAAGCCATACTTAGTTTTAAAAGTTGTTTTCTATTCATCTCCCTCTTTCATGCAAATCTGATGATAACCACTTTTTAAATCAATCTTTGAAAACATGCAAGAACCATGCAATTCATCTAACATGTCATCTAAATAAGGAATATGGTGATGATACTTCACTGTTATATTATTGACTGTGCGACAATCAACACACATTCTCCATGATCCATCATTCTTGGGCACAAGTAGGATTGGAACAACACATGGACTCATGCTTTCTCTTATGTAACCTTTCTCCAATAGCTTGTTGACTTGCCTCTCAAGTTCTTTTGTCTCTTCTGGGTTGCTCCTATATGCTAGATGATTTGGTATTGTAGCTCACAGGACAAAGTCAATTTGATGCTCAATTCCCCTTATTGGTGGCAAACCTGGTGGTAACTCATTGGGGAAGATATCTCCATAATCCTGCAAAAGAGATTTAACTATGCTTAGCAATTGTGCATCAAGTTCGTTAGCAATCAAAAGTGTCTCCCTATACCGAAGCAAGATCATAGACTTTCTTCCAAAATAAGCTTGTTTAATCTCACTAGCTCCCACATAGTAGTTTCTTTTCCATCCCTCAGATTTTTTCTTAATGGCCGATTTTATTTATATTTTTTTGGCTTCTTTTGATCTCTCAATTGTATCCTCTCTTTTGGCCATTTGCACTTTCTATTTTTTGGCTTCTTCTCTCTTCTCCATTCATTTCTTTTGCTCACTTTTCTTCCTCTCATCACTTTCTTTTTGCAACTTCATTTGATCTTCACAAACTTGTGATGGTGTCAAAGGTGCCAAAGTGAATGCACGCCTCTTGTGAGTGAAGGAATACTTGTTGGTGTGGCCATCATGCATTGCTCTTCTATCAAATTGCCACAGCCTTCCCAACAGTGGGTGACTAGCTTACATTGGCACAATATCGTACAACACCTCATCTTCATACTTGCCAATGTGAAACGCCACTAGCACTTGCTTCTCTACCCTAACTTCTCCACTATCATTTAACCATTACAACTTGTAGAGCTTAGGGTGTTTGGTTGTGATCAAGCCCAACTTTTCAACCATGGTAGTGGTTGCTACATTAGTGCAACTATCTCCATCAATGATTGCACTACAAACTTTGTCCATGATGTAACACCTTGTATGAAAGATGTTCTCCCTTTGTGCCATATCATTATCTTCCCTAGCTTGCATATTCAAGGATCTTTTTGCCATAAGAGTGAGGCCTTCATTGACTTGAAGCTCTTCTTCAGATACATCCTCCAACGATGGCATACTATCATGGTCCGAGTCTTCTCCTTCAGTCATAATCTCTCCACTCTACATAATTACCATGACATGCTTGTTAGGACATTGGCTTGAGATATGCCCTTGTCTTTGACACTTGAAGCACTTGATGTCACAGTTTCTTGCTTGAGGGGCTTCCACCTTCTTTTATGGATTAGAACCTTAGGCCTTGTGCTCCACTTTGGATGGTATTGTCTCAAACTTCTTCGGATAGTTTGGCTTCCAAGTTGAGCTTGTTTTAGGTTGCATTCTTCCCCCCTTCTTTAATTGCTTCTCTATCTTGGTAGCCATGTGCACCATATTCTCCAACTCTACGTAGTGTTACAACTCCACTTTGTCTTAGATCTCAGAATTAAGTCTATTCAGGAATCTTGCCATGGTAGCTTCTCTATCTTCCTTAACATCAGCTCTTATCATAGCCATCTCCATCTACTTGTAGTAGTCTTCCACACTCATGTTTCCTTGCCTTAGTCCTTGTAGCTTTTTGTGTAGCTCTTGGTAATAGTGGCTAGGAACAAAATGCTTCCTCATGACTACCTTCATCTCTTCCCATGTATCAATGATGTACTCTTCATTACGCCTCCTGCTTGTCATAAGTTGATCTCACTAAGTCAAAGCATAATCTGTGAATTCAGTCACATCAAGTTTTACCTTCTTAGCTTCAGAACACTCATGACAATCAAAGACAAACTCAAGCTTCCTCTCCCATTCAAGGTATGTCTCCGGATCAAATCAACCTACAAAAGAAGGAATTTTAAGTTTGATGCTCCCCAACTTGTCATCTCCTCTCTTTCTTGCTTCTCTAATAGGACGAGCATTCCTCATTCTCCTAGGACCCCTTGTAGAGCCTATATCTTCCTCATGAAAAGAATCAAAATCTTCTCCACTCATGCCACCTATAGGTGCCAACCTCCTTGGTGCACAAACTTGTCCTCCCGCATTTCCTAAGGTTGTGGACCTTCGCGGTACATGGATATCTCCTCTAGTTTACTGGCTATTGTGAGAACCTTCCACCACATCCAAGCGTTCTTGCAATGGTCCAAGCCTTTGCTCAAGTTTATCTTGCATTATACATTGGAATCTTTCCATCAAGGCATCCGTATATACCTTGCGATCTACTTCAGCCAATGTATGCTGCCTATTACCTTCGTTTGCTTGAGACATGTTGCTGCAAGAAAGAAACTTGTTAGTAAAAGATAACAGCCTCACAAGTGCACTCCCTTACGTGTTTGCTCTTAATGTAAGTTCACTCAAGTCCACTCGTGTTTAACTCAATGATTTTTGGCTTTTCTCTCTAATGAACTCACAAACTCTTGCCTTTTTCCTCTCTTGGTAACTCTTGCAAATTTTTACTAAAGCTAGCTAAGCCTTGCTCAAACTACTCTTTTCACAAATCAAATAGGTTCGTAATTGTTGCTAGGTTCCTTTTATTGCACGTTCCTCTTTTAGCTCACATTCCTTTTTGGGTTCGCAAGCTTCCTTTGCTAGTTGCACGTTCGGACTTCTTTTCCTCTTTTTCTTACGACTTCCAGATTAGTCTTACGCTCCTCTTTTTGTTTTCTTGCTTCCTTTTTAGTCCGCAAGTGTCTTCTTTTAGCCGAACTCTTCCTTTGCTTTTGCGTCAAGTAAGTCTCTCTTTTTTTCCTCTTTAAGTTGCTTCACTTCCTTTTTAGTTACGAATGCCTCTTTAGTCTTGCGTGCACATTGATGTAGGATGTTTCTGAATGCATGGTGATTGCATGAAAAGAGATTGTCAATTTTCGGATGCATTGCTGGTCCATCAAGGGAGGCCCATTATCTTGCACATTCTGGCCCAATTGCTTAAGAAAATTCGTCCACAACCTTTATTCCTATGATGTAACCTCTATTCTTAGTTAATAAGGTAGTTATGAATGCCAATAACTAGCAATAAATGCCCACTTGTATCAGATTCCTTAATTTTTGAAATTCTAAAGGGCTAGCACTTTAATGCACTCTTTAATTTTGTTTTCATCACTTCCTTATTAAAAAGGGACGTCATATGTAATAGAAACAGATTAGGAAGATTTTGAAAAGAAAATAAAAAGTTTAGGTTGTTGCCAACTACTTTTGGGTGCATCCCAAGTGTTTTTGGTGGATTCCTGTGGCGGGTGGATTCCTGTGGTTCTATAGATTGGCCCTCTTATTGGCTGCTTGTGGATTCAAGCAAACCTTCCTTCTTGTTTTGTAAGATTCAAGTGGAAGTGACCTATCTTGTTACTTTTATGTCGAATTACCATCAACTTACCATTTCCATTTCTTTATATTTCCGCGCGCTACATCAGGTGGTATTTGATCCCTGTGCTGATCTGATCAGCCTTCATCACAAGGTTTGATCTACTCAATTTGTGTATTGAATTCTGTCCAGAAAGAAAGAAATTTGTTTTTTGGTCTTTGTGGTTTTGGAGAAGAGAATTGATTCGTGAACTTGGAGAAAATGTGTAATCTGATTTCTAGTGTTTTAGAGAGTTCCAATTTGTCATATATTATTGGAATTAAGGTGAGGAGCACGTTTCTTGCAATATGGATAAACTGACTTTTCCCACAGCGTGTGATATTCCTATTCTTGGTAGAGGAATTCAGAAAGTGGAGTTCATCAATTGGCTTGTGGATGTTGATTTATTATTCTGCCATGAGGAATATTCTGAATTTGCTAAGTTGCAATTCGTTGAATTCCACTTGCAATTTGATCTGTGTTTGTGGTCGTGCGATTTGCAAGCTGAAAGACAGAGAAAAGTTAAAAAGAAAATCTCTCGTTGGATCAAAATGAGAGATTTATTGATTTGTGAGTTGTTTCAGAAGCAAGCTAATGAGATACTTGACTTGGCTGGAGAAAAGTGGGATCACTTTTGGGATTCCTACCATGGACGTGATGTGATACTTGTTGTTACTTCTGAGGTTGAAGAAAACATGAGTTTAGAAGCTCAAATTATTGATTCAGAGCATGAAAATTAGATTGTAGAAGACAACTACATTTTGGACGAGTTTGGTCACTTCTCTACTAATTTGTTTGATGTTGAGCAACTGAATGAGAGTGATTTAAGGTTGTTATACATCAAGGAGTTATTTGACAAGTCGTCAGCCTTACGGTAGAATAGAGATTCATTTCTTGCTTCTATGGAAAGGAATACTCAAGATTGTTTACATGAAGATGAAGTGATTTATGAGTATCAGGTTGCGCATATTGACTTACTGGGAGTGGATCGCTTTGATTATGTTGAAGTTTCTTCTTTGGTTATGATTTGGAACAATCTGAAGTTCGCTGAAAGGAGGGCTAGAGAGTACGTGTTTGTCATGGTGTGTTTCCTTATGTTGAGCTCAAAGTACCTATTTTGCTGGAAGGAAAGGAACCAAACACCACCACGATGTTCGAGTTCTTCCAATGATGTCTTGGTGATGTTCTTTACAAGATGTGCACATGATGCCCAAGGAAGCCTTGCCATGATAAACTCGGGATGACTTTATTTTGTTTTTATCACTTATTAAAAAGGGACGTCATATGTAATAGAAACAGATTAAGAAGATTTTGAAAAGAAAAGAAAAAGTTTAGGATATTGCCAACTATTTTTGGGTGCATCCCAAGTGTTTCGGGTGGATTCCCATGGCGGGTAGATTCCCGTGGTTCTATAGATTGACCTTCTTATTGGCTGCTTGTGGATTCAAGCAAACCTTCCTTCTTGTTTCATAAGATTCAAGCGGAAGTGACCTATCTTGTTACTTTTACGTCGAATTACCATCAACTTACCAATAAGAGGGCCAATCTATAGAACCACGAGAATCCATCCGCCACGGGAATCCACCTGAAACACTTGGGACGCACCCAAAAATAGTTGGCAACAGCCTAAACTTTTTCTTTTCTTTTCTTTTCAAAATCTTCTTAATCTGTTTCTATTACATATGACGTCCCTTTTTAATAGAAGTGATGAAAACAAAATTAAAGAGTGCATTAAAGTGCTAGCCCTTCAGAATTCTGAAAATTAAGGAATCTGATACAAGTGGGCATTTATTGCTAGTTATTGGCATTCATAACTACCTTATTA
>SOPF01028182.1:278609-334426 GCA_012979155.1 Hypericum perforatum
GGCATTTATTGCTAGTTATTGGCATTCATAACTACCTTATTAACTCAGAATAGAGGTTACATCATAGGAATAAAGGTTGTGGACGAATTTTCTTAAGCAATTGGGCCAGAATGTGCAAGATAATGGGCCTCCCTTGATGGACCAGCAATGCATCCGAAAATTGACAATCTCTTTTCATGCAATCACCATGCATTCAGAAACGTCCTACGTCACATGTCCTATTTAGTTCTTGCAAACTAAATAGGGTTTTCTTTCCTCTTTTCTTTCCTCTGTTCCTTCCTATGTCGTTTCTTTCTTTTCTTTTCCCATTTTATTGTTTCCTTTTTTGTTTTTCTCTCTTTTTTTTGTTCCTTTTCTTTTCTTGATCAGAATACACAACCTAGGTCATGAATTCTAATTGCTAAACATGAAATTAAAACACTTAAACAAAATCAAGCTACTAGACAAAATAAAACACGAACTAACACACACAAAACAAACAGGATAGGTCAGCCAATTGGTAAGCAACAAGCTGAGTACTACGCATACAAAATAACAAAGATAAACAATCTAAATAACAAGCCGTTGCTCTGATACCAACTGATGTGATCTCGGCAAGAGAAACACGAATGCACGGATTTATTGTTGCTTAGGGTAGAGTAGACTTGCAACCCACAAAATTGAACCAACAAGAACCTCGGTAAAAGAGCCTCAACCCGAGCCACGAATACTTCGAGAACCTTAAGTCAAGGTCAAATTACGCTACAAACAAGAGTGGTTAACTCGCTTGATAAGTGAAAGAAACGTTCAAGCCAAGCACACTAACTCAAAGCAAGAATAAAGAGTTATCAAACTCACTTGTCTAAAAGACTTTGAATTTTATTCAAAATGTTGTGTCTTGTAACTCGGACATAAGCCTCCTTTTATAGGCTCAAGAGTTCACAAAACGTCCTAAATAATAAGCTCCTAAATAAGCTAAGACAATTGCCTAAATAAGCTAAAGAACAATCTGCCTAAAGCTTTCTCCTAATCTGGCCGAGAATGACTTCCCAAATAAGAGGAATTCTGACCTCTTTATTCAACTAAATAAGAATGAAATAAACTAACTAAATAGCTAGGAGCTTGCTTGAAGATCACGTCCCATTGAGATTATGCATGGACAAAATAGGACGAACTTGCATGCTTTAAGTTGGCAAAGTTGATGTAGCTTCCAAATTAGCTTTAATCACGTGCATGGGCTTTGCATAGGCCTCATGCATATCCTTGGACTTGTATGCACTTGCTTGAGCTTCTTGAATTAATCTATTCAGTTCAGCTTGAAGTCTCCTTACTCTTGCACGCGTCATTAATCTAATTGGCACTTGCACTTGATATAAGTCTTGTTGCTTGGATGTAGGCATGCTCGCATCATATAAAAGATAAAGTTAAGGTAAGGTAGAAAGCTAAATTGAATGTTTGATGATTAGTTTGTGTATCCTTTTCTTTCGTGGCTAAGCAACCATTATATAGAAAAAAACTAATTTAAGTCCACACAAAAATCAAATTTGTATTCAACATAGGAAAACCTAACTTGGCCTCTATTTAATAAAGAAAATATGAAACTGTCAAAAATTTTAACTCAATTTTGACATCTTTCTCTACCAAATTTGAAAAAAATGCAAAACTAGAAGGTTATGATTTAGATCTCAATCATCCCAATCGAACACTTACGCATAAAGTTATAGATTTTTTTATCAAAACTAGATTAGCAGATCTGTAATTTAATTTTTTGCTCCAACAATGCCCCACACATCGATATTTTGATGATGGGAAAAGCATTATCCTTAAATTTACAAAAAATTAACTTTACTCTGAATATAACGAGCCAATTAAAGACTATATGTAGAAAATTTATCATTAACTGATCAAATCTTAGCCATTGGGGGCATGCATATTATCATCCATCTCGACATATCCTTGTGCCATGACTTTTTAGAAAAAAACTTGATTTGAGCTTACATGGATGAGTAGAAGCCCCTTATCCTTCATCAAAATGATTGTACAATTATTGTTGAATGTCTCTAAGCTCTTTTATTTTCTTTTGAGGTTTTTGTTGTAGCCTTCTTCGTTGAGTTTTTGTGAGAGTAAGTCGATGAGATTTCAAATATTTGTCCCCAAGTGAGGGTTTAGCTTTCTTGGTATCTCCTTATAGTAATTTTGATAGCTTGCAGGCCGATCACTCCTTATGGGCTCTTATTTCACTACACAAGTTTCTCCCTTGACACCTAAACCTTAAATAGTTTATCTTTTTGTAGAACCTCTATCTTGATTGCCAATTGAGTGATTGCATCCTTTTAACACATACATATTTAGACTGCTTCTTGTCGTTCTTGTTTGATTTTGATTGTGTGACTTGAGGGCACTCATTTTAATTTAAAATCTTTGACAAATGAGGTTTAATTGACACATTAGGTTATTATTTCACCATACTCTTTCTTTGTTGGATGGAAGATGGAGACTTAACTTTATCATCATCTAATTCCTTCAATGTGTACATATCTTGCTCCCAAGCTGGAATACTTTTGGTCGTTGTAGGAGTTTTGTGTAAAATATTGTAGCTCTCTTCATGCTCCCCATATGAAACTGAATTTTCAATGATATTTGAGGAAAGTTTGTCTCCAAGTGTCTGACTGTTGGTTGAGATAGAATTCGACATGCAAAAGTGACTAATTGCACATGAAATGAAATATGACTCGAATCTCTATAAAGATGAATCAACGAAGGCCTTATAATTATTTTTGCTAATGAAAGTCCAAAAATTCTTTAGCTAATGAAGGCTCTAAGATACATTTTATATTTGATACAACATCTAGGATTATCTCAACTGCTCATGGAATTTGTGCCAAAAATTGGTTTCTCCTCTTTATCGAATGTTGGCCTTACAAATTGGATGGTCGCGGTGTCGACTAATGTCGACTTGTTATTTCTTGCCCTCTAATGCTTTATGGACAAGTCAGAAGATAGTTAGATGAGCAATAATTAATTATCACATTGATGTCTTTACCCCATTTTAGCAACTTTAAAGCGGGTCACCTATTGGTATTATCGAACTAAATAGGCCAAACAAAATTTTGATTCTCTCAATACCTCGATCATAAGAATCCTAAGGTACTCTCAGAATTATCCCAAACAACATCTCTCAAAATAATCGTCAATCTTAAGATACTCTAAGAATCACCAATTTACAAAATGACCAATCTTTAAAGCTTGTAATTTTGTGATGCAAACTCTAACTCTAGTATTTTGGGTGTCCTCGGAAAGAAAAGAAATTGATTTTCAACTTTTAAGATTTAGATTTCTTCAAATTCAGCCTAAAAAGACCATAAATACTCTTCAAAATAGATGAATTGGACTACATGTCAACTTACAGATTAGTCAATATGTAGTATTTCAGTCTTAACTTTTTGATATAAAATCCAATTATGGTATTCTTGATATCCAAAGAAAGAAGAAAGACTATTCTTTTTTAATTTTATAATTTAACTTTCTATAACTAGCTCAAAAAAATAAGTAACATACCCTCTAAGTTGATTGACCTAGCTATATTTTTTTAGCACAACGTACGACCAGTTTTGTCTCTTTTGAGGAAGGACTCAAAATTGTATGAGTAAGTTTCTTGTTATAGGGAGTCCAATTACTCTGTGTGGCAAAAATTTGTTCTAAAAAAATTTAGAACATCAAAACAAAGTTAGGAATGAGTACGGAGTGGTCGTCCCAAGAGTGATCATACCAAAAGAAAAAACAAATGAAATATGAAGAAAAAGAAGAAAAGAACAAGATTAGAATTGGTAGAGAAAAAAGTAATTAGTAAAAAATCAAGAATGTTATTGAGAAAATAAGGGAGAGGAGGAAAGAGAAAACATAAACCATATAATCTACATAAAAGATAAAGCTAAACTAATATAGAAATATAAATTGAATGTTTGATGTTTGGTTTGTAGGTCTTCTTCTTCCATGTCTAGTTGTCCTTATACAGAAAAAAAACTAAACTCACAGAAAGTCCTAGGCCGTATTCATTATAGAAAAATTGAACTTAGTCTCGCCCTAATAAGGAAAATATGAGCTGTCAAATCTTCTAACTTAATTATGATTTTTTTCATATCGAATCTGGAAAAATGCAAAACTAAAAAATTGTAAATTTAGATCTTAATTTTCTATAACTTTTAGAATCATCCCAATCGAACATTTCAGTTACAAATTATAAATTTTCTGCCAAAACTAGACTAATAGATCTATGAATTGATTTGTCGCTCCAAAATAAATATATTTATATTCTGAGGTGATTATTTTATCGAACGTACCTTTATCATACACTCTTGTACTAATGTAGATTTGAATGATTTAAAGGGGATTAGCCTACTCCGTTATTTAATTTGCCAATAAATACAGGTTATGGACGATTAGCCTAGTTGATATAAAAAAGTTTTGTTTTTAAAGTCATTTCTGAGGTTGACCCGAAAATTGGTCCACAATCTAGATCGACCAGTCAAACCAGAGGTCGGACTAAAACCTTTTATTTTAAATATTTTACATATATATAAATAAATAAAAGTGTTTACCTTACAAATTATTATTTCAGGTAGGTAAACTAATTAAAAAAAATCAAATACTTTTTCTTCAATAAATACTACAATGTCTTCTGTAATAAATACTACAATATTTTTCTTTACCATCCATTTAATTTAACTTAGTAAAAAGTACAATTTTAGTACTATAATTTCACAGTTTTTGACATATGATCATATCGTTAGAAAATGACCAAACGAGTTTCGATGTTAGCATCCCCCTTTTACTTCTAGGCTTGGATGTCTTTTCGAGTCTAAATTCATTCCAAGCCTAAATTCACTCTGAACCTCAAAACTATGTCGTTTTGAGCTTAGTTGGCTGCCACATAATAATTTTTTATCCTGCATGGCATTAGTGTCTGGTATAATATTTTTTACATTTTAATTCCAATTTATTTAGTATATTTCAAAAATCCTTTCTTTGAAGAGAGGCCAGAAAAGAGCCGGAGGAGGGGCAGAGGGGGAGGAGGAGAGGTAAAGGAGGGTAGGAAGAGAAGAAAGATAAGGTGGAGAGGGGGAGGAGAGGGGCATGAGGAGGAAGATAATAGGGTAAAGAAGGGGAGGAGGGGCTGAGGAAGGGCGAAATGGGAAGAGAAAGATAGTGCGGAGAGGGCGAGCAGGGGCAGAGGAAGGGTAGAGGGGGAAGAGGAGGGGCAGAGGGGAAGAGAGATAGGGTGGAGAGGGGGAGGAGAAGGGGCGGAGAGGGAGGAGGAGAGGTAGGGGGAGGAAGAGGAGTAGAGGGGGAGGAGAAGAGATAGAGGGGGGCAGATGGGGAGGGGAGGAGGGAGAGGAGTGGGAGGGAGAGAGGAAAATTTTTTTAGGGAACATTTGTAACATTTACCACTTGACAACTCACATTGCCATCTAAACTCAAAACGATGTAGTTTTGAATTTCAAAGTGAATTTATGCTCGGAAAGCCACTTGAACCTAAAAGTGAAACGAGATGCTAATATCAGGACTCATTTAGTCATTTTCTGACGAGATGATTATATGTCAATGACCGTGAAACTATAGGTATGAAAATTGTACTTGTCTTTTTAATTAATGTATTCTCCCAACACATTTTTCTTCTTTCTACAAGACTCACGTTTATCCTCCTTTTCCATTTTCTATTTTTCATTTTCCTATTTATTTTTATTTTTTAAATCATAACACCCCCTACTCTCTTTCTCCATCCTCCTCCTCATCCATGCCTCACCCTCCATCAATTCTTTCCACTACTCTATCTCTCAACCTTCATGATAAACTCCACTAAAATATCCTACTTTTGCCCCTCCAATATGGTTTGAGTGAGAGAGAGAGAGATGGAATATACTGAGGCACGGCGGAGGCAGTCTAGAGGCGGAAGCGAGGCAGAGGTAGGGTGGTGTCAAAGGCACAGAGTCGTAAATGCCTGTTCTTAAGGCCTGAATGTTGGTTTTTTAATCATTTTATTAGGTTTTTTGGTCTAACTGAAAAACAAAATTTTTTTGGTAAAAAAGTTTTCACATGTACTTTTTTTTAGCCTGCAGAAGGAAATTTTTTTAATTGGTGTTACTATTCACCAAATTTTATCAATTTGGTACCCAACCTTCGAAATTATGGTTTTGGTGTTCAGGGTGGACAATCGGAAAATTTTTCCGGCTACTGGTTCAATAACCGGGATTTTATTCCGGTTGAACTAATAGCCGGGATTTTTTCCCGCCTATTGGTTGTAAAAACCAATAGCCAGGATTTTATCCCGCCTATCGGTTCAATAGCCGGGATAAAATATCGTAAGTCCAATGTTGACACTCTTTCCATAATTTTTGAGGTTGGACACCAAACTGATGAATATTGGTGAATAGTAACACGAAGAAAAAAATTACCCGAATTGTCTTCTGAAACATGGTCCGACCATAATATTGAAAACTATGACAAAAAGCATATTAGTTGACAAGACTGAGCCACGTACCACACGCCACCGTATGGAACTCTGGGAATCTATCGGTTCCCTCTCCTTTTTTCGCAAATAACATTCGCATTTTAGTTAGGGCGGGAAAACTTGCTCCCTCGATTCGCGCGTCCCCAACACCCTCCGGAAGAACCTAGGGTTTTTGGTCTCCGGACCCATCCCAACGACAGGTATCCCAGATTCCGAACCGGAAGCCGAATAGAGCGTAGAAACGAAATATCGAGCATTTTTTTATATTTATTAATTTACTCTCGAATTTAGCAACTCATCGAAGTGAAGAGAGAGAGAGAGAGAGAGAGAGAGAGAGAGAGAGAGAGAGTAGTTTCCGGCGAGACATGACGAGCCGGAGAGGCGAGAGGATAGGCAGAGCCGCCGGCGTCGAGGAAAACATTCTGGCCATCCTCGACGCCCCTCCCTCCATCCACACGCAGGACGCCGACGACGACCGTGAGTTAACCACGACGCCGTTTCAACTTCTTTTGGTCATTTGGTTTGAAAAAAATAATAAATTGATTTTGGCCTCCATCGGACAACTATAGGTTTCGCATTTCTCGAAGCTGTCCGGGCTGCCTTCCTGGCTTCGGATAATGGAACTCCGTCTAGGTTAGTTGTTCTTCAGAGATCTGGAACTAATGGAGCTCGCATCTCTCTTTTCTTTATTTTGTTTGTTTGTGTGTTTGTGGTGAAGTGAATTGTGCGCGGAGGTGTTTCGTATACTGAGGGTTGGGAAGTCGGTGGAGATGATAATGGAGAGTTACTGCCTCCTCACTGAGCTTGATCAGGTTGGTTTAAGATGTGTATTGGTTTTGGTATTTTGATTTGGTTGAGTAATCAGACTTCCTTTTTTTGATTGATTGGTAGCGGTTCCCGCGAGTGTTTGTCTCTGAGTCATCAGAGCTGGTGGTGATCGAAGAGGTATGCATGCATTGGCTTGGTTTATAACCTTTCTTTGTTGGAGAATTTTGCTAGAACGGTTATCGGTTTGAGGAGAATTCACTATCATTTGTCTATGAAATTTGTAGGCTTGGTTGCCATTCATCTTTGGTTCGGATGTTTACACAGGGATTGAACCTGGGGGGAAAAGCGCCAGCGGACCATTGGACTCTACGGTATGTCCTTGTTTGCTAGGATGCCAGTCTTCATCTAATGGTCAATTCCTTAATTTGGGCACCTCTCCGTTACTAGCAATGGATACTTAAATGGATGAACACTCACTTATCTTCTTCGTAAGAGAGACCAGATAGATTTACATCTCTCTCGAGTGTTGGCTCGTTTCACATTAATGTGTCCTTTGTCTTATATTTTGGATCTGGACAGACCCTTCTGCCCTGTAGAGAGGACTTTATTGCTTATGAATGTGATTGAAGTTTTCGCACTTTCACTGACTTGCTAGCTTTTAGTTGTAACTTCTTGTTGCTGGTCATGCACTCCGGTTCTCTCTCTCAATTTTTTTACTGCCATGTTTCAGGGTTTCCATCAGTTGATAAAAGACCTTAAGACAAATTCTCAGTCAATGGAAATGAAGGTTTTTTTTAACCCTCTTTTAATTCATTAATGCCGAAGCATTGTTGCAAGCACCAAAAGAGCCAGTAGATTGATCTGGCAGCGTTGTTTGCACAGAATTTAATCTCCTTGCTCACATGTTTGCTGCTTACGGTTATCTAATGATTTGGTTTCAGTCATTGAGGGATATGCTGCTATTTCAATATCTTGTCAATGTTCTTGAAAGAGATCTTATACCATGCAACAGAGTGTACAAAGGTGTGAATTCATTTTGTTATCTTGCACATTTTCTGTTATCAAATGTTTAACTTCGTTCTGTTGCATTGCAGAAACCATGAACTGGTCTGTACTGAAAGAATCATTGCTCACGATGCTGCTGGTAAATGTTCTAGCTTGTGGTAACCCTTATCAGAATGATTCTTGCTTATTTTCATTTCAACAGTTGGGTTCACTAAACGTCTACTGCTTCTCTTAAAATTGGTGGCTGAAGTTGCTTGTGTAATGTCTGTTTCAGAGTTCCAGAAGAATAAATTACAAAGCTCTAATAGAGGATTGCATTTCAATTCTTTGTGGAATGCGCCAACTATTTTCTGGAATAAATATGGACACCTGTAATAATATGGAGGAAAATGCACCCGATTATGGTCAAACTGCTGCAGCAATAGCCTTATTAGAAGCAGGTGCTGGTACTTCTAAAGCCATGCAGAAACTTCTACTCTTGGTAAGTTTTCCCCTAAGCCATCCAGTTAAGGATATTACAAATTTATCTGATGGCTCCGTTTTGACTTGCCAGATAATGGAGCTTGATTCGTCGCGGAAGACAGCGGATGAATTAGGTTTTACTACAAGAGCTGATGGTGTTAGGTATTCACTTATCTTCATCATGGAAAACTTATTATAAAAGTTTGGTTACTTATAGGCATCTGCCTGCGACTTGGCTCAGGACTCCTGTTGTAGAGTTAATTTTGGATGAGCTGACTTACAAAGATCAGATTTCCCCTTTCCTTCAGGTACTCCCTGAGTCCCTCTGATTAAATGTTTGGGACTTTTCACAAAATAAAAACGTTTGGCAGGTATTTGGTGATCCCAAATGGAAGCTAGAAATTATTCAGCAGTATTTTGCAAAATATACCCCCCCGCTGGTGATACTCCTAAACTTCCTTTCTGTATCCGTTTAACAGCCTCCCAATGTTTCATACGTAGTTGTCACCTTTATGATACTTCATAGACTTCTGTTCGCACGCGGAGGTCCAATGGTTCAACAGAGGATCCAACATTTAAAGGATTGCTGGGTTCGTTTTCAAATGCCACGCGGACAAGAACAATTACCAAGAGGGTTGGTTCTGATAATCTTCAGGTTCTCCTAGCTCATGCTTTTCAGGTGATTATACTTGGTTTTCCTCAAGTTCTGATAACAAATTGTGTCAGTAGTGTGTTCTTTTAGTTTCAATTTTCAACGGCTAAGCAGCTATTTTACAGCGAGGAAGCAAGGGGGCAAGAACACTACAGTCTTAGTGCTCGTTTGTCTGTGCAATACTTCCCTGGTCATCATGGATCTCAATACAAAACTTTACTTCACTGTATTTCGATTCTTCTGAATTACTTTGTTGGAATGATTGCAATATTGCTGGAACGAACGACATTAGAAGATCTATTTACTATCATTCTAAAATTATTTGCTGATTGTTTTCAGCTGCATCTGCCTTCATCTGCTCACAAGCATGAGGCTGAAGAGATCTCTGATACTAAGGGTGATGGCAAGAGCAGTGATCTTGTCGATATATGCAAGAGCATGATTTCTGCATTCAGCACTTTGAAGAAGATAGACGAGTAAGATTTTCAAAACTTCGTTATCTACAAGCATAGTTTTTTTTTCTTCCGGAAAGTGTACTCGAAGCTCGTCATTTCTTGTGTTCACTGGAAAGGTAGATGAACAATTACATAACGGACGACTTTTGCAAACAAAATTTAACAATTTTTCTAAAGCCGACGAAATGAATGTTACCACGATAAAGTAATCAAAGTTGGTTCCTGACTTCTTTTACATGGGAAAGTACCTAGACTTGTTGTAATAAAACTGTCATGTTTCAGGAGGATAGAGATTTTGCCGATTGCAAGGGAAGCATTATTTGTAGCAGCGACAATTATGTCTGATAAGTTGTAGAACCTCGACCAGTTCCTCTCACTGAAGCATGTTCATCGATCAAAGTCGTCGTATCTAAAGATATACTCTTGCTATCTGATGTATTTCTAGTTAAGTAGTTGGCATGTTAATAATCATTTATGCCATCTGGTAACTGTTGTATCAGATAATGAATTGGAGAAAATATGGGAGTGCATGAAAAGTTGGGAAATCTCATCTACTGAGATAGTATCCTAAATCTGACCAGTCTACATCGATAGCTTTGAGCCACTGTCGGAATTTAAGAGCTCAACATAAACCTTTTAGCTCAATTGAACTGTTTAGTTGCGAATTGCATTATCGACTACAGCGTCCTTGGGAGTGAACATCTCCACATTTGAAGATTCAGTCCCCAGCCTAATGCACAATCTATGATTCTTCCACTGCATTGCTACTGTTCCTGATATGATCAAACGACAAACGTTAAATTCTCCGTTCAAGCACTCGATTTTGACCGTGTTGATATCAGTTGGTTGAACTCACTTTGATGATTGCGAATCAATCTGCATCGTTACTGGTCCATCATTAACTAAATTAACCTGTACAAAAAAAAACTTATTTAACCTTGTATTCAGTAGTAGGCATGGGCGAGGAAACGGATAGCAATATGCATGTTTTGAAATGAAAGGAATCGCCGATAAAGATGAACTGAAGCCAGATAATGTTACTTACCTTCATCATTGCTCCAAAAACTCCGTCTACACGAGGCAAAACAAAACAAAAGGGTCAATCAAACAGCAGATGCAAAGGTCAATTGTTAAGAGTCAGAGAAACCTCAAAGTTGTGATATTTGGAGTTCAGGCATCTACGATGCAATGGGACACACAATAGGCATATTGGTCTACATGTTTTTCACTATTATATGATGTAAAACACGCTTGGAAACAGAAATTCTTTGCAGATGTATCTTAAGCATGCATGGTGATCAAAGAGTAAGACGATTGAAAACTTACATCTCTAGATAGCTTTTTTAATTTCCGAGTTCAATTCAACAGTGAAAACACCTTAAAGGGGTTGAATGGGCTCAACCTCTATTATTGACATCTAGGGCCTCCACTCCCTTCAAATTCCTTCAGTAGAATGTGTGTCTTTTTCAGAACAGAAAAAGAAGATGTCTGCCCCAACCCAGAATCCTCTCAATTGCCCCACCCCTTTATTTCTATGATCTGAGAACACTTGGATTGTAATTTTCGCTAAGAAATTGCCTCAATACACCAGCCACTAAGCAATTTGGGGGCACAAAGAACTGAGAACGCTCCCAGCAAATCCAGAGATGAAGAAAGATCACATAACAAGTGCATCTCAACAAGAACCAAAACCAACAAGCTCCTGAAGTTTGTTGGAGCGAAGAAAGTTGTCTTATTGGTAAATACTATCATGGCAATAAGCATATGATAAAGGCATCATCGTGAAATGGGAATGTGAAGCAAACAAGACATACCTTTGACCGCATCAGGCTTATAAGCTTTCCTATACCTTTCGACCAATGACTCATAGAAAGGTTTCGCCTTCTGGGGTGGCATCGCCACATGAAAATCGGGCTTGTTCCCCTTCATTACTCCATACAACGTAAACTGACTCACTATCCATTCAAACAAAGAAAGGCAGATAAGTTTCTTCATAATGCATGCTCCCATCTAATCCAACCATCAAATACAACAGCACAAAATAGAAAGGATTTCTACGGAAGAGGGTTTAATTACCTAGCAACACGCCATAATTTTTCTGCATCACCTGGAAACCAAAATCTGACAAGTGCATAACAACTATAGAAGAAGCAATAAAAACTGCAAAGATGATTGAATCTAATTAAGAGTTTACATTCTGGTCCCATGATCTACCGGTCGTCTCGTTCTGGAACAATCGCATGTTTAACACCTTTCGACATCTGCCAATCACATATTCGCCATTCTTTATCAGACCCTAGTAAAGACACAAAATGCACTCACCTCCTGTAAATCTTTGTGTATAGCTGATTCACTTTCACCGCATACAGACATAACACTATCTCGGGATTTTTCAACAAATCTGACCCGTTTATCCACTAATAATGCAATGCAGCATCAGCCATCAGGGTAAGTTCATACAAGCAATTTCATAATGTTATATCAATTTTCATCCATTTCGGTAATCTCCTTTCTTAATCAACTCAGAAAGTAGTAAACTTGAAATGTAAAATGATAGCTCACATGAAGTCGGCATCGGATTCGGAATCGGACTCATGGATGCCCACCAGGACTAGCAGGCCTGGCCCTATCTCCGAAACCACCTTCCCCTCCACCTGCCAGCAATATAAAATATTATTTACACCGTGCTGGGAATCAATATACTTAGAGAAGCGAATTCCATTTCAATTTCTAGTCAACAACAAAAAAATAACAATCCAATTCGCATTTCCGCGGTTAGAATATTCAAATTTATACCTTCTCATCTGAAACAATTAAAAGTTAGCCTTTTGAATCCATTTATTCCGTCGGAAAATATTTTCGACCAGAAAATGAATTCCTTTCAAGTAGAAATCATTTTCCGCACAAACTAAACAGTTCTTTTTTATCAATACAGCAAAAGAAACGGCGCCTTATTCTAAACTGGAATTCCAATGTTTCACTCATCAATTCTAAGCGCGTCACGTCCAACTTGAACTCGGGAATTCCGTTTCCAGATTGGTTTAGTGAGAAGGGGTGAGGTACCTCGACGCTGGCTGAGGCAACTCGCTGGACGACGGCTCTCATCGCTCGGACTTGAACAACCGGCAGCCGTTTGTAGCTGTGGGCCCTACACGCAGTCAATGCCGGAGGAGGAATAATAATGGCTGAGAAGGAGCGAGTGAAGGAGTTGGAGGAGGGAGACGCCGAAATAAACCTCATTCTCTTTATTTTTATCATATTTTTTTTCTTTTCTGGCTACATTTGTAAATTTTAGAATTATTAATATTATTATTAACAAAACTATAGATTTACAATAATGCCTTTTCTAAAAAGTTATATTGTATCAATATTAATGAGTTTTATAATTAAAATTTTATCAAAATGGGCCTGAAAGTAACAAAAATAGCCCAATGATCAACTTTTTTTTTTTTTGTAAACCACCTAGCCTGATTAGCCAAATTTCAACCCAGTGGCTTTTTCGTTGGAACACCAAGTGTTCGATCCTATTACGCAATCATCGGAAGCGGAATCCTCAATCCCACTGCCTCCACAATGCGTCGCGCTTCGTCAACGCTCTTCAAATCGTCTTCCCTCTTCTCCCGAGCTTCAAGACCATCTCTCGCTTCCCCTAGACCGGTACCCGACTCGACCCCAAGCTGGTGGGGTTCGCTCGGCTCGGTTAGAACTTCGCGGTTCGCGACCGGATTCTCGCCGCTGCAGCCGAAGCCGTTGGATACGATCATGGATATCGAACGGGCAAAGACCAAGTCCCCTGAGGACCTCGCTTCGATCTGGGACGATGTAAGTTACCGCATACAATGGTTTGTGGTTGATCTAAATAACCATTTTAGGGTTTGTAGGGGTAGAGAGAAATTGGGTGGATCTAGCTAGTAGTGATGTGGTGTATTTTGGAAGTTAGCCTACCAACTCTTCCAATGCCTGGTTTTTAATAGAGATAAAGGTAAGTGCAGCAAGCCAGAGTTGAGGCATTACGGACTCGAGTTTGTAGGCTACTAGTATTTGCAACTCTGCCAATTGTATGCGGTAGGCTAGGTGCATGCAAGGATTTCTTGCGTCCGTGTGTGTTTTCTCTTGCCAAAGTTTGAGATTGTTATGGTTTTTGTAAGTGAGAAATGACGAGCGAATTTGTGTGATGCCAGTTCCATTTGGGAAGAGGACATATTGGTGCATCCATGAAAGCAAAGCTTTATCACTTGCTAGTGCAAAGAGCAGCAGACTGGTAAATTCTAGTATTGCTTGTTGTGGAGTTGCTTAGTTGTATTCTTCTTTAATTTACACATTCGGTTGTACAATTTCAGCCGTTATTTTGTCATTCCGCTATGGAGAGGAAGTGGTTACACAACCATGTTTTGTCAGGGTGAGATATTCTTAATTGAGATAGTTTGCTTTTCTTATTACAACTGATGTTGCATGTTACGAAAAGTTCATGTGTTCAGTGAAGTGATTGTACCAATGCCATTTTCATAAAGTTTTGGTTAGGTTTTAAAAGATACCTCAGTAGTTTGACTAGATAGCAGAGAAGGAGGATTCTTTCCCTTGGAACTTACGAGGATTAGTCTGTCACTGAGGACGGCTTCATCTGAGTTGATGCTGTATGCCATCCGAGCTAATGTGGAATATTGGATTGAGGCGTTATAACAGATTACAGTGCTCAAGGACCCTGTTCGGTTACAACTTAAATCATTGAATCTTATTTGATGACCTTGTTTATTTTTCGCTCGACTATTTATATATTTCTATGTTCCCCACAAATTTTAATTAATATTAGCATTGAACCCTGCTCTTTGATTGCAAGACAAGCTTGTGCATTAGTGTTTGATATGCTAGTACTGATTTACTTGACTGATCGCAGTGCAGATGCCCCATATGCTTTTCACCGGACTTGAAGACTACAAGGCAAGGGGTACTCAGGCAGCTCCTTACTACACAGTGACCTACTACACCGATTTTGCAGAAAGCAAGGACCTGGTTCTTGTCCGAGGAGACATTGTATTTACCAGCAAACTCAGTGACGAAGAAGCAAAATCGCTGATCGAGACAGCCCACTCGTTTTATTTAAACGATGCTCGATACAAGCTGGTTGAGTGCTTCAACAAGCAAACTCGGGATTTCGAGTTCAAGGATGTCTTGCGAGCACTGGACATGCCCATCCTTTAACTTGCTGATGACGAACTATCGTGGACAATAAACCAAGGAAGAACTATTGCATGTTTATGTGCAGGGATGAGTTGCTTGCCGGAATCATTTGCCATCTGCTTTCTCAGCCTCGCATTCTTTTTCAACCTCAATGGACAGGCGGAATTAGGTACGAGCAAGAATTTAATCTTCTTGTGTTGTTATAGCTTATTAGTGTCCTTTGCAGCCATACCTTTATTGGCCAGTTTTAGACTAGCTCTTCTTCAACACGACGAGAATGTTCAGAAATAAGGCTCAGTGTTTCTATTCTGGACAATGATGCAAAGAATTTGTGAGGAAAGTTTTGTGCATTGCAAGCGTCTTCTTCGAATTGTGTTTTTTTTTTCTTTCTAACTTTGGTATGCTTTCTTGGCAACTTTTCTTAGTTTGCAAAAATGTACAGGGTGAAGTTATTATTATTTTTTCTTTACCTGATCCTCAGTTTTCCTGCATACTTTTTACCACTTGAGCTATGACTTAAGAGCATAGTGTTGCTCGTCTACTCTAATTGGAGTCAAGTCGGCTGCGGAAAAAAAAAAGAGTCTGAAATCTGAAGCATGGCTAATTTGGAGGAAGCGAATCTGAAGCATGGCTAATAATCTTTATGGTTTATAATTTGGTATTCGGTATATTGCGCTGACTAATTAAGATTTTAAGTTGGTATCAAAATTCGCTGAACAATTATTTAATCTACTATAATTTTGAAAATTTGAAATTAAAATTTAATTAAACTAAAACAATGTATTCATTAGTCGATGTATGTATGAGAAGAGTCTTGTAAAGAGGGATTGACTGGTGAAGAGATGTGACAACTGCTAGTTTTTTAAGAAGAAAGAACTAGTTTCCTCCGCAACTGCTAGTTGGGCAGTGTCAAAGTCCACTAAAACCATCTTTGAGGTGGCCGACGCGGTGCCGTTTCTAAGGTGGCTGGATCTTCCTTTATTGTATGTCACCGCCCATGTACATGCGAACTCGTAAGTGGCCGGCGGTTCTCATTGCGATTCATCGGTGGACGGGGAGTGAACGGGAGAAACGAGAGGAGAGCGATAATTTTAGTTTTTATTATTTTGCTTTTAAAGGTGTTAGCAAGCGAATAATTTGATAGTGTTATATTTTGGGTATGGGATTATTTTTATACATCGGGTATGAAATTGTCTTAAAAGTTGAATATAGACTCACAACTTCGAGACCAAGCGATGCGGTCCATCCACTTGAGATAAACGAAGTATCTATTTCAGTCGAGCAAATGAGGTGCCTATCTCAACTAAGCAAATGAGGTGCCTATTGAAATCGGGTCTATGAGTTTTGGTAGTATGATCATATCTTTTGATTCGGACTTCGGATGATGATGATTCGAGTTTTCGTGTGAAGCTAAGGCATAAGATTACGATTTTATAGTTTATAATTTCTTCATATATATGCAGAACGAAGATGTATCATGTATGAAAAAGTTGTTATAAGCAAATTGGACACCTATTTAAGGCACCCAAATGGGGCGGCTATTGAAGACACAAAATGGCGCGCCCATTGAAGGCACCAAATGAGGTGTTTGTTGCCTTATCACAGATGTGCTCAACCTCAGGATTGCAAGAGTTATACAAGGCACTGTCGAGCAAAGGTAAGGTTAACATGGAAGGATAAGCGCAAGATCGATGAATTCAGATGGATAAAGATGAGAATAGGATTGGGTAAGCCACAGAGTTTCAAGTTCGATCTGGATGAGGATAGGCGTTTAGGAGAGCTCGCGTGAGTTAGACTATGCACTAAAGCGAGATCGGACTCCTAAAGGGTAGATGAGTTTTGAGATCAACGAAAATGGCTCAATTGGTGAAACAAACTCGGAGGGAGAATAGGTTTGGAGAATTGGCTATCATCATTATAAGGATAAGCGTCGATGGTCAAATAATGGTGAACAATGACGGGGGATGAGCATATGATGTTGGCAAGGACAAGCATAAAGAGTCCGAGTCTAAGGTAGAGGCAGACTGCTTTGCCTATGTCAAAAGGGCTTGGGGGAAGGCAAGTAGATCCAATACAAAATCACAATTTTTGTTATCAAGTTTCGACTATTATTTTTAGCTTATTTTGTAGGTCGTGCAATCGAGGTTAGTTAGTAGGCCATGTAGTGGAGCCTAGTTAGTGGCGGGACAGTAGAACCTAGTTTAGTTTGTTGGGCTAATATATAGAGCTTGGCATAGTAGAGTAGTGGTAGTGGTGGGCTGTGATCTAGTTTAAACTACCCTTAAACTATTTTTATGGTTGAGCTAACCTTGAGACAAGTCTCCACATTATCACGAGATTATCCTTGACAACCTAGTTATTTTTTTTCTATAACATAGTTTTTGGCAAGTTCGTTAAAACTAGGAGGACGTCTAGAGAAGGAGGCAAACCTATTCCAGCAAGATGACCAAGAGCAAAGACAACATACCACCCTCTTCTCAACATCTCGTTAAGAAGAATGTGACCAAGATGACTCTTCCCAAAGAGTCAAGGAATTCCATTAATACGGTACCTCTTAGGGAGTCAATCATCCCTCCAAATATCCAAACAACTATTGAGAGGAATATCACTTTCAACATGTCTATATTCGAGGAGCTCGATAACATGGCTCTTCTCAAAGAGTCAATTAATACGATTCTACACAAAGAACTAGCTGATCTAATTTTTGTCAATGAGCCAACAATTGAAGATGTTATTGCCTCAAGATAATAAGATGTCTTGATCTGACTAGAGCGAATGATAGAACAAATGATGACAAAGAATAAGGCCATAGTTGCCCGAATATAGTATGTGGCAACAATAGCTATCCAAAGAGATCAAAAACATGGTGAAGTGCATCGATGGCTGCATAGTCATATGGTTGCTCAAATCAATTAGGATCGAGGCCAAGTTATAGAGGTAGTTCAGAGGGAAGCTAAAGCAAGCCATCGCCAAGTGTAAGAATTCTTCGATCAAGCCAAATTTTCTAGGAGATTACCAAACAAAGATAAATGTGTATGCACGTCACTTCCCATGAATTACACCTTTAACTAGATGCAAAGGACATCAGGTGTAACTAGTAGAGGTCTATTTGCTAGAACATCTAGTCAAACCACTAGTTTGGACCATTAGTCAAACTACCATAGACAGACCATAGATTGAACCACTGGTCAAAATAGAGTAGTCAAACCATCAGTACGATGAAAAAATGTTGTGAACATAGTTTAGATCATAGTCAACATATGTGGACCAGATAAGAGAGAGATATCACAAGATATTATTATGAAGAAGATGGAATATAATGATTACAACCAAGAGTCCATTCAAGAAATAAAATTATTGAGTGGTGTTAATAAAGTCTATGACAATGGTACATCCACATAGCTGAATGTTAGTGGATTTGATACAACAATCGATTAACTTCAGAATGAACAAAGGGATGCAACTACTCCATACACAACCACAAATTTTTGTAAAGATAGTGATGAAAAAGAAGAGTAGGAAGAATCAAAAGAAGAACGAACAAGAAGAAAAATATTAAGAATAAGAATAAGAATATCAAGAACAAGAAAAAGAATTTCCTTCAAATACATCACAACTCTCACGTAATATATCTATTTTTATAATTTTTATAATTTATTTGTTATAAAAAATAAATTAATTTTATTATCCTAACTCTTATGATATTAGTTATTGTTATGATATTAGTTATATTCCTTTATTTTCAAGAAATTATGCTTGAAAATTATGTAGAGATATAAGCTACTTGATTTTCTAAGCCATGATTTTCTTTTAACGCATCACAACTATCAAGTAATATATCTATTTTTATAATTATTTATTAGTAATAATAAACTAATCTTATTATCATAACTCTTATATAGTATTTAAAATTATCCTATTTTCAAGAATTTATGTTTAAAGTTGTGTAAAATATTTTAATTAATTGAGATTTGAAAGTAAACGTAGTTTAGGAAATCAAATCAAACCCCGTGGAGCCTCCCGGTTTCCTTCAAATACATCACAACTCTCAAGTATTATATCTATTTTTATAATTTTATAATTTATTTATTACAAACAATAAATAAATTTTATTATTCTAACTCTTATGATATTAGTTATATTCCTCTATTTTCAAGAAATTATGCTTGAAAATTATGTAGAGATATGAGCTACTTGATTTTCAAAGCCATAATTGTCTTTTAACACATCACAACTATCAAGTAATATATCTATTTCTATAATTTTTATAATTATCTTATTATTAATAATAAACTAATCTTATTATCATAATTCTTATATAGTAGTTAAAATTCTCCTATTTTCAAGAATTTATGTTTAAAGTTGTGAAAAATATTTTAATTAACTAACATTTGAAGGTAAACGTAGGTTAGGAAATCAAATCAAACCTCATGGAGCCTCCCGGTTTCCTTCAAATACATCACAACTCTTAAATAATATATCTAATTTTATAATTTATTTATTATAAATAATAAACTAATTTTACTATCCTAACTCTTATGATATTAGTTATATTCCTCTATTTTCAAGAAATTATGCTTGAAAATTATGTAGAGATATGAGCTACTTGATTTTCTAAGCCATAATTTTCTTTTAACGCTTCACAACTATCAAGTAATACAACTATTTTTATAATTATTTTATTATTAATAATAAACTAATCTTATTATCATAACTCTTATATAGTAGTTAAAATTCTCATATTTTCAAGAATTTATGTTTAAAGTTGTGTAAAATATTTTAATTAATTGAGATTTGATGGTAAACATAGTTTAAGAAATCAAATCAAATCCCGTGGAATCTCCTAGTTTCCTTCAAGTACATCAAATAGTTTAGGAAATCAAATTGTCCACATATCAACATAATCTTCTTCCATGTAAGTTGTTCTCAGACAATTAGGACTTTGTCGATGAGGCTGAACACGACCTGTGGGGAGAGGAGGACGTACGTCGTGGACATGGTGAGGAGAGGAGGACGTACGTCGTGGACATAGTGGGGATAGGAGGACGTACATCGTGGACATGGAGAGGGAATTGATCCCCCACGACATGAGGAAGGTGATGACACCCAGCATGAGCCCCACTCCGATGGAAAAGGTGGAGATAGCCAACGTGATGCTGGAGAAGGCTCTCTGGTAAACAGTGGAAGGGGAGAGGAAGATGAAGGGAGGAGGAGGGGGAAGCCATTGCTTTGGACTAGTGTCGAGACCTAGATGAAGGAGCCCCCATGTATGATGTAAAACTTCAAAAGTAGCGTGGAAGCTACCAAGCTGACAACCAGAGACAGATAGTGGACTCTGACGAGCCACCTGTTATGAGGGGAGGAGGTGGTCGACTACATGGGCAAGCTTTCAAGTTCGTCCATTTTTTAGTTTATGACGCGAAAGTAGGGGACGCGGGGCTAAGGCAGTTAAAGTTGTTTGAAGTGTTAGTTTGAATTTTCATTATTGTTAATGGTGTCGCATATATTTAGAAATTTTTTGTCACATGTCCAACTCAACTGGGCATCTCTTTTTTTTTCAAGTATTGCCTCATAGGATGGTCAACCTTTTTAACTGAAGTCCTAGGAGAAACTTCACTTGTGTACTAAGGCTTAAACTAATCTTTATTTTTTTAGTTTGTTTTGGTGATAACAAAATTTAATTTCATATAAAATTTTAAAAATTTAGGTTTAATTAACTACCCATATATCCATTAGTTATAGACAAACCTAATAATGTGCTTAAGTTTGATATCTCATTTTACTCATTAGATTAACTATAATGTGCAAATAGTGTGGAACATGCTTTAGTTATTGACGATGTCGATATTGAAGTTTTAGGTATATATAATTCTAATTTTTTATTAGGTATATATAATTCTAATTTTTTTATTAGAATATCAAATTTTAAATAACTAATTAAATAATTTAATTTGATATTCACGCGTAGAAGAAATAAATAATAATTAAATTAAATGAGCAAAAAGGGAGCAAGAAAACAACTACAAAGACTTATTCATAAATCACATAAAAAAGTTAACAAGAAATTATTTTATTTTCGAACTTTATATTAAACACTTATGAGTTTATTGATAACTTTTTATATTAAACACTTATGAGTTTATTGATAACTTTTGAACCATGTTTATATAGTTGGTTTAAATATTATTATTAGATTTAGATTTAGTTTGATGTTAATTATTATTATATAAACTTTATTTTTTTATTAATTTTTATATGGATTATATTCAAATTTAAAAAATTATGATATAAAGTAGCGGGTCCATGGATATGACATGAATCTTTGATTAGATCCTAGGGTCTGGATCCGGATCTTTAAAAAATATATCCATAGTATCGTAGGTAGGGTATGGATCCAACTACAAACACTAGGTATAGTTTGGATACTACCAATACCCTAACCTACCCTACCCATTGCCATCCATAGTCGAGCTCATATTGTTACAAGTTGTTGTTTGGTACACGGTGCTATTGATCCTTTTCGAGTATTGGGCTGCGAAGATGCTCATAACGAAGACGGTGCCTCCTGACATTGTCAAGGCCATTTCCTCGTTCAGGGTTGAGTGGGATATCGTTTTGCTAAATGACCATGAGTCGTTGTGCGCGGAGATCGAGAGCCCCGAAGATGGGATGGGCAATGTGTAAGAATTATCTATTAGATAATTCTATTAAGGTGGCTCTCATGTAATTGGACTCTATAATTGATAACTCTTAGGAGTTAGAGTTCTCTTATAACTCTGGTTATTAGTTTAATCTCAACCGTCCATTGGGAGCTTGATGGACGCGCCAGATCGAATTAGGGTACATAGCTAGGTCCTCTCTCTGCCTATAAATAGATGCTAATGCTATCCATCGGTAGGCATCATAAACGGTAGGAAAGCGAGAGAAACCTAGCTATAGCGACGATGACGTTCTACTCGACATCAACCAATCCGGGTACGCTTCCGCTTATCGATTATGTTATGTAAATATAATAGACATGTGGTATCAAGAGCCTGTGTTCTTTATGGATTGGTTTTGAATTTTTTGTGCATGATTATTCTGTATAAAGCTTTCACAGTAGCTAAGCTCTAGTAATCCCCATGAACGTTTACGTATGTATGTATATGAAGGTTTACGTATGTATAGACTTGGGATTTAAAAATCCTTGAACTGAATTGAAAAGTGGATGGAATCTGGAAAAAGGGGATCGGAAATTGTGTTATAATAATTGGAAAATTAGTTTAATCGGAAATTAAAGTTTTCGTAAATCGTGGATTTCATAATATTTTTATTCAGTTTCCGTAATTGTGTTAAAAGAGAAGGAATCGGAGATTAAAATCCTTATTATGAAAACGTCGCATACATGGTAGATGGATTTCTGGATTTGTTTTATGCTTGTTATTGATCAATGAACTGCCATTATTTAATCGGTGGACGTTGAATTGAAATCTAAGAGAAGCATGAATAAACAATTAGGATGCCAGGGATCATAAACCGTGTCAGTTTATAGCCAATAATGAATTTAATCGGAAATCAATTAAATCGATTCTGTGTGTGAAACTTGAATGGATTAAAATATTCACGACAGTAATCGGAACTGTAACGGGATTCTCGGTTGGTCACTGTGATGATAATTCTACTAGATTTATGAATCGTTTATTATTGTTATAAATTGTAACTAATGATTATTCAAATTGATTTATTGAATGTTGAAATAAATCTTACTTGATATTAATGTTATACTTGTCATTTATTCATCAATTATCGTAATACCAATTAAATATTTTGATGAATAATTTGACGTTTGCTATTTATGAGAAAAACGATTCTACCCAAAGGTACGTCATTATTCTATAATTAGCAAGCATAAAGGCGATGAGCGAAATATTTGGATCAAGTACATATGCATATCCAAAGATAACGTGTATTTGATTTTGAATATTTTAGCTCTTCGATAAATGCTATGTATGAATTTATAATTTAGTCAAATATTTGTGTTTATCCAAAAATAGCATGTTTATTTGATTGAAATTATTAAATTCTACGATGAATGTTTTATATGGTATTGATTTATGATAGTATATTGTAGTTTCTACCCAAAGGAGAGCTATAATGTACTCTAACTGTTATACATGATTTGAATCCATTATTGAATATTGATTTGAGCATGTGCATTAATATTGCAGCTATTTCAGTTCATGCTTCGTGTGTTGATCTGTTTGACGGTTTGAACTTCTCTGAATGGAGTGAACAAGTCAAGTTCTATTTAGGGGCTTCGGATCTTGACTTGGCACTACGAGAAGAAAAACCTAAGGCTATTACTTCTGAAAGTTCTGAAGATGCCAAAGCATTCCATTATGAATGGGAACGATCAAACAGATTAAGCTTAGCATTTATGCGTATGAAAACTGCCAGCAACATTAAGAGCTCAAATCCACAGATAGAAAGTGCAAAGGAATATCTTTCTACTATGGAAGAGAGATTTTGTTCTGCAGATAAGTCTCTTGCTGGCACATTAATGGCAAACCTTACGACCATGAAGTTCAATGGGTCGCAAAGTATGCATGATCACGTGCTGGAGATGACAAATTTGGTAGCAAGATTAAAGACCCTAGGCCATGGAACTGATGACTCTTTCTTGGTGCAAATCATATTGAACTCACTATCTTCTGAATATGGGCTATTTCAGATTAGCTATAATACCATAAAGGATAAATGGACTGTTAATGAATTGGCCAGTAAGCTTGTTCAGGAGGAAAGGAGATTAAAGAACCAAGGAAGTCATTCTATTAGCCTAATGGGTAAAGGAGCTGAGAAAGTGTACCAAGTGAAAGCCAAGAAATTCAAAAGAAAAGGTACTGCTAAGGTAGATCAATCTACCATGAATGAAAAGAAGGGTGATAAATGTCGCTTTTGTAAAAAAGAGGGACATTATCAGAAAAACTGCCCGAAACGTAAAGCTTGGTTCGAAAAGAAAGGGATTCAGTTCGATCCAATCCATAAACCCAAATGAAAGGTTCCTCCTCATGGGAAATCGAACGAAGGTTTCAATTGAAGGCATTGGGACTTATCGTTTAGTCTTAGACACTGGTCATCATTTAGACTTATTACAGACTCTCTATGTGCCTTCAGTATCAAGAAACTTGATTTCTCTTTCTATGTTGGACATTTGTGGTTTTCATGTTAAGTTTGGATTTGGTTGTTTTAGTTCATTTAAGAATACAAACCTCATTGATTCGGGTATTCTATCTGATGGTTTATATAAGCTGAAACTTGATAATGCCTTTTCTGAATCTTTGCTGAATGTTTATAATGTTGGAATTAAGCGTAACATTGAGAATAATAGTTCTGCTTACTTGTGGCATAAATGTTTGGGTCATATATCCAAAGAAAGGTTAGAAAGATTAGTAAAGAATGAGATTCTACCAAATCTTGACTTTACTGATCTTGGCATATGTGTGGAATGCATTAAGGGAAAGCAAACCAAACATAGCAAGAAAGGAGCCACGAGAAGTAATCAGCTTCTTGAGATTATACACACTGATATTTGTGGACCATTTAATGTTCCATCCTTTGGTGGAGAAAAGTATTTTATTACCTTTATTGATGATTTTTCGCGTTATGGTCATGTCTATTTACTTCGTGAAAAATCTCAAGCACTTGATGCATTTGAGGTATATATGAATGAAGTTGAAAGGCAATTAGACATGAAAGTGAAAATCGTAAGGTCTGATAGAGGTGGTGAATATTATGGTAAACATGACGAAAGTGGTCAATGTCCTGGTCCATTTGCAAAATTCCTTGAAAGACATGGTATAATTGCTCAATACACCATGCCCGGTACACCACAACAAAATGGTGTAGCAGAAAGGCAAAATCGGGTTTTAATTGAAATTGTTAGGAGTATGATGAGTAATGTGAAAGTGCTCATCTCATTGTGGACGTATGCTCTCAAAACCGCTATGTACTTATTAAATCGGGTTCCTAGTAAGGCTGTTCCAAAAACTCCTTTTGAGTTATGGACTAAAAGGAAACCTATTGGTAGACACCTGCATGTTTGGGGTTGTCCAGCGGAAGCGAGATTATATAATCCACATGAAAGTAAATTAGATTCTCGAACAGTTAGTGGTTACTTTATTGGTTACCCAGAGAAATCTAAAGGGTACACATTTTACTGTCCGAACCATAGTCCGAGAATTGTTGAAACTGGTAATGCAAGGTTCATTGAGAATGGTGAAATTAGTAGGAGTAATCAAAGGGTAGAAATTGAGGAAGTAGAAGTGGATGCGAATTTGCCTGTATCAGTTTCTTCTTCCACGATTATATCGAAAGCTACTCAAAATGTTGAAGAAATGCAAGTCAACATGGATCAAAATTTGGGTCAACTTGTACCAATTAAATCACTAAACTCAAATGAACAATCACAAGAAATAGCATTAAGGCGTTCTAAACGAGAAAGAAAATCAGCTATTTCAGATGATTTTGTGGTTAATTTACTTGAGGTAGACTTTGATATTGGAGTCAATAAGGATCCAGTTTCGTTTTCACAAGCTATTACATCGCACGAGTCTGAGAAATGGATCGATGCCATGAAAAAAGAGTTAAGATCTATGGAAAAGCTCAATGTTTGGGATCTCGTCGAATTTCCTGAAGGTTCTAAAAGAATTGGATGGAAATGGGTCTTTAAGACCAAACGTGACCCTACTGGTAATATCGAACGATATAAAGCTAGACTTGTAGCAAGAGGTTTTACTCAGAAAAGCGGCATTGATTATAATGAGACTTTTTCACCAGTCTCTAAGAAAGACTCTTTAAGGATAATTATGGCATTGGTGACTTATTATGATTTAGAGTTACACCAAATGGATGTGAAAACTGCCTTTCTTAATGAGAATCTTGAAGAGGAAGTTTATATGGATCAACCTGAAGGGTTTGAGGTTGATGAAAAAGAAAAATTAGTGTGTAAACTTAAGAGATCAATATATGGGCTTAAGCAAGCTTCCCGTCAGTGGTATCTCAAGTTTAATGATACCATCATATCTTTTGGTTTTAAAAAAAATGCTGTTGATCAGTGTATATACCAAAAGATTAGTGGGAGCAAGTATATATTCCTAGTCCTATATGTTGATGATATTTTACTTGCTGCAAATGACTTAGGAATATTACGTGAGACTAAAGACTTTCTCTCAGAAAATTTTGAGATGAAAGATTTGGGTCAAGCATCCTATGTGATTGGAATAGAGATATTCCGTGATAGGCCACGAGGTTTGCTTGGATTGTCACAGAAAGGGTATTTGGAAAAGATTCTGGAGAAATTCAGACATTCCGTATGTAATCCCAGTCCTGTTCCTATACATAAAGGTGAAAAATTTAGTCTCGAACAATGTCCTAAGAATGAACTGGAACGAAAATTAATGGAGCCTATACCTTATGCTCAAGTTGTTGGTAGCCTACAGTACTTGCAGAATTGTACACGACCGGATATCAGTTACGTGGTTGGAATGCTAGGCAGGTACCAAAGGGATCCAGGTAATGAACATTGGAGAGCTGCAAAGAAAGTGTTAAGGTATCTTTATGGAACTAAAGATCACATGCTCATGTATAGAAGATCTGACACTTTGGAGGTGATTGGATATTCAGATTCAAATTATGCTGGATGTTTGGATAGTAAGAAGTCTACTAGTGGATATGTATTTCTTTTGGCGGATGGAGCAATTTCATGGAAAAGTGCCAAACAGACTACAACGTCTATATCCACTATGGAAGCCGAATTCGTGGCATGTTATGAGGCCAGCATCCAAGCAAAGTGGTCGAGGAACTTTATTTCGGGACTTGCGGTTGTCGACACCATTAGCAAGCCGCTGAAAATTTATTGTGATAATTCCTCAGCAATATTTTTCTCCAAAAATGACAAGTTCTCTAGAGGTGCAAAGCACATGGAATTGAAGTACTTTATCGTTAAGGAGGAAGTTTAGGAACGAAGAGTGTATATTGAGTATATCAGTACGGATCTCATGATCGCAGATCCATTGACGAAACCATTACAACCAAAATAATTTAGAGAGCATGCGCTAAGAATGGGTCTTGGTTGTATTTCTGATTGCTTTTGATAGATGACACTTTGAGCTCACATATACGTTCCTGTTATACATTATGGTTTTTCTTGTTTCATTATTGATGTATACATTATGGATTTATGGGAAAACAAGAAAGTCTTTATAAGACATTATTGTGGACCATTATTAGTTCTATGTACCGCCTTATTGGTCTAGTATGTTGAATTGCTAATGTCGTGGTTATGGAAGGGAGTATGTCTATAAATGATATATAACCGCTATAGCTCGTATTTAGTAATTTTTCATATGATGACATTATGACTGTGGACTTTGAGTTGAGATTGCTTATTGTTGTGCACCTTATGTTAACTATTAACCTGTATTCGAGCGAAGTGGGAGAATGTAAGAATTATCTATTAGATAATTCAATTGGACTCTATAATTGATAACTCTTAGGAGTTAGAGTTCTCTTATAACTCTGGTTATTAGTTTAATCTCAACCGTCCATTGGGAGCTTGATGGACGCGCTAGATCGAATTAGGGTACATAGCTAGGTCCTCTTTCTGCCTATAAATAGATGCTAATGCTATCCATCGGTAGGCATCATAAACGGTAGGAAAGTGAGAGAAACCTAGCTATAGCGACGATGACGTTCTACTCGACATCAACCAATCCGGGTACGCTTCCGCTTATCGATTATGTTATGTAAATATAATTTACACAATGTAGCTGTGAGAAGCTTGGCTAGAAGCAAGTAACAGAGGTCGAGCTTTTCTGGGTTAGACTACGAGATCACAGAAGCTCCTGTTCATGACCATCAGGTCGATCTTGGTAGTGTTAGTATTAAGTCTACGGAGAGAGGGGGATCTAGAAAAGTTGCAGGTAAGTCAACGTGCTGGTTTCTTACAAATTTGTTGCTGTGCTAGTAAATCAACTCAATAGGATTTTACGATCTTCTAGTATATGGAATTGCTTCTTTGGTTGAAACTGCTTGGTATCCGGACTACATTGAGCCCACGAAATCCAAGTTTGAGACTTACGGTTGAATTATGAGATCCACCGTTTTAACTAGTCACTTTAGTTTCACATTCGGATTTAGATTCAACATGGTACTAATAAGTAAACGATGCAGTGACAGCCGGTGAAAATCGAGAGCATGAGGCACAAGACGGTCTGGCTCTCGGAGGAAGAAAGATGGAGCTGGAAGCAGGAGGAGGAGGAAAACGAGGAGACAGAAAGAAGTTGATGCCACTAATTAATGTGATCATTTGGGCTATACTCCGCATGGTGCTGATGAAGATGCTCAAGAATCCTAACATTCGGTCGAGTGTGTTAGGCCTTGCATGGGCTCTCATCTCATACAAGTACTCTCCTCTCATCTCATCTCAGTTTTTCATTAGTAGTTTGTCCAGTGTATGTTTCTTGAAGCCTGGATCAAGTTGTAAACAGTATATGTCGGAAATTTTCGGATTGAAGTCTACCTTGTTCTTATTGCCTTTGCTCTCTGAGGAACTACCAGTTCAATGTACACCTTCCTGCAATAATGACTGAATCGATTAAGACGATCTCAAATACGTGTTCAACAATGTCTATGTTCAGCCTAGGTACTAATTAACATACATATTGCCACTGTGTTGTTACACTTGCGTCAGTGATCATGCACGAAAAAAACAGCAGCAATGAATTGTAGCTTCTGATGATATTGGAGGTGTTTTCTTAGCTCCCGAATCCAAATCCAAAATTATCCAAAATTCAAAATCCAAAAATATTTTGGATACGGATTCAAACAATCCGATTTTTCCAAATTTTTAACAAACATAACAACTAATAGATTTAGACCCTCGTAATAAACAAAGGAGGTAGATAAATTCGGACCGTCAAATAATCGAAAATCTGCCTTCTTTTTTATTTTGAGACAAAGTTGTAATAAACAAACGTAACATTGCTTTGCAGAATGACATAATAAAATATAACTAATATCATAAGAGTTAGGATAATAAAATTAGTTTATTGTTTATAATAAATAAATTACAACAATTATAAAAATAGATATATTACTTGAGAGTTATGATGTATTTGAAGGAAATCTGGAGACTCCATGGGGTCTGATTTGATTTCCTAAACTACGTTTACCTTCAAATATTAATTAATTAAAATATTTTACACAACTTTAAACATAAATTCTTGAAAATAAGAGAATTTTTACTGCTATATAAGAGTTATGATATAAGATTACTTTATTACTTTATTATTAATAATAATAACATAATTATAAAAATTATAAAAATAGATATATTACTTTATAGTTGTGATGCGTTAAAAGACAATTATGGCTTAGAAAATCAAATAGCTCATATCTCTACATAATTTTCAAGCATATTTTCTTGAAAATAGAAGAATATAACTAATATCATAAGAGTTAGGATAATAAAATAAGTATATTGTTATAATAAATAAATTATAATTGTAAAATAGATATATTACTTGAGAGTTATAATGTATTTGAAGGAAATTGGGAGGCTCCACAAGGTTTGATTTGATTTCCAAAACTACGTTTACCTTCAAATGTTAATAAATTAAAATATTTTACACAACTTTAAACATAAATTCTTGAAAATAGAAAAATTTTAACTACTATATAAAAGTTATGATAATAACATAGTTTATTATTAATAATAAAATAATTATAAAAAATTATAAAAAATAGATATATTACATGATAGTTGTGATGCGTTAAAAGAAAGTTTATGGCATAGAAAATCAAGTAGCTCATTATTAATCAATATGGACACTTGAAACCATAAATTTTTGGTATACATCTATTCTCATGGATAAATAACTTGCAATTAAAAGTACATGCAACAAATTATTAATAATAAAAATATAAAAACTTAAAATAGGATATTTTAATTTAGGGTTGAAAGTGTTTTTTTATTTAGACTTGAAGACTTCACTACTACTTTAACTTTTAGTAAAAATACTAGACTTTTTAATTTATTTTTTAACTTAATAAAGAACTGGCCCACAAGTCTAGTCCCTTAGAAACACACACTTTTAATTTTATAATTTAATATATATATATATATATGTATGTTTTAGATATTTTGGATATTCAGATAATCCAAAGTTTTTTTTTATTTGAACCGAATCCGAATCCAGAATAATTTTTTTGGATTATCCGAATTTGAATCCGAACATAAAATTATTCGAGCCCGAATCTGAAAAAAGATTTGAATATTGGATTCGGATTACGGATAATGAATTTTTTGCTCAACCTTACTTCAACCAAAGCTCATAACTTGCGGAAAACTCATGGCGTGCCTTGCAATGGTTACTAGGTTCCTGGTCAGCCCCATTCTCACCGGTGTGGTATCTGCCGCTGTTGGCCTACGCGGCAACATTCTACGCATTTCCATTGTTCAGGCGGCGCTTCCTCAAGCCATTGTCTGCTTTGTATATGCCAAGGAGTACGATTCGCAGCCTGATATCCTTGGCACAACGTGAGTTTCGTCTATTCACAACAACGTTCCTGGTCTCCATTTTTATAAGTGGATCCCTGCCTGATCAGCTTAATCGGTTTGCAGGGTAACGTTTGGAATGATTGTAGCGGTGCCTGCAACAATCATATACTACATTTTACTTGGGATATAATCTCTCATAAGCAATGCAGACAACAGCAGAGCAGCAAGCAAAGTAACCGGACACCGAAGGCTATACGAAATCCGAAGGTTTAAACTAAAATAAATGAAACTTCAGAACAATAGAACAAAATATGAACTATGTACAACGCACTATATATTTATGAAATGCTGAAATTCTAAATGTCGAGTATATTGATTCATCCACATTGCTCATGTCCGAGCTTCAATTGGACTCAAAACTTTCTTAAAAGTTGTGACTAACATGGTGGTAAAACTATTGAGCACTTAGATCAACTCTTGATCGGTTCTGAGTGTATCTAGAGATTGTGAATTCCAGAGAGTTTCCATCTTTTTATGGTTCGACTTGGCTCTAATGTTTAGTAGTTAGTCTAGTGAACATTCGGGTACCAAATGATTTCGTAAAAAAAAAATTAATGTGCTGGTAGATATAATTTCTATGAGACTGATAAGTTTTCACTCACTAATAAGGTTGTCCCTTCCATTTGTATTACTTGCAACAAAAAATATACTCAGAATGAGAAGAGCAAGCATAATCAAAGAAACTGTGCTGACGGTCAGCTACCTAAGGACTCGCCTGGCTCTATAGAAATTTTTGTGATCTCGTAGCCCGAACCCGAGAAGCTAGACCTCTGCAACTTGTTACCTGCCAGCTTCTTCACCATCACATGGACCATCTCGTCGTTGGCACTCTCAGTCCTTCTGCACAAAGTCTTGTGAACGTTTGGCGAGATGACATCCAACTCCACCGGGAACTAGGCAATGGCCTCAATAACATCAAAGAGGATCCTCGCAGCCCAGTACTTGAGCATGTTAAGGAGAACAGTGTTCCAAACTTCACCTTGTAACAGGAGGATCTGGATCATTGATGCACCGAACAAGTCCCTATAAATCAGCAATGGTCTTGTAATGTGCCGGAACTTGTCCGGTTGTTTAGCCCGTCCCATTACAAAGTGCAGTTTAGAACATCATCATCTTGGACGGTACCTGCAGCAAAACATATGTATCTTGAGACGGTACCAAATCCATTGCCTCGTTCTATAGTTTTTGTGCAGTTTATCTCGTTCACAAGTACAAAAGTGCTGTCAGTTCCTAAGACAGCAAACCAGAAGCCAGAAGGGCCTCTGTAGATCCGACCAAGTAATAAGATTGGAGTGATATGAACGAAAAACAAGTCTTGTACATTCTGTAAATAGTCTCAACCATATCAGTTTCTGTTAATGATGCACATTGATCAGTAACCATACAGTAATGCAACTGCAGACAAGCTGAACCAGAATCCATTTCAATGTTCTTAAGCGCAAAACTATACATTTAGATTATACAAACTACTAGAACTAATTGAGACGGAGGAGTTTTGCTCGGGGCCTAGCAGTGTGATCATCAGATATAGTCTCTTCAGATGATGCATCGCTTTCTATAACGATCAATTCTGAAGGTTTGTTTGCATTACCGGCTGAACTTCTGCTTGCTTCAACAACTCTGCATTTCACTTCCAGAGGATTGTGCAAGCCATGAGCACTAGCTGGCAGATATACCTCGCTTTCCTTTAAGCAACCGTCAGAACTGTTATTAAGCTGCATTCTTAAATGATTAATGTTAGGAAACCCATGCAACTGTGTTTCGATTAGACTTGGTGGAGGTGTATTCACCGCTTCTCAGAGCCAGTGGGGTAAATTGCCTCCAACAGCTGAAGGAAATAAATTATTCGTTGGAGAGTGATCACACCTCAAGACAACCTTGCTTCCCAAGTAATCATACGGATCCCGGACAAACATCTCACTTTGAAATTCGGTAAAAGGCGCACTCCTTGAGCAAAGACCATGAACGTAAAGTTGGCCTCTTCCACTACGACTCATAGCTGACTGATTCAGTCCTCGCCTCTTCAAGCCCCTGCTCGCTCTTCGAGCATATGCCTCCCCAAGTGAGAGTTTAATGTCTTCGTTCGCAGTTTCCTTAAATACCCCAGCTTTCAGGTGCGAGAGGCGATAATTACGAACAGAAGAGAAAACCTGGGATGGAGTACTATGAAACAGCTTCAATTGTTCTTCCTCCCATCTCTCGGCCAAGTCCCTTGCAGTTCTCCATGCTGAAAACTCCAGCCTCGGATCCCTCAACATCGAATGCCAGTTTTCCCTTCCATGCCTCCTCACACCTATCCAAAGGGAATCCAGCTCTTGTTCTGACCACATGACCGCATGCGAGCTCTCTTGAAGAACACCCATTACTTGGAGAGCATTTGCTCGATTCAGAATACTTTAGAGCATCATCTTATGCCTAAGCAATGAGGTCGCATGGTTAGACTGGGGTACCGCCTCCCGATAGAGCTCGTTAGGAGTCCATAACTTTGATGAGGTTGAGTATCCTTCGGAAGAGAAGTTACTCGTTCCAGGATCAATTGGCAATGAGGGACCTAGATCCAATGAAGAACAGCATGAAGAGGCCTGCTTGCTAAGGTTACTTTCTCGCCCCAGCTGAACAGATTTTCTTTTTTCCAAATAAGCAGAAGCCATTTCTAGTTTCGTAACTGATGAACTGTTGTCGGCTTTCTCTAGTTTGAATAGCTGTAGACAATTTCATGGCAACACGAAAGCATAACTAAGAGGAATTGATAAATATGGATTCTAAAACTCTTCAGTACAAAATGTGCACCAAAATAAGTAAGAGAGTACTTGCCTGCAGGCAAGGCATGTCTCATGAACAATTTGGAGGAAGCCCACAAGAAGTCTTGTCATCATTTTTTTGATCTTCCAGTAAAATTTGGGAATTTGGATGCAAAACTCTGTGAAGTTAATGAGAGGTGGTCTCGCAGATTTTGATCATCTCACTCATTGCCCCCTTTCAAAGTCTCGTCGGGAACTATTTTCTGAGAAATTGCAGCATCATTTGTGCATGTAGAGTCCACTGAATTGTGGAACATGTTGATGCATGCCTTAGTTAGTCATGTTTCGTCATTTTTAGGAGATGTTAAGTCGAGTCTTGTCTACATTTTGTTTCATTTTGTTTGTTTGGTCAAAGAGAAGATTGTCTGTTGATTTTGTGTGTTTTGTAGGTGTTTAGGAGCATTCGAGGAGTCGGAGCGAAGATCGGTGATCATATGCGATGTGTTGGGCAAAGAGTGGAAGCTTGAAGGCAACAACAAGAACCAGGGGCAGTAGCTGACTCCAGCGTACGCTGGCTTCCCAGCGTACGCTGGCCTCGTCTGAGCCAGGAGAAGAGAAAGAGAAGAAAAGGGACAGAATGCAAGTCCAGCGCACGCTGGCTTCCCAGCGTACGCTGACTTTCGGCAGGGGACAAGAAGAATTGCTCACCTAATTTCCCATTTAGCTTGGTCTAAAGCTGGTTGGCCCACAACTTTTGGAAAGAGGACAAGAGAGGGAGTAGGAAGATAATTGGACACAACCTTGGAGAGGAGAAGAAGAAGATAGAGAGCTTAGACTAGAAACCTCCAAGCTAGAACTTGATTTTTCTTAGATTTCATTTTATGTTCTTGTATTGTTCTTAAGAATTCCGTAACAACGTTGGATTTGGTTTCATCAAGGTACTTCTATTTCCTTTGGTTATAAGTTTATTTGTATGTTTGAAGTTCTTATTTAAGCTAGATACATTGAATGCTTACTTCTTAATCAAGGATGAGATTTTAGCTTTCATCCGTTTATTAGCAGACTTGAGATTGTTAATCGATTCTAGGCCTGACAAACTTAGATTCATAGCAATATCAAGATTGTAGTATAGATATATCGTTAAAAGATTGAGATTGACAACCTTGAGATTTTGCGATTGTAGTGTTAGATCATCACATGTCTGTAGCAGCACGAATAGGTTCCTTCTGGGAACTTCTGTGCAGATCAATGTTACTGTCCAATCTGCCAGATGAATCTGTTACAAAGGCCTTCACAAATAAATCAGATTGGACGTGTACCAGCAGTTGTAGTAGATAAGTCCAACGCAGTTTTCCTTGCATCGGATGCATCGTGTCGAATTGTGGTTTCTTTCTCACTGTGACTTGATTGAACCTCCACTTTCAATCCACATGCTTTTTTTCTCTGATTCACCATCCTGACTGTTCCCCGAGTGTGTTTTGCTCGGAGTAATTATAGATTCTTGTCGTAAATTGATGAGCATACTTCCATCACCCGTTGCTTCAGGGTAACAGCCACCCAGTAACTCTTTGCTGGTATCCAATCTACTGTTGGACGTGCTCACAGAACCATGCATTTTTTTAGCTTCACATTCCAAACTGCTCCAAAATTTAAGCAACGAGGATAGACAACTCTTCAGAAGAAGCAAGTTAAATATTAAGAACCTTAAAAAGAAGTAAAACACTTTGACAGAAAGCTTACGTGGATCCTACAGAGGTGGACCTGGGTAACAAAGGGGTTGAATCAAGGTCTTTCTCCTGCGCCAATGAAACTGAAAGTCATCGATCGATAGAAACAGATCAATCTCAGGTAAAGAGATGAGGAAGCCTAAGTGACCAAATTTCAGACACGGTTTATTGTCTATATAACACAGACTTTCTTGTGTAAGCTTTGCATATGCAATCACATAACTCTAGGCATCCAACATAACTAGTGAATCAAACCTAGCTATGTTGCACTGGAAATAATAGGAAAGTAAAATATCATCATAATTTGTTGCACATCCAGTTAGAAACTACAACGACCATTCCATGTTAGTACCATAAATTTGCTGATTTTCCAAACAAGAATTGGAAATACGAAAAGAATTCATTTGAAGAAGGTGAAGGCATACTTCAGCCTGATTTTGGAAAATTACATGTTTCTTCTCCATATCTTCATTTTGCTGCTTCACAGCTATAGAATGATTTCCGGAAGAGACCTCACGAGATTCTGCCTCACTGAAAGTTATCTTCAAGCAACTATTATCCTGATCAAGCAAACTAGACCCCGTGTCACTTTCAACATAATTTTGTTTTCTTTTAAGTCTTTGGGTGAAAGTGATCAGTGGAGTGGTTAGCTTAGTAGGAGAATACAACTTGTCGTTGCCGAACTGCTCTACATCGATGTTAGTACTTGGAAAGTTAATCACCCTACTGCTATCTAAGCCGGAAGAAATATTTGAACTGATTATTTCCTTATTGTCCTAACAATCGTCCCCTCTAGATGGGAGAATGATTTCCCTTGAGAGCCTTCTTTCAAGACCAGTCTTGAATCAATCTGCATTTCATATGCTTTGCTAACCATGACAAGTTGTCGTGGCTACATCATCACTAGAAATGCCCTCTCCGGTAATTTCTGTCAGGGGAGATTTACATGGTTCTATTAGTATTAGATGGAAATACTTTATGTTTCCCTTTTACCTGATTCCCGGACAGGGTGAGATATTGAAGACACTACTAGCTTGCAGCCACAGCTTTGCCTTCCTGTACAGTTTGCGCAAGCAGCCTGCATCCATATGAGAGAGAGAGGAACACCAGGCAATTAGAAACAGAATTTTAACAAGTAAAATTGTTCTACCAACCAAATGCAGAACCTAGCAAGGATGATCTCTTATAATGGATGCATTTGTATGGCATAGATATAATTGATTTACTGTCAGGGAACGTAAATCAATTTAATATTAAGAATCTACAGATTAAGCCATCATCAGTTGCTTCAAAGCTACCACTGACAACTAAAATCCATAATCAACTAAAATGCATGAGAAAATTCGTATGTTACTGCAATAATATAACCACCAAGATTCGGGAGATTGCTTTCAACTCACCGAAGAATTAACTTGCCAATTTTCCTGATTCTGGTCCGCAAACAACTCACCACCTTTATTCAGGGGAGTAACTGAAGCACCGAATGGGGCTTCAGAGAAGGAACTGTGGTTCTTATTTCCATCAGATACAATAGAAGATGTGGGAAGTTTTTAGTGATAAGTTAGATACACCTTGCTTCTAGGCATTAAAACTTTTTTAAGGAAGCAACAACTTATGACTAAAAGTTATAGATGTTTCCTTGAATCCACTTTGCAGGCAAATTCCTTCACAGATGAAAGACTCTTCAGAGAATCTCCTTATTTTAGTTACCTACAAATTAACATAAGGGAAATCATCGATTAGAACTTATTAGTTTATGATCTGTGAGAACTTGTAAGAGTATATAAGACAACAGCTCTGAAAGTACTATTTTGTCATGATTAAGATGCAAGCTATCAATAAATATTACGTAGTAGCATAGCCAGCAGCTCATCTAGGAACCCATGAACAACAAACATGGTCATCTTATGTGGCCGAACAGGATTGCACCATCCTGCATCTATGACCCCCAACCTAACAAAAGCACTACTCCACCCAATATCGGATCAAGTTCCACTTAAATGGCACGGATATAAATGTCATCCAAATTTCAATCTCAGCTTTAGTCCTGTTAAGCTTTCAATAGCATTTCAATCTCTGTCACTCTTGGACTTGCATTATGCACCACAGGAACATAACTATTTGCCAATGATTCATACACAAGCTCAACAGCCTGAAGTAACATAATCAAATGTAAAGAATATATACCTTCAACCTAAGATGCTCTCTAGCTGATAAAGCAAATAGCTTCTCAACAGCATGTAGGATGCTCAAATTATGTTAAAACCTATAGTAGCCAAATCACTAAGATAATATATTTCCATCTTTTTTCCAATGTGTATCACCTAGCTATAGTAACTCATATCCACATTACAAAATCCAATTCCGTATAACAAAGAATTCCAATTGATACGAAATTCGGTCATCAAGAACAAGGAAAATATTCCATCCTCCTACAATCCCTCCTTAATTCTGGGCGAAGACAAATCCATTCACTCTATTTCCAAGCAAGTTCCAATGTCCAAGTCTCCAGTAAAAGAAGGTCATGGAGAAGGCATACAACAAAAGGGTCTGAGAGAAACACTTTGAGAGAGGCGAGCGAGTATGGAGGATAATATTTCTACTAGGTCGCAAGATTCCTAGACTCAAAAAATGATCTCCCTACTAGGAAGAGTATTTTGAAGAACATGATGTACTTTAGAATGGATCCTACCAACTTTCTAATATTGATGATAAGGTGCACAAGCAAAAAATCAATAGATTACACCTAAAGATGTACTGACCCAGCATGTGGAATGAGTAAATGATCGCTTGTTTGAAAATTATGAGCAATAATATGGACACGGAATATGATGACCATCAACAATAAGAAATATGTAGTGGAGCACCAACTTGTCATATACGTAAATTTTAGTAAAGAGTAGATTAATAGACCATCCCCAACTTTATTAGTATTAGGGTCTTGTAAGTCTGGGATATTATGTACTTGATGATTCAATTAGAATCATCATATATTAATAAAAATTTGTTCTCTAGCCTTCTAGGGTCGTCCACATTTGTGTGCGTATCTGCTGATATTTGTACAAGTAAAAAAAGGAGGTCATACAACTACATATAGATCAATACCAATACTTCAACCAGAGATAATATGGAAAGTTAAACCATGAAAAGTCTAAGACATACAAAATAACTAGAAGGTTCAGGACCATATATAGTCTCATGCAGATAAAAGAAGACCAGGACTAAGGACTAAATTTCAAAAGGATTGAGTATCCAATTTGAGACTAGTCTTTGTTAGTACTACTCTCCTAGTAAGAGTCCTCAATTCCCAACCCAAGTGTGGTGATTGTATTATGAAGAAGACTGTTAGCTGCTATAATTGACTTGTACCGAGGGATGAATGTTTGCTCTTCTTGCTCTAGCAAACTAGCTGCGTACCTACATTTGACCTTGGCATGTTCATAACATAGACCTTGAAGGCAACATTGACTTGCAGATAAGAATTTTATTATTGATCAACTTTAGTCACTTCAACTTGAGCTTCCTCTACATATGCATCAATACCAATACTTCAACGAGAGTTAAACCATGAAAAGTCTAAGACATACAAAATAACTAGTAGGTTCAGCACCATATATAGTCTCATACAAATAAAGGAAGACCAGGACTAAGGACTAAATTTTAAAAGGATTGAGTATCCAATTTGAGACTAGTCTTCGTTAGTACTACTCTCCTAGTAAGAGTCATCAATTCCCAAGCCAAGGGTGGTGATTGCATCTTGAAGAAGACTATTAGCTGCTATAGTTATGATGTGATTTTGGCACGAGAATCATAATGGACCGTACTACTTGGGGTAGAATAGACCGCAACCCACGAATCTATCCTTGCAAGAACCTTGATATCGAAGACCACAACCCAAGCAATGGACAACTTCGAGAACTTGCAGGAGATTCATAATAACCATGCTACTTTAGGATGGAGTAGATCACAACCCACGCCTTGCTACTTTGCACCGAACGTTGGTGTTGATTAACCTTGACCCGTAGCAATAGTTAAAATGCAAACCTTGATATAAAGTAAAGATACCACAAGCGGGGATGGAAATCTGCTTGATAAGTCAATAGGTGAACAAACGGAATCTCTCCATTATGTTCAAACAGTTCCGAAGAACCAAGAGGAGCAAAGCCATGAACTTTCTCTCAAATTTGTGTACATTTTATTGCATAGAATGACCTATATATAGGCCTCAAAGTATAAAAATATTCCTAAACAAACTAACTCCTAAAAGAGAACTAGATATTCTGGCCAAAACTAGCACTCCTAAAAAGTAGGAATATTGGCAGAAATAAGCAAACTAAATAAGAAACAATCTAAACGTATAATATCTTGTAAATATATAGTAAATGCACGTCCTAAAAAAGTAGATGCTTATCCTAAATAGTAGATATACATCTTAAATAGGCTGATCTCTTCACATGTGCGTGCTTCCAGAAGATTGCATGCATGCTAAGCTTCCAGATTTGCTCCATTCTAAAATAGTGCATGTTATGCTTCCAAAATAGCTACAATAACGTGCATAGGCTTTTGTATGTGCTTTTTGGACGTCCTTAGACTTGCACAAATTGAAATGAATTCAACTTTCTTGAATTAACCCATTGGACTTCAGATTGAAATTTCAAGCCCATCAGATTCATATCATTGATATGAATCTGATGGGCCAGATGTTCCAAGCTGAATTTAATACAAGTTTGTGCAAGTCCAAGGACATCCATGAAGCTCATGTAAAGCCCATGCATGTTATTGAAGCTATTTAGGAAGTTATTGGCTCTCAGATTTCATTTTGGAGAGTTTGAAGCTAATTTGGAAGCTTAGGATGCACGCAATCTTCTGGAATCATACAAGGACAAATTTCAACCTATTTAGTCCATGCATCTACTTTTTTAGGACATGCAATATTAGTTATTCTATTATATATTATGTATTTATATTACTTCTTGTTTAGTAGATTACAATCTGACCAGAATTCACCTATTTAGGAATAAGTATAATTTGGTCAGATTGCAAGCTCCTTTTTAGGAGTTAGATTATTTAGGAATATTTGAAGACTTTGTAGCCTATATAAAGGCATCTTAGCATAATAAAACATGGACCCCAATACATGAATTCATTCTGAATATTATAAGTCTTTGACTTAGTGAGTTTTGATAACTCTGTTTGTTCTTACCTAAGCTTGTGTGTCGTTTAGCTTAAACTTTATTTTCACTTATCAAACAAGTCTTCCATCCTTATTTGTGGTATGATTCAACTTGGACTAAGTTCTCAGATTGCTCATAGCTCGGGTTGAGGCTCTTTTGCCGAGGTTCTTGCTAGTTCAGTTCGTGGGTTGAAAGCCTACTCCATCCTAAGCAACAATAGATCCGTATATTTGTATTTCTTCTGCCGAGATCACATCAGTTGGTATCAGAGCTATGACTTGTTGTTTTAGGCTATCTACCCTTGTTATTTTTGTTTTATTAGTACTCAGCTTATTGCTTATCAATTGGCTGATCTATCCTTTGAGTTTTGTGTGTGTTAGTTCGTATTTTTGTTTCGTCTAGTAGTTGATTTCGTTTAGTGTTTAGTTTTTGTGTTTCAATCAGATTTGTGACTTAGTGGTTCTAGGTTGTGTATTCTGATCAAAAAAAAGAAAAAAAAGAGAAAAGACAAAAACGTGACAAAAAAAGGAGAGAAACAGCAAACAAAAACAAAGAGGAAGAGAAGAAATAAGAAGGAAAGGGTTGTGCAAACAAGCATGTTCTTGGCTTTAAGAATGGAGATGATGTCTTGTTACTTATGCTCAAAGTATTTATTCAATTGGAGTGGAAGATATCAAGTGCAGCCACAAAGTTCAAAGATTAATCCTTGTTCCAGCAATATAATTCATCCGAGAATGCATGGCGTACGCATGAATTTGAGGACAAATCCCTTTCAAGAGGAGGGGAATGATATGAATCTAATAGGCCAGATGTTCCAATCTGAATTTAATGCAAGTTTGTGCAAGTCCAAGGACGTCCATGAAGCCCACGCAAAGTCCATGCATGTCATTGAAGCTATTTAGGAAGTTATTTGCTCTCTGATTTTGTTTTGAAGAGTTTCAAGCTAATTTGAAAGCTTAGGATGCATGCAATCTTCTGGAATCATGCAAGGATGAATTTCAACCTATTTAGTCCATGCATCTACTTATTTAGGATGTGCAATATTTGTTATTCTATTATGTATTATGTATTTAGATTACTTCTTGTCTAGTAGATTACAATCTCACCAGAATTCACCTATTTAGGAATAAGTATAATTTGGTCAGATTTCAAGCTCTTTTTTAGAAGTTAGATTGTTTAGGAATGTTTGTAGACTTTGTAGCCTATATAAAGGTACCTTAGCATAATAAAACGTGGACCCCAATACATGAATTCATTCTGAATATTATAAGTCTTTGACTTAGTGAGTTTTGATAACTCTGCTTGTTCTTGCCTATGCTTGTGTGTCGTTTAGCTTGAATTTTATTTTCACTTATCAAACAAGTCTTCCATCTTTGTTTGTGGCGTGATTCGACTTGGACTAAGGTTCTCAGATTGCTCATAGCTCGGGTTGAGGCTTTTTTGCCGAGGTTCTTGCTGGGTTCAGTTCGTGGATTGAAAGTCTACTCCATCGTAAGCAACAATAGATCCGTATATTTGTGTTTCTCCTGTCGAGATCACATCAGTTGGTATCAGAGCTACAGCTTATTGTTTTAGGCTATCTATCCTTATTAATTTTTTTTATTAGTACTCAGCTTGTTGCTTATCAATTGGCTGATCTATCCTTTGAGTTTTGTTTATGTTAGTTCGTGTTTTTGTTTCGTCTAGTAGTTGATTTTTTCGTTTAGTGTTTAGTTTTTGTGTTTTAATTAGATTTGTGACTTAGTTGTTCTAGGTTGTATATTCTGATAAAAAAAAGAAAAAAAAGAGAAAAGAGAAAAGCGTGACAAAAAAAGGAGAGAAACAGCAAATAAAAACAAAGAGGAAGAGAAGAAACAATAAGGAAAGGGTTGTGCAAACAAACATGTTCTTGGCTTTAAGAATGGAGATGATGTCTTGTTACTTATGCTCAAAGTATTTATTCAATTGGAGTGGAAGATATCAAGTGCAGCCACGAAGTTCAAAGATTAATCCTTGTTCTTGCAATATGATTCATCCGAGAATGCATGGCGTATGCAAGGATTTGAGGATAAATCACTTTCAAGAGGAGGGGAATGATATGAATCTGATGGACCAGATATTCCAAGCTGAATTTAATGCAAGTTTATGCAAGTCCAAGGACGTCCATGAAGCCCATGCAAAGCCCATGCATGTCATTGAAGCTATTTAGGAAGTTATTTGCTCTCAGATTTAGTTTTGGAGAGTTTGAAGCTAATTTGGAAGCTTAGGATGCACGCAATCTTCTGGAATCATGCAAGGATGAATTTCAACCTATTTAGTCCATGCATCTACTTGTTTAGGACGTGCAATATTAGTTATTCTATTATATATTATGTATTTAGATTACTTCTTGTTTAGTAGATTACAATCTGACCAGAATTCACCTATTTAGGAATAAGTATAATTTGGTCAGATTACAAGCTCCTTTTTAGGAGTTAGATTGTTTAGGAATGTTTAAAGACTTTGTAGCCTATATAAAGGCATCTTAGCATAATAAAACGTGGACCCCAATACATGAATTCATTCTGAATATTATAAGTCTTTGACTTAGTGAGTTTTGATAACTCTGCTTATTCTTGCCTAAGCTTGTGTGTCGTTTAGCTTGAACTTTATTTTCACTTATCAAACAAGTCTTCCATCCTTGTTTGTGGCGTGATTCGACTTGGACTAAGGTTTTCTGATTGCTCATAGCTCGGGTTGAGGCTTTTTTGCCGAGGTTCTTGCTGGTTCAGTTCGTGGGTTGAAAGTCTACTCCATCCTAAGCAATAATAGATCCGTATATTTGTGTTTCTCTTGCCAAGATCATATCAAGTTGACCTGTACTGACAGATAAATATTTTCTCTTCTTGCTCCAGCAAACTAGCAGGGTACCTATATTTGACCTTGGCGGGTTCATAAATACAGACCTTGAAGACAATACCGACTTGTAGATAAGAATTTTGTTCTTGATCAAATTTAGTCACTTCTGCTTGAGCTTCTTCTACTTCTACCCTAGCTTGGACCAACTTTTTTTAAGTTTAAAGGCCCTATTAACCTTCATCTTTGCCAAATCCTTCTTTATAGTCAACTGTGCCTTAATCTTGAAGTACCTATTTAGCATTTAACGGCTTGTGGACTTCTTGCATGGCCTGAGTAGAAACTTCTAGTTCTCTTTTAAGACATAAAATCATCTAGTGATGCATCTTACCTACTAAATGCCTAGAGGGAAAAAAATTAATAAAACATATTATCTTAAGGTAGGTGATATATGCGAGGTAAAGGTCTTACCATTTAATAGTAGTGTGAAGGTTCGGATATAGTTCATTTATTATGCCATTCTACATGAAAGAGAGGTTCCTTTCCCTATAAGACTCTAGGTATTAGAAAGCCTTAATGACATTGGTCGGAGGAACTTAGTCTACCTTAACAACCTTCTTCATTTCTTGAATAGTTAAGAAGTTACTAATAGTGGCATAAAAACCTTGATTTTAGCATTAACATCATGAGAACTTTCTACGATAAAATATGGGATGTACAAGGTCGAGGGTTGGATCATGATGGTTGAAGAAAAACTTTCCTTAGAATTATGACATAAAGTCTATGAGAAGAAGAGTATAAAGTTACAAGCAATTAACATACTATAACATTGATCGGGGTAAGAAGGTGTACTACGTCTGATTTGTCATCGTCTAAAAAGGAAAGGATGGCAAGAGCACTAGTTAACTTTGAAGTTGAAGTGTCTAAATTGGATGTCCTAATAATCGATGGTGCTGAAAAATGTAGGCTAGCCATGAAAAGCAAAGATCGTATAGCTCTACGTTAGCTCAAAGTAGCCACAGCTCAGGGTAAAAGCTCATCCACTAGTACCTCCACCTAGCCATGACTAAAGAAAGCCGAACCTTGGTTAGGCTAGGGGCGTCTTTAGTACTAGCTAAATCTTCAACCATCTCCTCATCACTACAAATATGGTCTTTTGGGAGAAAATCATTTACCAATCGATGTTATAGAAAATATATTTGTCTTATTTCTAGCTAAGATAATCAGGGTCATCCATATATTTCACGCATAAAGAAGACTCACCTTGTATCAAGAGGTGAAGTTAGAATACCATCCAAAAGTTGAAAGGTGGTATTAGTAGTCCAAATCAAGGTCAACTAGGCAATCGATGTAAAATTCCGCTTAGAAGAGGTATGTTAAATAAATTATGAATAGTCAAACAAGTATCACTTACCTCTTTCAGGTGAGCTAGCATATCCAGGGATGCTAGAGTTTGTTTCTTCATCATCAGTATTGGCTTCTTCTGAAGGGTCATGAATAAATCCATATGATGATTTTTGTTGTTGCCTCTCCTTCTTTCTTTTCATGCAAAATAGAAAAGGCTTTGCCAACTTGGTAGCATCTCAGTGCCAAAGAGACAATCCATTCCACCAATTGTCATATGCTTCGGATGTGCCATCAAAGATGTCAAAATACTTTATGGTTACCCAAGACAAGAGAAGCCTACTCATCTGAAAGGCTTTAGTAGTCGCGGTCCACATATGTCATTCATCTCCCCTGTTGGCTTTGAACTTATGGAAAAAGATAAAGGGGAAGAAATAGAATGTATTGAATAAGTCAAACTATCGTGTGACAAAGTGGGGATGATATAGTTAGGTCTTCATCTTCTAGTTGGTGCACTCACTAATGAGGTCTCTGGTGGTCAATATGCTAGCCCATTCTTTAATAGTACTCGTGGGTGAGTTAAAGGAAATAAAAATGGGATAACACTGACTTGATAGCAACGACTGCATTGTGGCATCAGAGGAATCAACTTGGTCAAGTGTGATAAAGTAACCTCTCAACCTAGATTTGGACTCCAAGATGACGACTTGGTAAAGGTGCAAGGCATAGTATGATGGTCGAGCAACGAGAGATGGAATTAGCATGGCCGACTCTGGGAAGTAAGTAATACTCTATAAAACAACCTTTTATAATGTCTAACAAAAGTAGTAGCACTCATCGGGTTCTCAAAGTAGTCTAAGACATACTAGCTCATATGCAAATATAGCTGAGAATAGATAAATAGATGTATGGCCAGCTCATCCTTTAAATATATGGAGAATGCTAATTTCTTAAAGTATGAGGAAACACATTTAGATCTAGGACACATAATAGAGCGAGTTGGTCACAGCAAGAAGAAGCCAAATGCTTATTCTTATTTGCAGAAGCCTTATCAGATCTATATATAGGAAATAATTCTTCTCCTTGGTGAGATTTGAGGCAACAATGGATCTTTGTTTTCTTTGAGAAATCTGGTATGGCACAATTGTGCAACTAGGCGGTCATAAGGACATACGCCAAAGAGGGAGAGATCGTACAAAGTGATAATTCTCATGCTTGAGAATAAATAGAGCAATTAAGAAGAGGATGTATCCACCAACAAGGTGCACCTTCTTTTCAGGCACACACCCTGAAAGAACTTTAAAGTTAAACGCGTTTGGCCAAAAGTAGTATTTGGATGGGTAACCTCCTGGAAAGTTTTCCAAGGTGCATGCTGATGTACGTGCAAACGTACATCTTTTCGATCATGTTTTGTATGTCATTTAGGCATATTTTGTATAGGATCATGCATATCTACCTTAGTCTTGGTCGTGTTTTCATGTTATTCAAGAGTTCGGATCGTTGTCAATGATATTCATGTTTTTGTAGGAATCGGAGCAGGCAACCGGTCATTCGAAAAGGAAGGAAAAACTGAAAAACCAGGTGTAGCGGTCGCTACATTTTGTAGCGCTCGTTAGTTTCGAGCGGCCAATTTTCCCCGATTTTCTATAGCGGTTGTTACAATTTGTAGCGGTCGCTACACCCCTGATTTTTGACCTGTAGCAGTCGCTACACATGCTGCAAAAGTCAAGAAAAGCTGCAAACCGAAAGCAAATCACTTGCAACCTCAAATTGATCAACTTGCAGCCGATTTTGTTGATCCAAGATAGCTCAATCCTCTCTGGCAAGCACATTGGAGTGGCTATAAATGGAGGAGGCAATCCAAGGAAGAAGGTATTGAAGTCCAAGGAGTAGAATAGGCAAAATCAAAGTTGTAGACTTCAATCTTAGCTTAGATTCGTTTTTATTGCATTCTTGGCAAACAAAGGTTGTATTCAACATTCTGATTCATTAATCAAGAGGTACCTTTGTTTCATTGGCATAGATTTCGTTTTTACATTTCAAAGTCTTTACTTTTGTTTAAGATGAATATGTGCATGTGTTTAAAAGTTAAGAAGTGACAACTTGATTTTAAGCACGTCCATTCAAGAAGAGAAACATTGATGATTTTGAAGTCATTCTACTAACAAGAGCTTGTAGTGCAGTTCTGAGCCAGGAGCTACCTCAGAAAATGAAAGATCCAGGGAGTTTCACCATTCCTTGCACTATCGGAGATCAAAACTTTAAGAAAGCACTTATTAATCTCGGTTCTAGTATTAACCTTATGCCTTTTTCAATTTTCAGGAGGCTTGGATTGGGAGACATGAAGGCAACATCGATAGTTCTCCAACTTGCAGATCGCTCGGTAATAAGACCAAAAGGGATAGTGGAGAATGTACTGGTGAAAGTTGACACTTTGATTTTCCCTGTAGACTTCATTGTGATGGAGATGGAGGAAGATCAGGATGTGCCACTTCTTCTTGGTCGACCTTTCTTGGCCACTGGAAAGATAAGCATTGACGTGGAAAAGGGTGAGCTCCGCTTTAAGGTGTGCGATGACGAAGTGGTGTTTAATGTTTTTGAAGCTGCCAAGTATCCAGTGGTGAAAGATGATTATCATCGGATCGATGTGGTGGACGAGATCGTTGCTAAAAAAGAAGAAGATCAAGTACAAGAGGATGCATACGAAGATGATGAAAGCATGAAGGATTCTGGAAAAAAGGTGTCATAGATTCAATCGGCAGAATCATTGGAACTCGACGATACACTACGGCCAAAGTTGTAGTCATCCATTGTTGCACCACCAGACCTAGAGCTCAAGCCGCTTCCTGCTCATCTCAAGTATGCCTATTTGGATGATGCACACAAGCTGCCAATAATCATTTCCATCTCTTTGGATGAAAACCAAGAAAAATAGCTACTCAAGGTGATAGCTGAGCATAAGGAAGCCATCGGATGGACACTTGGGGACATCAAAGGAATTGGTCTTTCGTTATGCCAGCATAAGATCATTTTAGAGGACGACTTTAGTCCAACCATGAAAGCTCAAAGAAGGCTCAATCCAAAGCTCAAGGAGGTGGTCAGGAAGGAAGTCATCAAATGGCTCGACGTCGGTATCATCTATCCCATTTCAGATTCAACGTGGGTGAGTCCAACTTAATGTGTCCCAAAGAAAGGAGGTATCACAGTGGTCTCCAATGCGGACAATAAGCTTATCCCGACAAGAATGGTGGTAGGCCACAGAGTTTGTATCGATTTTCGGAAGCTAAATAAGGCCACTCGGAAGGATCACTTTTCGCTACCCTTTATTGATCAGATGTTGGACCGATTGGTAGGTCACACTTTCTATTATTTCTTAGATGGTTATTCCGGCTATCTTCAGATTGCCATCGCACCAGAAGATCAGGAGAAAACCACCTTCACCTATCCCTTTGGTACATTTGCTTTCCGTAGAATGCTATTCGGATTATGTAACGCTCCTACCACTTTTCAGCGATGCATGATGGCCATTTTCTCGGACATGGTGGAGAGACAAATTGAGATCTTCATGGATGACTTCTCAGTGTTTGGAGATTCTTATGAAGAATGCTTGTCGCATTTGGGAAAGGTGCTTGAACGTTGTAAAGAGACACACCTGGTTCTTAACTGGAAAAAATGTCACTTCATGGTGACGGAAGGTGTAGTCCTCGGTCATAAAGTCTCGAGCAAGGGGTTGGAAGTAGATAGGGCCAAGCTGGAGGTCATTGACAAGTTACCACCTCCACTTACCGTCAAGGGAGTGCAAAGTTTTCTAGGCCACGCTGGTTTCTATCAGCATTTTATCAAAGATTTCTCGAAGATTACCAAACCTCTTTGCAGATTGCTTGAGAAAGATGTGCCATTTTATTTTGACGAAGCATGCCACGCAGCTTTTACTACATTAAAGAAGACACTCATATCTGCACCAGTGATCATATCTCCAGATTGGACGCTCCCATTCGAGATCATGTGTGATGCAAGCGATTTTGCTGTTGGAGCTGTCCTTTGTCAGAAGAAAACCACGGGATTCCATGCCATCTACTATACGAGTTGCACACTAGATGATGCTCAGATCAACTACGCAACAACGGAGAAGGAGTTCCTCGCTGTGATTTTTGCTCTTGATAAGTTCCGAGCTTATTTGTTTGGAAGTAAGGTGACGGTTTACACAGATCATGCTGCCATCCGCTACCTCTTTAACAAAAAAGATGCAAAGCCAAGGCTCATCAGATGGATTCTCCTCTTACAAGAGTTTGACATAGAGATTCGTGATCGAAAAGGCGCAGACAACTCAGTGGTAGATCACCTTTCACGACTCGACAATCCGGTGGTAACATTTGTTTCTCCTATAAATGAATCTTTTCCTGATGAACAATTGTATGCATTAGATGTTTTATTCCATGGTACGCTGATTATGTCAATCATCTTGTAAGCAACATCTTGCCTCCTAACCTTCCTTTTGACAAGAAGAAGAGATTTTTGCGAGATGTCAGGTGCTACGTGTGGGACGAACCATATTTGTTCAAGATAGGCAAGGATCAATTGCTAAGGAGATGTGTGCCACAAGAAGAGCAAGAGCTTATTCTTCACCATTGTCATGCGTCTCCTTACGGAGGTCATTTTGCAGGTGAATGCACCGCTGCTAAGGTGCTTCAGAGTAGATTCTATTGGCTGACACTCTTCAAGGATGCTGCAGAGTTTGTGACAAAATGTGATCAATGTCAGAGAACAGGGAACATTTCTCATCGTCATGAGATGCCTCAGACTAACATCATGGAAGTCGAGATTTTTGACATATAGGGTATCGATTTTATGGGTCCTTTTGTTTCATCTGACCGAAATCTTTATATTCTTCTTGCAGTTGACTATGTATCCAAATGGGTTAAAGCTGTGGCATTACCGACTAATGATGCAAAAGTGGTGACTAAATTCTTGCAAAAGAACATCTTTAGTCGGTTTGGTATGCCTAGAGTCTTAATCAGTGATGGTGGCAAGCATTTCCGTAACAACTTGCTCGCCAATGCATTGGCAAAGTATGGAGTCACTCACAAAATTACCACAGCTTACCACCCTCAGACCAGTGGACAAGTTGAAGTGTCCAACCGCGAGATTAAACGAATTCTAGAGGTTACAGTGAACCCATCACGAAAGGATTGGTCTAGTAAGTTAGATGATGCACTTTGGGCATACCAGACGGCGTGCAAAACTCCACTTGGAATGTCGCCATACCAGCTTGTATATGGAAAAGCATGTCACCTCCCAGTCGAGCTGGAGCATAAAGCATATTGGGCCTTACGTCGGATCAATCTGGACCTAGAGAAAGCTGGTGAAAAACGGATATTACAACTGGAAGCGATGGATAAATTTCGCTTGGGAGCCTATGAAAATGCTCGACTCTATAAGGAACGAACAAAGAAATTACATGACAAGAAGATCCTTCGTCGTGAATTTTTGATAGGTCAACAAGTGTTATTGTATAACTCATGCTTGAAACTTTTTCCAGGAAAGCTTAAGTCTAGATGGATCGGCCCCTTCACAGTGGTAGCAGTCTCACCATGGAGCCATCCAAATTCGCCATCCAGATACAAATGAAGAATTTAAGGTGAATGGCCAGCGGTTGAAGGTATACCTCAGAGATAAAATTGATACGCAAGAGTCCCACACGGACCTTGCGATCCAGCTCAGTAAGATAACACCATCATCAAGCTAATGACGTTAACTTAGAACTACCTCTAATTTTTCTCATTTTTCTCTTATTTCATGTCACTCGTCCGAGTTTTCCCGAGTTTGTGGGTTTATAGGGAAATGTTTATAGTGTCATCCTCGCAAAAAGATTTTCGTGTTTTGATTTATAGGATCAGGAGGATCGGAATGGGCCATTTTGGATGAAAAACAGAGGAAAGATAGGGTATAGCGATGGCTACGTTCCATAGCGGTTGCTACAACCCCAAAAATTTGAATCCACCCTTATCTCGCCTCTTGTAGCGATTGCTGCATTTCATAGCGGTCACTACAGCCTTGAAGATTTGAAATGTAGCGACCACTACAAGATGTAGCACTCACTATAACCCCGAAATGCCCCTTGTAGCGCTTGCTACAACTTGTAGCGGTCACTATAAACCCGACCTCAGTCGACTAAAAACCCCCAAAACCCCTGAATTTTTATAACCAAACCCTAATTTCACTCCTCCTCCTCACAACCTTCGAACCTCCCCCTCGATTCCGACCATCACCACTACGTTCCTCCTCAAATCTGACCACCCACTCACCATCCTTGCCTCCCCGACCTTCGACGATGCCTCCGAAGCACTCCACAATAGTTCCCGGCTCCTCCTCCTCTGCCCCAGCCACCAAGCACGCCCAGAATCCGCCCCGAGCACCATCTCCACCTCGAGTTGACATGCATGCTCAATACGGTGCCCTTTTCTCTATCTTTTCTGAGGTAGAAGGGGCCAGGTACACTCGATACTCGTCTCTCCCTTCGTATCTTCAATCTAAGATTTGTTGGGATAATATGGAATCATTAGACATTGCGGATGATTTGCGTGCTAGTCTAGACATCCTAGGGTGGCGTTACTTTGCGGATAACTCTGTGCCTCAAAGAGATGATGTTAATTTGGAGTTTTATTGCACTTTGGTCATACCACCAGATCGTCGCTCTTTTAGTGCTCGTGTTTTTGGTAGGGAGTTCACTATCTCAGAACACTTATTCTGAGAACTTTTTCATACTAGACAGGGTGCATAAATAGTGAATGGCATGACCTCACTGGGTTTTCGCCATTCAAATCTCAGTTATCTTCTGCGCTCCTTAAGGAGCCTCATGTTAGTGTGCTGCATCGGTTTATGTGTCCAGCTTGGTTTGGCACTAGCGAGGATAACCGAGTCACCAAAGGCCAGCTATATGCTTTAGCGTACATGCGTCATAACTGCCCCTATAGCACCTTTGATTTAGTTGTTGATGTACTATGGCAGTTCATAAGAACCAAGCGTCCTGCTTATTTTTACGTTGGACATCTTATCACGATCTTTGCTAGAAACTTTTGTCCAGGTAGGTTTGAAGAGGTACCGCCACGCCATTGCCTTTTGATTGATGGGTCCTGACTAGTCTAGTGGGGATTGGCTGAAGAGATTGAGCAGGATGGTGAATACACCTATAAGTTCATCGAGTGGAGCAAGCGCGAAGCTATCAAGAAGAAATTGCGGGACGACAATGAAGTGCCACCTCTGCAGCAGCAGCTTGAGCTTCAAGACCTGGCCAATCGTTTCACAGAGCTCGAGATTCAAGTCCAGTAGCTTGCGACTACTTAGACCTCTCAGTACAAGGATATCCGCGCTCAGCTGACTATAATATGCGAGGAAAATGCCTCCAACTAGGCCTGGCTTCGCTCTCATCTCGCCGGTCTCCCACCTCCCTCACCTCACACCAGTGATCAGGTCGTTCCTTTCCTTTCTTTGTTTTTATTTTCCTTTTATATTGAGTCTTTGTGGTTGTTTATGTCTACTTTTCACACATTGAGGACAATGTATCCAATAAGTGTGGGGGTGCAAGTCCTTGTGTCATGTGTGTTTTGTGTGTGGATTTTGCTGTGCCTTGTGTTAATTTTGTGTTGTCACGTGTTGATCTTGCTGTGTCTTTTGTTTTGTATTTATTTTTGTTATTTGCATGTGATTGAGTCTGTTATGTGTGTGATGTGTGTTTTTGATTGAAGTGTAGAGTCGTCTTATGCAAGTGATGAAGAAAAAACCGCTAAATTTAAAACTTTTAGTCATTAGACAAACCTTGAGCAATCCAAGGAAGAAGGTATTGAAGTCCAAGGAGTAGAATAGGCAAAATCAAAGTTGTAGACGTCAATCTTAGCTTAGATTCATTTTTATTACATTCTTGGCAAACAAAGGTTGTATTCAACATTCTGATTCATTAATCAAGAGGTACCTTTGTTTCATTGGCATAGATTTCGTTTTTACATTTCAAAGTCTTTACTTTTGTTTAAGATGAATATGTGCATGTGTTTAAAAATTAAGGAGTGACAACTTGATTTTAAGCACGTCCATTCATTCTTATCTTGTCTTTGTTATTTTGATATTGTTATCAACTTGAGATTGACAACCTTAGATTCTTGCAATATTAAAACTCTTAGTTTAACATTTTCAGCATCCATAATCTGATTCACTTAGCTTAAAATCTTGATTACATAATCTGGTACTTAGCAACAAATTCCATTTTTCCTGTGGAGACGACCTTACTTATCACTTTATTACTTGTTGCGATCGTGTACTCTTGCACGCATTATTTAGATCCATGTTTGGACGCATCACATGCGTGTAAGGACAAAGCACGCTAAAAAGACTTGTGTTGGTACAGTGGAACTAGTTAATCAAATCACAGGCGTTACATTTGGTATCAGAGCGACCTCGGCTTGTACGGTGTAATTCGGGGATCGAAGGTACCTACAAATGAGAGATTCTGGGATTGTATGTATCTGGCGTGACGAGGACATCGCGTATTTAAGGAGGGGTGAATGTGATACCCCGTATGTACTATGTGAAAGGCTTAAGTAATTTGATTATTACTATCCATACCAACAAGGTGCACTTTCTTTTCAAGCACATATCCTAAAAGAACTTAAAAGTTAAACATGTTTGGCCGAATGTAGGATCAAGATGGGTGACCTCCTGAGAAGTTTCCTAGGAGGCATACCAGTGAGAACAAAGCACGCTGAAAATACCTGTGTTGGTATAGTAGAGCCAGTCGGTCAAATCATGGGGTGTTACCTACCAAATGGGCCATATATTGTCTTATGATAGATGTGCTCAGCCTCATGGTTACAAGAGTTATGCGCGGCACAAACATGTGAAGGCAAGGTTGACATGGAAGGATAAGCGCCAAGATCGATAAATTTGGGATAGATAAAGATGAGATTAGGATTAGGTAAACCATGAGGTTTCAAGTTTGATCAGGATAAGGATAGGCACTCAGGAGACCTCGCGTGAATTGGACTTTGCACTAAAATGAGGTCAGACTCTTAAAGGGTAATGATGAGTTCTGAGATCGATAAAAATAACTCAAGTGGTTGAGACAAACTTGGAGGGAAATTAAGTTTGGAGACTTGGGCGTGATCATGATGAAGATAAGCATCGATGGTCAGAGAAGGGTGAATATTAACGGGGATGAGCACAAGATGTTGGCAAGGAGAAGCATGAAAAGTCAGAGTCTGAGGCTGAAGCGAACTACTTCGCATATATAAGAAGGGCTCGAGGCAAGGCAAGGACATCCATCACAAAATCACAAAAATTTCTAATCAAGTTCCAACTTTTATCTTTAGCTTAGTTTTTAAGCTAGACAATGGAGTCTGGTTAGTGGGTTGGATAGTAAAATTTGATTTGATTAGTTTGTTGGGTTAATAGAGCTTAACTTGACAGAATAGTAATAATGGTGATATGATCATCTATTTTGGACTATCCCTAAACTATTTTTTTTATCATTGAGTCGACTTTCAAACGAACTTCTACGTCGTCACGAGACTATCCTTGACCCTCGTTACCTTTTTTCCACAACAAAAGTACTTAAGTAAAACCACATTCAAAGTGATCGACAATATGAGAATGTAATAAAACCAAGTTATGAAAAAAAACTGCATACATTTCGAAAATAGAGGACCAATATTTATTTAACTAACTCAAGGATCTAAAAGAAATTTGGGAAAAGTACAGTTAGGTACCCTGTGGTTTGACCGATTATTACTTGGGTACTATGTGCTTTTTCGACCATAGAACAGGTCCAAATTCGGAAAATTTCTATCACGGACCGGTCCCGATCTCCGATCAGCGTATTTTTGATGAAACGACATCATTTCGTGTCTTAGGTGGCATTCTACGTATTTGACTCGTAAAAATGCTAGAGTTGAAGTGGCTTGATGGAAAATTTCCATTTTGATTCTAAATATATTAATTTTTTTTAAAAAAACTCCCCGACCCCACCCCTACATCTTCTTCTCCATCCAACCTTTCCCATTCCCCTTTGAAACCTACGACCCCAACTGACGACCGGTCACCGGCTACCCACACCACCAAAATAGTCGCCCACCCACACCCGCCTACCTCTCCAGGCGCCATCGCCCACTCTAATTTCAGACCCGTACTATTACCCAAACTAACCCTATAACCCTAACCCGAACTCTTCCACTCCCTCGCCTTATTCCCCCGCGCCGGCCAGCTCCGTCTTTGCCCTTACCAGCTCGTCTTCTACCTCGAATCCACCGACCGTGTCGTGGACTCCGTCCTTGTCGTGGAGCTTGGGCTCCAGCATCCTACTGAGTCTAGAAGATGGTGTTTTGTCTCCCGAGAGGGACTGCCTCGATCGCGTCTAGGCACCGGAGCGCCATGTAGAGGTTCCCAACGGCGAGATTAGGGAGCCCAACAAGTGGTTCAAGATATGCATCGCCGCCACCGAGCCAATGACACTATCGTTTTTTACCGCCACGGGCCCACTGACTGCCTTAACTTCCCCGACCTCGCCCTCCTGGATAACCACGCCAGCTCTGCGACTTCTCCATCGCGGACATTTGCAAGCGGGCCTCAGATGTGGCAACAAGGTCAATGCTCTCCAGGCGATAATGGCGATGCACACCGGTGTGGTAAAGCCCGACTTGAACCAGTTCCTGGACCCCAAGAACTCCGACGGCAAAGAGTAGTGGATGAGAAAGAAGATTAGGTATTTGGATATACGATGGTCGCCGACCAGTCAATCAACTGTTCATACTTCCAATTAGCTTCCTTGTTAGCCAGTGTAAATAGACCACGAGAAGTAATTCTACGTGTTTTGACTTGAAAAGTTCATGTTTCATTGGTTGTGAGTTTTATGTCCGAGATCCGGTTTAGAAGTAATTTATTCACAAGTGCTTCATTTTAGAAAGTTAAGAAATTCTATACCTGATGAAGATTAATTAGTTGTCTGTTGTATTTTTGAGAATCAGAAGCTTTCAGGGAGTGGGTTTGGTTTTTACGACGGCAGCGGTGGTTAATTGTCGAGGGTAAGGAATTGGAAAGAGAGGAAACCGAGAGAGAGAGAGGGGAAGGAGTAGATGGGAGGTTTAGAAATATTATTAACAAAATTGGTACCAATTTTGTAATTTATCAAATTGCCATGTCACCTATGACTAATTCAAGTAAATGTGAGGTGGCAGTCCACTTCGACAACAAAACGCAGCGTTTTGCAAAAAAATTGTAACCGGTTTAATGGACTGGCCCGTGATGGAAATTTTCATAACTTGGACCGGTTCTACGGTCCAAAAAGCACATGGTACTCAAGTGATAATCGGTCAAACCACAGGGTACCTAAGTGTACTTTTCCCAAGAAATTTATACTAAATAAAGATA
>SOPF01028182.1:334436-484343 GCA_012979155.1 Hypericum perforatum
GAGCGCCTCAGCGACTCCAAGGACAAATCCCTGGTTCGTTCTAGGGTTTCACTTCCCCCTCCCCCCCCCCTCTCTCTCAGTATTTCTGTTTCCTTCTCTTTCTAATCCGAGCTCGTCGCGTGTGCAGAATGCGGAGGACTACAAGGGGATACTGGCGGTGGCCAAGTCCAGCACCAAGACGAAGCAGCTCGCCGCCCAGCTCATCCCGCGCTTCTTCAAGTTCTTCCCCGACCTCGCCGGCCCTGTCTTCGACACGCTCCTTGACCTGGTCGATGATGAGGACCTCGGGGTCAGTTACACCATCTTCTCCCCCTTTTGTAGTCTAGAGGGCATGTCCTAGGGTTTCATTGGTTCATTTCTGCTGTGAGATCGTAAAGAGAGGATTTCAGGTCAGTTACTACCACCTCTCCTTATTTTTAGACTAGGAGGTATGTATATGTTTTGCTCGGTTCATTTCCGTTATCTGCGTGTAGTTTCTGTGAGATTATAGGGGGTTGTATGCAGTAAGATTGCACACAATTCACTACAATTTCTCAGAAACTACATGCACGCACCAGGAGCAAACCTAGTAACTACCTTCTGGTCCAAAAATAAGAGGAGAAGTGGTGGTGGTAAGTGACCCGATTGAGAGGTCCTCACCCTTGTCACAAGCGACTCTCGAATTACCAACTTCTTTGCGAACTCTTACTCTATATTGTCAATAGAGGGATTTGCTTGGTATGTTTGTGCATAGGCGGTTGTATTTAGTGAGAGTTTGAAGGGAAGTAGATGACAAGCGATTATTCTTCTGGGGTCTTGAAGTATGAGTAGTGTTGTTGTTTGGTGTAGGTTCGAGTTCAGGGGATAAGGGGACTCCCGCTGCTTTGCAAGGATATGCCACTTCACCTTCCCAAGATGGTTGATGTTTTGGTGCAAATGGTTAATAGTGGTACGTATTCCCGACACTTTGCTGGTTTGTTTTTTGGTTTTGTGTATTATGGATGTTAGTGATACTGAAATCGGGTAATGTTTGATTTTGCTAGAGGAAATTGTGGAGCGAGATGCTGCGCATAAAGCACTTATGTCGCTTTTGAGGCAGGACGTAAAAGGTGACTTCTCATCTATCACTGTTGTTCTTGTTTTCATTGGTGCCAAGGGTTAAGGGAGTATTGATTACTCATGTTATATGTTGTTCAGTGATTTATTAGTTTCAAAGTGTTGGCTGGATGTTGCTGGAGACATTAGTGAGAATTCATTTGGTCTCTTGCTTGCAGCCTTAGATTAACCCTGCAGAATCTAATGGCACTCGATCGTCTAGGTTTTGTGGGCAGCGTGCCATTAAAATGAAATTGGAAGTATTGCATCACTAGGCAAAGCAACTGACCTTATTGTGATCAGACACTATTACTGGTTTTATCATGATTTGTCAGCAACATTCGTACTGTTGAGATTACCACATTGTGGATATGTTTGGTAAATATTCTGGATTGATCAGATCAGTGCTGGACAAAGACAGGACATAATTTTATTGTTGTTACATGTTTGGAAATGAACATCCTCTAGGACAAAACTGAGCAAAATCTGACCAATTTACCCTTCTCCCCCAAAAAAGATTCTCAGTGAATCCTTAACAAATCAGCAATGTCTCCTCAATTATTCGACAATAATCTATAACCGGACAAGATTACACCTTTATATATGACAAAACCAAAAGCCATTTTATTTTCACTCTTCATTAACTCTTCTTTGTTTCCCATAATCAAATTTGTGTGCACAAGACGGTTGTGGGTTTCGTGTACTTGCTGGAGATAGTTAATCTTACGTTCGTGCTATACTATGGTAATCACTGTTGTTTGTTGTTTGGTGAAGAAACGTGATTTACAGAGAGAGATAAAATCCATAAAAAAGGACACTTTTGAGAGAAGGAAGAATAATGAATTGAAGAAGGGTAATGTTGGAATTATTGTTATTAAGTTTCAGTGCCAGGGCACCTTTTCTGATCTCAATTTTTCTGTTTAATTAGCTAAACATCTTTGCCTAATGGGTCACACTTTGGTTTAACACTATTATTTCCGACAAAGATACTCATGTATTTCCTGAAGTTTATGTAGTTCCTCCATTTTGTAGCTTCACTGAATGCTCTATTCAAGCATCTGTTTGCCGCTGATGAGCCAGGCTTTGATGAATCATTCCGGGAGAAAGCCATGGGCTTCATTCGAGATAAGGTGTGGATGCAAGTTCATTGATATTATAAAAATAGTTGCAACGGCTTACCGATCTTGTGTTTTGCAGATTTTTCCTCATAAAGCCGAAATATTGAAGCCTCAAGAAGAAATGGAACGTTATGTAACTGATCTAATTAAGAAGGTATAAATATGAGTTTTCTATTTACTTTTGTGTTGGACAAGAAATAAGTCAATTTGTTCAATCTTTGCAGAGTTTGCAAGACGTTACTGGAGAAGAATTTAAAATTTTTATGGACTTCTTAAAAAGTTTAAGCATATTCAATGAGAAAGCTCCTCCTGAACGCATGAAGGAACTTACTGGATTGATCGAAGCACAGGCTGATCTAGATGCTCAATTTGATGTGAGTGTTTCTACTCTTCATTTCTTATCATGTGCATAAATGAGGACATTAATCGTTTTTCTTCGTTTGTTATTTACTTCAAAGAACATAGAGTCAAGTTACTTTATGACTCCATAAAACTATGGAGCAGCAAGTTTTGTAGTAGCTTTTATCAAACTGTCGGTGGTAACTTTTTCCTTATGAGGCATAGATAGCTTGTTCTTGGATTTTTCAGTTTGGAGAGTGCAAGTTGTCTGTTCAGTGTTCACACTCATAACAAAATTTGTCTCGGCAAGATAATGCAATAACATCCTAGTGTTCATATAAAGGATTGGAAGTTTGCAGCTATTCAAGTGTATCTCCAATTCTGCTTGTATTTGATCTGTTTTCTACATCAAGTATCACTAATGTTTTGTGAGAATCGTATTATAGTGTTATGACTATCTTTCTGATTACGAAAGAGTAACCTTTGCTGAAGGTGCTTATAAAATAGTTAATTACTTCGTCTGTCTGGAGTCTTTGCCATTAGTTTAGAGAGCGTTTTTTTTCATCTAGATTGAACAGTCGATGTGTTTTTGTGAGTTTCTTCTGCTTTCCAGTTTCTTACCACAACTCAATTGCTTATGTTTTGAGAACTTGGTTGTTGCTGCTGCAGGTGTCAGATGTAGACCACATTGACAGATTAATGTCATGCCTGCACATGGCTCTTCCTTTTTTCTTGGTACGATCTGTTGAACATTGCTTAATTCACTGGAGGGGAACATCTATGTGTTTTCACAATCTAATTTACTGTAACAGAGGGGTGAACCAAGCAGCAAGTATCTAAGCTTCATAAACAAGCACATTGTTCCAGTCATTGACAAGGTAAGGGTTCTTACTTATAAAATATAAAGTTTAATAGTTATGGCCATCTAATTGCTGGGTTGAAGTATAAGTTCTAATGCGTTTTTCCTGGCCAGCTTCCCGATGAGAGAATGGTTGATTTGCTAAAAGCACTTGCAGAGATCTCGCCATACACGACACCTCAGGATTCACGCCAGATTCTTCCTTCTGTTGTCCAGTTGTTGAAGGTGAAATTTGGCCTCTGTATGATTTAATTGTTTAGTTGGCATGGCAATGAATCTGGTTCCTTCACTTTGCTTCTTGTACTAAATTGATAGGAACAAATCAAATTCTTAAAATTTTTCCTTGAATATTCCTGGTCTAGTTTGTCATATGATTTTTCCCCCTTTTTTTTTATCAGAAGTACATGCCTCGGACAAAAGCAGCAGAGATGCACTTCACTTCTGTTGAATGCTTGCTTTACACATTCCACCACTTGGCTCATAAGGTTTAATTCTTATTATTAATGTTAGTTCTATTGTAATGCCTTCTGTCTTCACTTTTCTCATTTTTATTTCGTTGTTGTCCTTTATAAGGCTCCTAATGCGACGAACAGTCTTGTTGGCTACAAGATAGTGACAGGTCAACCATCAGATAGGCTTGGGGAAGATTTCTCCGAGTTTTATAAGGACTTCATAGAGAGGTACTATCACAGTTTCCGAAGATCCTTGACTGGAATTATATAATCTGATTTAGCATTACCTTGCCTTGAGATTCCTAATCTTGAAAATTCCATCGGGGAGACATGTTCTACTGTGTACAACAAAGCAGGCGTGCAGAGTCAATGAGGCATTGCGTTTAATCTTTTTTTGGAAACTACAAGTATTCAATCTCTTTTGGAAACTACAAGTGTTCAATTTTTTTTTTGGAAACTATTGGAGTTTCCATATCCTACCCAAAACCTTAAGGTAGTGAGTAGGTGGATCTTACCACCTTATAAACCAACCCATCCCACTTGCAATTTCCGATGTGGGACACTCTCCAACACGCCCCCTCAAACGAAGCCCAGCAAGCTGAAGTTTGCACGGGACGGGGGTCGTGCGAGCATATGGACCCATGGGCTCGTTAGAGCAAATTGGCTCTGATACCATATTGGAGTTTCCATATCCTACCCAAAACCTTAAGGTAGTGAGTAGGTGGATCCTACCACCTTATAAACCAACCCATCCCACTTGCAATTTCCGACGTGGGAAACTCTCCAACAGAAACTAGAGTGTTTAACCTTTTATTCAACTGGGTTAATTTATTCTGGGAAACAATATTCAGTAAACGGGAAAGTTATAGAACTTATATGTTCATTTATTTTGTTTGAGTCTGGTGCATTCTTGAATAACACTCTGGTGATGCAGGTTGAGTAATGTTGAAGAGCTGGTTAGAGCTACGATGAAGAAGGTGACTCAAGGAATGAACGAGCACAACAAAGCTATGGTAGCTGCAAAGACCGATGCTGAGAAAGAACGCATAGTGAGTCGGACTTCTAACAATTGAGATCTTTTTTCTTTACTCTCTTTTGTGGTATTTATGGTTTTTCATAGAATGAATCTGCGCTGGTTGTACAGAGAAATGAAACACAGAAAAGTACGTCTGGACTACGGAGCTGCAATAATATTTTGGCAATGGCAAAGGTGATGGAGACTGTTATCTGATTTGTGTATTTCATTGCTTTCAAACTAAGATCAACAGCTGACAACTTCTGTAACAAATATTAGCCGTTGCATTCAAAGACACCGTCATTTATTGGAGACAGAACCATCAACCTTTCCTGGAAAGAGGCAATCAAACCTGCTGGACCTTCAAATAACAATGTGAATGGGTATGCTCATGCACTTAACAATATGATGCCAAGTTAAAGATTCATTTTCTTTGCTATGAGCTATCTTGTTACGTCTTCTGTAAACTGTATACTGTAGTTAAACTAGCTGCCCCTTCTGGATTTGAGAATTGACTTTTCTTGGGATTTCTGTAGAGGCAAACGGCCTGCCCATGCGGCTAATGGGTCTGGTAACTTGGCAAAGAAGGGCCGGGGAGCTGGTGGCTTCCAGAATCAACTGGTGAACCGGGCATTTGAAGGTTTATCTTCTGGGGGAAGAGGAGGAGGTGGGCAGAGAGGAAGAGGGAAAGGCAGAGCACGGGGTGGAAGAGGAAGAGGATACTGGTAGAGAGGACTAATTCTTTCAGCACAACAAGATACTAATCCCAGAGAGCGTCTGCCGGAAGACAACTGACCCGAGAGTGACACCGCTCTTTTTCACTGGGAATTGATCATGTTCTGCATTTACAGTGGAACAAAGATGACAATTGTGTTCGTATGTCCTAGTAGATTGTCCAAAAGAATTAGGGTAGTCACTTTTCTGTAAGCAACGCTATTGTACCACATTGTAGCAGGATTTGCTTGAGTATCCGGCCTGTTTCTATTTGCCATTGCCTTTGTTAGACTTGGTCTCTGTTGTTTCTGGAAATCCAAAGCTAAAGATGTCATAAGCTTTGTTAGACTCGGCCTCTGCTGTGTATAGAAATCCAAAGCTAGAGATGTCATAAGCAACTGGAAGTAGCTCATGTGTTACCCAACTTTGCAGTGACTGCTGCTACCTCCATCAAATTTTGCAGGGCTATCACTAGAGCGCTGTTACGAGTCATCGTCAGGCCGTGGTTTCGAGTTCGAAGCATACATCTCTTAAACGTGGACAAGGAATCTGATCATCGGTATGGAGTATGTTCAGTGGAAATGTTGGTGTTGGTTGCTGCTGCAAAAACTTTGTAATCTCAGTGTCTAATGCGGATAGCACTCGGTCATGTAACCGATCATGTTTTAGCCCTATTTTATGTGTCGATTTAATGTCTAATCACGTTTCCTAATTAAAAAAAAAATAAACAGCAAAAAGTTAAATTAAATTTTTAAGCATTTAAAAAGTATATAGTATATGATAATAATAACTTTAAATCCGGATATATGTTATTTTTATACATGAATTCGTATGACATTACAATTTAAAGATGTTGAATCTTGAGATTCTTATGAAATTCGGTACAACAACTATGCTTTTGAATGTTAATAACGATATTTTTTAAGATAAAGATAGAAGAGAAGGTGCACACCAGAATATCCAGAAGATTACCCATCCCATAATGATACTTCCATATACTGAACTTTTGAACTGTGAAGCTGCTCCAGGCCCGTTAGTTTCGGCCCATTAGAAAGAGCAAGCCCATAATCCATTTTTCTTTTTCTATAGACTATAAACTGGCATAAAAAGACGCATAACAAGAAAAAGGCCGCGAAGTCGGAGAGAGCTCTAATGTCGCAGTTCTGGAAACCAGGAGGCGAGAAGCCGAGGCTCCTCGAAGACGACGAAGGCGGCGTCGTTTTCCTTGGCTCCAACACCTCCTCCTCCTCCTCCTCCTCCGGGTAACGAACCACAGGCTTCCTCCCTCTCTACTTCTTCTCCTCCAACTGCTGTTCTATTATTATGAATATAATTATAAAAAAAGGGAATAAATTGAGGGGTGTAGGTTCGGGTACGGGAGCATAGAGAAGCAGAGGCAGAGATTGCCTGTGTACAAGTACAGGACGGCTATCCTGTACCTGGTTGAGCACCACGCCACCACTATTGTCGTCGGCGAGACCGGTAGCGGTAAAACCACCCAAATCCCTCAGGTTTCCGCCCTCTCCCTCTCTCTCTATTTGATTTTTTCAACACATTTTTAATATTCGGAGTCGAGAACTGTCGTCTCGAACTGTATTTTTTTACAGTTGCGAGGCTTGAAAACCTTGTTAAGTGAATCTAGTTCCCTTACTTTATTACTTGGACCGACTCTCTCGTTGGTTATGCTTTGGCTGTTCTAATTACATGTATGTGTTTTGTGACTCAAGTCAAAGACATTAATTTTTTGTTGTTATTGTTGTTATGTGCTTAACACTGGTGCCCAAGGTCTCAAACTCGAGGCTTATTAACCTCACCAGTTAATCTAAGCACTTGTTAGTTGCTTTAGCTTTTTTAGTTACATGTACATGTACATTTATAGTGACTCGAATCAAAGTCATTTTTTTAATTATTTTGTTATTGTTATGTATTTTGTTATTGTTTGGGTTTCTTGCAGTTCCTGAATGAGGCGGGATGGGCCGCTGGAGGGCGTGTTATAGCTTGCACCCAACCACGGCGCCTGGCGGTGCAGGTGCTATTCCTGAGCTCATACCGGTAATTGTTATACTTCCAGTGCAAATACTCTCACACTGATTGTTTATGCACAGGCTGTTTCGTCGAGGGTATCTGAAGAAATGGGGGTTAAGTTAGGAGAGGAAGTTGGCTACACGATAAGATTTGAGGATGTTTCAAATCCGGTAAGTAGGATGAATTACTTGGCTTTTGTGCTGCATTTGTCATATTAAGTTTTTTCACTTCATTGTGGAATTATGCGTGCTCAGCTTTGAGTTTCTTTCAGATTACGTTAAAAGCCTTTGTCTTTGGACAGTGCAGGATACTACAAGAATAAAGTTTCTCACAGATGGCGTCTTGCTTAGAGAAATGATGGATGATCCACTTTTGACGAAGTACAGGTATCAATCAGAATTATGCTCTCCTTTTGGAGTTTGGCAATATTTGGTAGCAAGTAGTAATTGTAATTCATTATTCAGTAAATTGGTGGTAGTTCATACTTTCTAGTGAATTTGTTGGTGAGGGAATGACTGATATATGCAGTGCATTTAATTTAGTCATTAGCAACGGATCTAGGAAGTCGATCACTTTTATCTGTGGCTTTTGCTTCACATCTGGTATTATGCACAGACACGCCTCTCTGGCATGCCATCTGTCGTTGTCTTCCTCTTGATTTCTATCTGGCCTTGATTTTTTTGGTTGTTGTGTACAGTGTAATAATGGTTGATGAGGCTCATGAAAGGTCAATTTCAACTGACATATTGTTAGGCCTCTTGAAAAAGGTACCAGCTTTCCAATGTTTTTCATGTGCCATTGCTTTTTCTGTGAAATTTTTTCCTGATTCTTCTGTGCTCAATTTTCTTACAATCGTGCCAACTTTGAAAACTTAGATCCAGCAGCGAAGGCCTGAACTACGCTTGATAATTGCCTCTGCCACAATTGAAGCAAAATCTATGGCTTCTTTCTTCAGACCTAGGTATTTTTTTTAAAGACTGATAGTGTTTTGTGGTGTAATGCTAGTTTTTGCCATTGCTTTCTCATTTGAACTTTAATTCCAGCGTGTTTGGTTTATTTAATAAAAAATAACTTGTTCCCTGAAAATACTTGCTGTTTTGCAGTGGATTCTATTGATTTTTTATGCTATAAGGCTGAATACCGTTTGCTCTGCTTTTCTGCTGGTTTTGGGTCTCATGTTAAGATGACTGGATCTATCTTATCACCACCTGCATCATGGCTAAAATATGTTTTACATAATGTTTGAGTGAAGTCTTAGTAATCAAACTGGTGTCAGCTTCATTGGGTATTCATTCCTTTTTGCAGTAGCATACTCTTATTGACTAACCGCTTGTGTAGTTGTAGTTATATCGTGCTTGCTTTTTGCTGTATGAGGTGGATTGGCAAACTCTTTTTGTAAAAATACTACCCCCTCAATTAAGTTGAATTACTTGAATAAAGTATAGATGCCCACATTATCTGTTTCCCCTTGTCTATCAGGAAGCGTCGAGGAGTTGAAGCAAGTGAGCCGTCCCTGTCCAAGGAGCCTGCTATTCTATCAGTGGAGGTTCCTCCCTATTTATGCCACATACTATCATTTTGGTATGGACCGGGTTGCTACGAAGGTGTACGGTGCACGATGGGATTCCGAGGCTTTGAACCTCGTCGTCCTCGCGCTGTTTGATAGAAACAACTAAAACTAAATTAACGTAAATAACTTCTTTATTAATTCTTGGTGCTTAAACCTTTAGATAGCATGGCACTACATAGCCAAATGCTTATTATAACGTATTAGGAACATACCTAATAAGACTCGACAACTAAATTGGAATAGAGAATACGGAAAGGAAAGACTTCTAATACAAATAGGAAATACTAACTAGACTTCTAACACATAACACATCTAATGTCACTTTTCTATTAATAGTTTACAGGATTATGTTATTAGTTCAAGTTTTTTCTCACAGTTGAAACCAACTTCCAGGGTAGAGGATTTGAGGTGCAAGTATATTATGTTGAGGAACCTGTCTCGGATTATGTCCAAGCTTCTGTTCAAGCTGTATTGTCGATTAATAAACAGGTCAGTATAGGTCCCTGATTTCATATTTCTTGTATGAATTCTGATAATTTTGTCCTTGCAACATTTGGCCCATTTGGAAAAGGTTGAAAATATCGGGAGCTAGCATGTTGCTATTATTGATCTTGGTTATTATTTTTGTTTTGGGGGTTATAGAACATAAAAACCAGGATGGGGTCTTAGATGTTGATGACATAAAAAGCAGGATGGGGTCGTAGATGTTGTTGAATACTATGTGGTGCATAGTCAGGACTGACTGAGAATACTATGTGAATATCAAGCCATACTGTTTGTTTCTTGATTAATAACGAGATGGAGACATCTTTGTGGTGGGTTTTTAGTAACAGCTGGATTCTAGTTGGAACCTGTTCGTAGAGAAAAAAAAAAAGTCACTATGAAGCTCAGTTGTGATGCTTGCATGAAGATTTAAAGCAGTATATGCTACCTTAAACAGCAAGAAATACAACCTTTATTTGTTATCAAACGTGGCAAGTAGTACAACCAAGCTTTATCAGTTATCATCAGAAGCAATTAGAGCCTTGTCCAGATTATTTCTACGGTAGTTCATTGTTCTGCATGAGATGTTAGGCCAGTATCTCTTAGTCAGGGGAAGTAATTGAACAAGGAGCATATGGGTTTCATGAATCTCCTGTAGAGCGTGTATACTGTTTTTGGCGTTGAATTTTCTCTCAGTTATGACACTTTTTTAGTTGATTTCTATGTCATTCTCTTACATTGAAAATGTGTTTGTGTAATAGTTGACAGATTTGGGTCACGAGCTATTGATGTTCCTGCCTAATAGAGTGTTTCATTTTTTTGAGGAAGATTTCAGTGTTTCATCTTTTTTTGTTAAATTGAAATAACATATGTTGATTTCATTTATGCATGTCTACTTAGGAACCTCCGGGTGATATTCTGTTATTTCTTACTGGTCAAGACGACATTGATGCTGCTGTTCGGTTGCTTACTGAAGACGATCGAACCAGTCGGAAGGACTCTTCAGGTGCCAAATATGTTGCACGAATTTAGTACTTACAACTGTTACAATTTTTCCTCAGAGAGTAGTTATAATCTGCTATGGACTGCTGTTTATTTCACATTTATTGAGTATCCAGTTTATGTTCTATGTGGTTTGAGTTGACATAAACCTATCTATTACGGTCTTTGTGATGAGTGATGTCTTCATGCCATAGTTGGATCAAATGTGGCAGGATGCATTTTTCTGTTTTAGAGATGATAAGTATGTGACAAATCTTTTCTTTTTCAGGACTTGTGATATTGCCTCTTTACTCTGGTCTTCCACGCGCTGAGCAGGTATGTAGTTTGCATGGCATCTAATTTCTCTGGATCAAGGTCATATTTATTGTTTTGGTTCACATCTACCCTTCCATTTTGCAGGATTTGGTATTCTCTCCAACTCCTAGAGGAAAGAGAAAAGTAGTAATATCAACAAATATAGCTGAGACTTCTTTAACTTTGGAGGTATAAAACAACATCTAAGTCAATCCTTGTAGGAACTGACAAGTTTTAACTGCCATGAAGCATAATTGCTTTCCCTTGTTTCTCTCATTTATGCAGGGCATTGTGTATGTTGTTGATAGTGGATTCTCAAAACAACGATTTTACAATCCGGTACTAGAAAATTCCGATATCTAGTCTGTCTATCTATTTGGGAGTGCCTATAATTTGATTGTTTACTTGTTGTGTCATTCAAGTTATAGGGGATTTTTTTTTATACTTTCCATCTACTCTTCTTCGATTTGGCCCATCTTTTCTGAATTTACTGAATAGTCCTATAACAAGAGATTATTTTGCTTGGGTATTCTCATCATGATAAGTTGTGTGACAACTTGGATGTCCTTCTGGTGTTGATTTTGCTGGTCTTTGAGTTGATTACCTCCTGTATTTTTAGTGTTCCTGATTTCAACATCATCTTTCTGCCTTCACATCAGATTTCAGACATTGAAAATCTGGTTATTGCACCAATATCCAAGGCATCTGCTAAGCAAAGGGCTGGTAGGGCTGGGAGAGTTCGACCTGGGAAGTGTTACAGGTGGGTAGGGCTCACAGTTGATTACTTGCCTTCTTTCTTCGTGAACATTCTTCCTCCTCTATTCTCCCGAACTACATATTTATCTGGATTATCTTCTTCGTTTTTAGTTATTCTAAATAAATTATTTGTTATTATGATGTCAAGCTCATTCGATTTAGGACTACAACGTGATGTTGCTTTGTTGAAATTCTAAATGACAATGTGTGCATTTCCTTGTGAGTTCTAAGATGAGGTTAAATTATGCACTGAAGCATCTGGTTTGATTATCAGGTGTTGCATGATTTAATATAATTATATTTTCAAGATTCAAGATTAATTTTATGGCCTTGAAATAAGGCCACATTATTTAAATTGTGGTCTACCTACATGCTAGACTGTTTCCAATTACTTTTCCAATTTCTCGTTGTTGAGGTTGCCCTCAATCGAAAATAATCTCATCTTGTGTTTCATTTCCAAATTGATTTTGCTCTTCTGTTGCCTTTGTTTTATGAAATGTTTTCGTCTTAAACCAGGTTATATACAGAAGACTACTTTATGAGGGAAATGTCTGATGAAGGAATCCCAGAAATGCAAAGGTCAAACCTGGTTTCCTGTGTGATTCAGGTGTGCTTTCCTTGATGGGGTTATTTATGATAAGTTGTTGCGATCCTTGCCAATATATGCATGTTGGGGGCATAGTCTGTCGATCTATTCTCTTATGGAATGAATAATGGATCATGCATTCAACAATCTTGCACCACTTATGGTTCATGTTCTCAACTTATTTTCTCTGATGATGCCTCAGTTGAAAGCCTTGGGAATAGACAACATACTGGGGTTTGATTGGCCAGCATCTCCACCTCCTGAAACAATGATTAGAGCTCTTGAAGTTCTTTATTCACTGGGGATCCTTGATGATGATGCAAAGCTTACTTCGCCTGTTGGATTTCAAGTTGCAGAGATTCCGTTAGTATGTGGACTTTGTTCTATTACCTAACTTTTTTTTTATATTGTGGCTATACTTGATACTTGCTGTTGTATTTTTGCTGCCCACTCTACTCAATGATTGACTTAAAACACATGCGAATACACCAACATACTTGAAACACTGGATCCTTTCTCATGTCCTTTTTTCCTTTTCTTTTCTACATTCATGCAGTCACGAATGTGAATCACTTGGAACAAGCCATCAACATAGAAAGCAGTGGATTTTTCCAATATCTTTTTTATCCGTCACCTGCTGCTATACCTAGTCTATACTAACAATGAAGTGATGCATGAATTACTGTATTACTAGATTAGATCCCGCCTTCCGACATGCATTTGATCACCAGCTGTCCAAAATGTTCTTGGTTGCATTACAAGGTCTCAAGACCATTTGCACCATAAATCTCTTTTAACTTATGCATATTCTATAAGCTATGTGGCATGCAATGACTTGCAGAGTTACTTTATCCATCTTTGTTAAGTCTATTTGTTACTTTATCCAATGGAAGAGTGGTTTGGTAGCAAATTTTTTTTATTGTTTCTATCATGGTTGAACAATTTGATAACATCTTAGTGGCTATATAGAGACGAGAATTTAAGGTGTGATTTAGATTATGAATTTCTGCAGGACCCAATGATCTCCAAAATGATGTTAGCCTCGAATGAACTCGGATGTTCTGAGGAGGTTATTACAATTGCGGCTTTTCTTTCCATTCAGGTAAGGTTCTTTTCTCTGCCAGTATGCCTTGTTCTTGTTCTTTTCAATATCAGCTTTTATAACTTTACTCATGTGCCTGCTTCTACATTTAATTGTCCTGTAGTCGATCTGGATTTCTCTAAGGGGAGTACAAAAAGACCAAGATGAAGCAAAGCTGAGATTTGCAGCTGCTGAGGTACTATATTTGGTATATGTTTTAATTCTTGAGATTGCCTTTTGCTTTGTAATTTTTTGCCATTTATTTATATTCTTGTCACCTTTTTTCCAGCTGGTCTGGCACTATCCTGAAAGTGTCTCACTAGTCTAGGTCTCCAGCTCTTGATGCTGGACCCATGAGAAGAAAAATAAAACCCGATTTTAAAATGTCCTGGTTGAATAAGGTTGCTTTTGAACATATTATCTAAAGTCGGAGTGGGCTTGGTTCCATATGATAGACTCTTTGTTATAATGCATAGAAGTTTGAATCAGTAGTAATGTTCAATGATTATTAGCCTCGGATACTCAGGTGCCCTGCACACATGTTTTAACCCCTCCTTGACACTCTTCCATAGATTTTCTCTCATTTTTTGACCTCCAAATTATATTTGCAGGGTGACCATGTTACATTCCTAAATATATACAAAGGCTATCTTCAGTCTCGTAAATCATCCCAGTGGTGTCAGAGGAACTACATTAATTACCAATCAATGGTGTGAGTTCTTCTTATTCACTTGATTCTAAGACCATTTACATGCATACCAAAACACAGATTTACAAAAAATTATTTGTTGAAAGATCCTCCCATGATCTTCTATGATTGTGCCTTACATATGTCAAATTGACTTCAACCGCAGAAAAAAGTTGTTGAGATCAGAGATCAGCTAAGAAGAATAGCAATGAGAATAGGCATAGCCTTAAAGTCATGTGAAGGTGACATACTGGTAAGTTTTATAACGTACAAGCCTTTCGTGGTTTGGTCGACAGGAAAATACTGGCCTTTTGATTGGCTGTGTTTGATAAGCTTTTCCCAATCTTCTTGTCTCTTCCATGCGTTACTGAACCATTATTTAATTTGTGACATCGGTAGTTTCTTTCCCAATCCATGATATTTTCCTTATAATCTTGGTTCAGATGTGTCATTATGTACTTGATCAAATTTATTGCCATCCATACACCCACCCAACAACGAGGGATTTGATTAAGTTTTGGTGGTTAGTTTAACCACTATAAAAGCCTTATGGTCGACCAATTTCTTCTATTTCTTAATGTGACCTGCAGGTAGTCAGAAAAGCTGTTGTTGCGGGCTTTTTTGCTAATGCATGCCGTTTGGAGGTGAGTGTATAAATTTAGTTCTCAGAATGTCTCTCCTGCAGCTTTTGGCAAAACTTTTATCTTGCTTAATTTAAATAATACGAATAGCCTACACCGATTCCTTTTTTTTGGATTGAATACACCGATTTGATATTAACTTTTCATTTGCTCGCTTTTTCCTCTTCTTATATATCATGAGATTTCAATAGAATTAATCCGCTGATAACTTTGAGTATTTTTTGTTGTGAAGCCGTATAGTCATAATGGGATGTACAAGACTATCAGAGGTTCTGAAGAAATTTATATTCATCCGTCGTCCGTTTTATTCAGGTACTGTGCATCTTTGAAAATTCCGCTTTATATGGAGATGGCAATTAACTTCTTTAATCCGATTTGCTTCTTCCCTGTGTACTTATTTTCCGATCAAAACCAGTTCTGTTCATTAAAGCTGAGTTGCACCATATGATATGTGTTAATAAAAAAGGAATGCTGATTTGGATTGTTGATGTGCATCCTAATTGAGGCATGCATTACATGCTATTAATTACGTGCAGCTGAACCATCTTCCAACTGCTTTCAGCCGCAGAACCTGCGCTGTTTACTTGTAACTCATCATAATGTAAAATGAAGTTATTGATTTCCTTCTCAGCCTTGCAAATTTTTCGACAGAGCTAGACTTTTGGGTTCCTGTGTACTGTTTATCCATTGTCTAAACTTGCTCTTGAGGTTGTAGCCATGCCTTCTTACATTCAATATGTTTTACTTGGTTCGTGCAGGGTCAATCCAAAGTGGGTGATATACCATTCGATTGTCTCAACTGATCGACAGTACATGCGCAACGTCATGACAATTGAACCTTCATGGCTAACAGAGGTGGCACCTCACTTCTACAGCGGCAAATCCGGAGGTAGTGTCTGATAATCAGTGGCATTCGTGGGATGTTCAGTATTTGGCCGTAGGCTTTTTCGGTGACAATGTCTGAAGATAGCGAATATGAGAATGCCGGCATGACCAAAGGAGAATCTTGCAAATTCACAATGCGACTGCGAGTGAGACATTTTTTCCATATTGCCAATGTATGCAGCGTGAATCGATCCCTATGGAACCCCAGCAATGTTTGCAAGAGAACTTCTAGGTCGTTTGGGTACATTTCCAGTTTTCCTTTCTGGATGGAACAATTCCCAATGTCCTGAACAATAGTGAATATTGTAGTAATTTTTTCAGCGTGTTTCTGCTCTTAACTTACAAGAACGTAAAAGAGAGAAATTTTCCGGTTAGAGCCTGAGGTCCAAATCGACGCCATCCACGTTTGCCTCTGCTTTCTCATTGCTCACGCGGCAGCCTTTTTCTGCCGTTCCAGTATGATGGTCCATTGTGAGAAAACTAAAGAAAGGTCTAGCTTGATTCAGTTCGCCCCGTCTCTGCTCTTGTTGCTCCTCCTCCATGAACTCCTGGAGTTTCAGTTACAGATGCAGAAGGTACAAAGAAGTATAAGTAAAAGAATGAGCAAATCACATTCACACAGCACACGGTTCGAGTTGAACAAGACTGTTGTCTGAGAGTAGTGTCTCACTTTAATGTAAAGATGGTTCAACTTGGACTCGTCGTTGCGAGGAGGGACTGTGGTCTGTGGATGAGTCATCGTTGAAGAGCTGAGCAGGAAGAGCTTGACATCTGATGTGCCATGATCGACATTGCGATTCCTGAAGGTTGGCCCCGGAGAACAGCCTGCTTTGGAAATCCTGGGGGGACAGAAAGAATCAGTTACATTGAGAATTGAAGATGAAACTTGTGCAACATTTTCACTACAGATCAACATCAAGCTAAGCCAACCTGGAGGCTATCTCAGCTGGTTCTGGGTTGAAGAAGTCCTTGGCCTGGTTTCCACATGGCAAAGATGAGAATGCCTGGATTTTATGGTGGAAAGGAGGAACTGGTGGAATCTCCTTCAAAAATGGGAATGGAATATTTGCTTCTCCCATCTGTGTATAGTTTTCAACAAACCCGTCAAATTGATCTATCCTATGAATCATGTTTTAAAAAATGTGATTTGACCTTCGGTCTGGTAAGTGACAAAATGATACAAGAAAATGTTAGACATAAATCAGGATCATAGTTTCTGAACTTGCCTTGTCTTCCAGAGGCAAAACCCAATTAGGGCAGTAATATTCTGAAGTTTGGCTTGGATCTCTCACTCCTCCTGAAACTTGTACACTTGATAATGATGGCTCCATTGACCCAATATTCACAAAATACTGCCTACTTCCTTGAGGGTGACATTGTCCTAATTCCATCAATCTACTAGGGCAAGGAAACATGTTCTTGGTACTAATTTTTGATCCATTTGTTGAAGGCAACAACTCTCCTGTTGATTTGTCACTAAAACATTGATTCGGACCAAATGAGAGGCTTTTACATGAAGAATTGGATAGAGGGTGATGAGAATTTGGCCAAAAATTAACAACAGAGAGCTCTTGATCACTACTATTATTATTCCTCCTTATTGCATCAATCTCATGATGCTTTTGTTCTCTAAGCAACTTCTCCAATTCTGCCACTCCTGGCCCTCTCTTAGGTACCTTTTGCCTCTTCACTTTTTGTGAACATGAACCAACTTTTCCACCACCTCCATTGCTAGCCATAACCCGACTACTATCCTTGCACATTTTTTTTTACAATCATTGAGATGTAATGCTCCACAACGGTTAAATATACACGACCATGATTTACAAGGTAAAACCCAAATCCCCGGTGTTCAGGATCCGCCAAATCTAAAACTAGTAACCAAGAAATTAATTAATTAATTCCAAAAAAGAGGTTGTGAAATAGCAAAATTGGTTAAAAAAAAAAATAGTGCATTCGAGATATGTGGGAAGGAAATTGTAGGGGAACCAAGAAAAAGTATTGTCTCCCATGTTTTAAGCTGAGAATATATCGACCACGTAGGAATCGGAGCAATAATAGGTAATTGTGATATTTTTATTTTATTTACTTTTGAGAGTAATCTGAGAAAAGTAAAGTGGTAAACTGATATTTTTATTTTATTTCTTGGGAAAATTTAGATCTTAATTTGTTCGGAAAGTTAAATAAATCACACCATGATAGGATGCTCCTAAGGAACGAAATCGATCAGAATCTTCTCTTACTTACTATTTTTTATCATTCAATTTACTTTTTCTAAGATATGATTATTATTTTTTAACATATAATTTGGATTCGTATAATGATTTAGCAATTTACGACCCCTTCATATGACAAAGTGAATGATGTTTTATAAGTAAAATTTTACTCTTATTGTTATCAAGTGCTTTTTTCCCATGAATAATGTCATAATTATATTCAAATTTCTCCCAAGAACAAGTTAAGACACATATATTTTCATGATCCATTACAGTACATTACATATTGAATAGTTTGTTTCCAAATTTGCCTCTACCCACATAAACAAGAAATTATTTTCAAATGCCTTTCTTGTTTGTCAAAATGGAAAGATGGTAAGTTTCTAACTAAACCATAAAATATTTACCATTAAGACATGATATTTTGGGGTCATTGACGATAGTTTATCCACATGTATGATTTGTTCAAGACACAAAAGTCCATCTGAATCTTCTCTTACTATTCTACCATTCAAATTTAAAATTTTCAAATGAGGTTTCTATTTTTTTTTATATAAATGGAGTCATATAGTGGTTTGTTTTCCAAAATGAATAACATACCGTGTATCTTATGTTTGGTTTACAAATATATGTGAAATACTAGTTTTTCAGAAATTTTCCTACAAAAAAAAATTGACACGCATTTCATTATCCATTATAGTATACGAGTACATTAAATAGATTTTTCCAAATACAAGAAATGGAAGGATGATAAGTTTTAATTAAATTTCGATCAATATCGGTTCGATATCCCAATGGATTCCCTTAATTTTTTGAAAATGAATTTCTTCATTAATACCATAGAGTGATTATATTTTATTTCCTCCTTCAGTACTAGCTGCAAATAGAACTTACTGATTTGGACACAAAAAAAATCGATATTTGGTTAAAATCTGTCGCACTAGGCAAAAGGAAAAAACAGTCTTGCATTTCGTGATCCATTATAGTACATAACATATTTAGTATATTTTTTTTTCCAAATATTTTGTGACATGTCTTTGCATATTCCTCAAATTGTAAGGATGAAAAATTTCTTATTAAATTGAGATCTATATTATTTGAATATGACTTTCTTCATTTATTCATTGTGTTAATATCATATAGTGATTATATTATGTTTCCTCCTGAAGGTGAAATTGCAATAGAACATTATATTATGTTCCCTCCTGAAGGTGAAATTGCAATAGAACTTACTGATTTGAAAAGAAAAAAAAAATCGATATTTGGTTAGAACCTGGCGTAGGAACATAAAAAAAAGCTCTGGTTAATGGTAATCTTGGAATTGTTACGAAGGATTTGTTTGCAAATTATAATCTACTGGCTGGAAAGGTTCAGCAATTTAATTTCACTCGGAGACAGTTCACGCTAGCGGTAAAGGAATCTAGTTATTGAACGAAAACTTCCGACAATATCTAAATACTAGAATCCGAAAGATAGGGAGAGGTATTTATGACTTAATATATTTAATAGTCAAAATTTTATTAATTTTTTATTTTATGATAGATTCACATAATTCGTTTTCCATCTACTAGATTTTGTAGAAATTTTGACAATCCACACAATTATGAAAAATTAACAATAAATTACTCACTACATTATAAACCACTCTTTCCTACTATCCCAAATTCCCAATAGTCGCTTACTAAAAGATCTCAAAAAAAAAAAAAAAAAATAGTCGCGTACTAAAACAATCCCAATTAAATTTGAAGCTAGGAGGAACGAGATTGGCCATCAAATAATTAAAATGCCCACTTTAGAACAAAAAGTAATTAAAAGGAAACAAATTAAGACATCTAAGTGACACATAATATTATTTGTCAATTGAATTATCTTTTAATATCATATCACATCACTAATTTTCATTTACATGACACTAATTTTATCTGGATATTGTATAAAAACTTGTAAAAAAAGATTGTAGTGAAAGGGGTGAATGAATCTTTTACAGATTCAGAAACATATTCCAGGCACCAAAATTTCATAAACTAATTAAATACTATGACCTTGATTTTTTTTTCCCTTCGTATTATTACTACTCTTCGGGCTTCGGCCACTCGTCTGGCAAAACAAAGGCAAACACTTGGTGGATGACAGAATATACAGATATAATTAATGAATTATTATTATTGGGATATAAAGTACTAATTAGGTCCCGTAGCTCAGTTGGTTAGAGCGTTGGTCTTATGAGCCGAAGGTCGCGGGTTCGAGCCCCGCCGGGACCACGTTATCCTTCTCATTTTCACTTTTTTCCTCATTGTATTTTTCATATAGTTTCCGCTTCATTTTTCTGAAAAAGGAATCTATCTCCAAGAGCTCCAATTCTTAAAAAAAAAATATCACTTTATTATCAAACTCCATTATTTCGAAGTTTAATTGACAAAATACGAATTTGTTTATTTTCTTAACGTTAATCACAAATTATTAAACTTGCAATCTCCCAACTTCCATTATTAAACCCAAAGCCCAATCTCTTCACAAACAGGGCCCACCTCCAGCCACACAATTACTCCAACCTAACAGCATTATGAATCCAATCAGTATTCTTGGATATCCTTTTTTTGGTTGGAAAAAAAATTCCCATCTTTAACAAACTCCAACTGCTTAAGCTTTAGTTCTTCTTTGCCATTATTTCGTTCAACCTAGCAATACAAATTGGTAGATTCCCATCTTAATGCAAACACGATCGTCAGACATTAATGAATAGCAGAAATTATACACGAGTCTATGATTAATCCTATCGAACCCGGTTACCTACTTGTTCTTTCGTCCTGTTTACCTACTTTATAGGCTGGTTCGCTGTTAGCGAAACAAACTTGAACCAATATTTCTCGTTGCAATTTTTGTTTCCAAAAAATCAATAATAAATATATTTATCGATATTGAACATAAAATTATTCTAATTTTATCAAGTTTCGAATTTAATAATAATATTAATCACCTTTCAAAAAAGTTCACTCATATCAAACCTAGTTTAATACTAGTATAGGTGAGCAAACAATTTATAAACCAAAAGTCTAGTCCGAAATATGTTCTAAAATATATTGGTTTGAATCGGTTTTCAATTTATTCAAAAATGAATTTTTTTTAGTTTCATTGTAAACTAGACCAAACCAAAACATTTTTTCTTAGATAGTGCAATAACAAACAACGAAAACAATTTTCCTTTGGATAGAGCACTAACTAACAAATTCAAAATTGCTCGACAATGCTAAATATCAAATTATATTTGTAATCTCTCTTATCCTCTTCACAATCTCTCGTCATTTTACACGTCTAGCTTGGATCTCTTTGTTGTTTGCTCTCTTCCAATTCATAATCGCTTTCTTCTAATTCTATTTTTTTTCGGATTTAAACTTGACCATATCAAAAAAATTGGGCCAATTTTGATAGAGAGCCAATAATCAAATGGTCTCGTTCAATCTCATATATTTATTAAAATTATTCTCGATTATTATGATTGATCCGGTCTGAATCTGTAATAATTGAATAAACTAAAGTGTCAAATTTGGCGAAGGTGGTTTGTTAATTTTTTTAATACCATGGAATAGTTTTTATCAATTTTTCCCAAATCCTAGCAGTCCGAGAGCAAAATTAGGGTTTTAAGCCATAAAACGGCTATAAAAGAAACTGACCGCTCCTTTCCTTTTGCATACCAAAGATTCTCACGAGGAGATCTTTGTGGAAGCAGACGAGACTTTGAGAGATCGGGTAAGCTATTCTGTGCCTGTGTGTCTAATTAGTATGTATTGAATGACAATTTATGAGTTTTATTCATAAAAGATGAAGAGAACGAGTAAGTAAACTGAGAACTTACGAAAGGGAGGCAAGATACAATATTAAGAATCAAAGAGTGATTACGTTTATCATTATATCATAACTCTATATAAGTATTTCTCTTAGAATCTAATCTAGAATTTTTTAATAGGATTTCAGAGTGACGTTTGAGAGACAATCTAAATGTTTTAAGATCAATGTTAAGGTTTTTGAACAAGGTAAGTAGATTCTGTTCGACTTTGATTTAATGTGCTCATTTCATAATTATTATTATACTGGTATGATCATGTATTCGTGATATGATTTGTGATATAATTTGTTTGAAACATGCATAATTATCTCATATCTAGTAGACTGTGGTTTGCACATATCGCTTAAGAGCTACCGAGTAATTTTATTACGACCTTCGCTAGTTTTGCTTTTGTCGTGACTCTTCAGTTCGACCTTTGGTTATTTTATTTTGATCGGTGTTAGAACCATTATGTTGAATTCATCGACCTTTGGAGGAATAGGTATAACTTTTTCGTGTGAACACCAATCTGAATGATTCCAAATTGGGTAGGTTCGCAAAATGTTAGTCTACGACTTTTTTGTTTTGAGTTTTGTGATTTGAGCCTTTCATTTTTGGGTTTTGGGCGAATTTCGATCGGGTTAAGAACGGTAGGCTTAGTTTGTCGATTTTTAGTAGAAAAATCATAACTTTCGTAGACAAACTCTGAATTGAGCGATTCCAAAATGAGAAGATTCGTAAGACCTAGAGCTATGACTTTGATGTTGTAAGTTTTGCACAATTCGGATTTTTACCCTAGCGTTCGATGACCTTCCCAGCGTTTACTGGTAAGGGGGTACATAAATTTCTCTCGGAGACCCCCCAGCGTTCGTTGGGAGACCAGCGGACGCTGGGCTGCGCACTTTATTTTCAAAAATTCATAACTTCCTCATACAACCTCCAATTTGAGTAATTTTAATTCGAGTAGGTTCGTAACATCCAAAAATACGACTTGGCTAAGAAAATTTTGACATTTGCGGATTTATTTGATGGGATTATGGGAGAGTTATGAGTGCTTGATTTTAGGTTCGATTTTCATCGATGTCGGGAGATTTTTTCATTTGGTGAGTTATTTGGCTTTTATGGATTGAGACATGATTTAGGGTCTTATTAGAACTTAGGTAGAAGTTTATGAGTGGTTATGAATGACTTGAAAGACCAAGGACCAAAGTGGAAATAGAGGGCAAGTGGCTTATGGGAGAAATTACCATTTATGGTACGTTTTTTGATGTAAATATCTTGGGAGACTTGTGAGTGAAGTTTGTGCTCAGCCATTTGAAAAAAGACAAAGAGAGAGAGAGAGAGACGTGAGAAAAAGGAAAGGAAGGGAAGAGGAGAAAAAGAAGAAAGAAGAAGAGGATTCTTAGACTTTGAAGCTTGGTAAATAGGTTTTAACCTTAAGTCTTTTAGAAATAAGTATAGAGCTTGTGATTATCTTGGTTTAGGTGTAAGCATAAGTGGATTTGAACACTTTGTGGTTTTGAGGTATTGGAGTTTTAGATAAGATTTGAGGAGTTTTTAGGAGGGTTGATGTTGAACTAAGCTTTGATGTTAGATTTGAGGACTATAGTGTGTATTTAGAGAAATTTGTGTGAGTAGTTTTGGTGCATATTTGGAAGACTTAGGTTAGAAGCTTGAGATGGGTTTTGGTTAAGAATGGGAAGTTTGATGATTGTAAGTGATTGAGTTATGCTTAGATGTGGAATATGAAGACTAGTATGCATGTTTTGGGGACTATGAGTGGAAATGTGATTTTAGGGACTTAAGAGTAGATTTTCCTATTTTCTTTGTGTTTGAGAGGTGGATGTTTATAAGGTATTTATTCTTATTGCTTAGTTGATTGCATATCAGAATTTGAACAACGTGGATCTTAAAGTGAAGCATGGAGCCCTTAGGAACAATTTGCGCAAATTGGCTAAAAGTAGGGTGATATTATCCCTAACCTCTATTTTGGCTAACGTTTATTGTTATAAACTTGTGATGTTGCATTGATATGATGACTATATGGTGATATGATGAATTGTATTTATGAGTCTTTGACTTGTGTGCTTTTGATTATCTTTGATTTATGCATGGTTTTGGAAATTATGAGTCTTTTGGGATTATGAGGTTATGGTTTTGGTAATTATGAACTCGCATATGTTATATGTGAGTCAATTTGTGAGATGGCAGATGATGAGGTCTACCCGTGACTAACCGGAAATGTTAGCACATGTACACATATTTTTGGGGATAAATTGGATTTGCTATGATTATGATATGACCGGCGGAGTTGATTATGAAAGCGATATAAGATATGGTATCCCAGTGTTGTTAGAGGGAGTGACACGATCTAGATTTATCCGAAGTCCATCCATGTTATGGCATTCGCGATGCCTCTTTAGGGTCAGAACGTGTCTGTTGTTGATTTGTGTTTTTGTCTTTGGTTACGATTGAATTACTTGTGAAGTGCTAAATGTTAATTTTGTATAAATTGTCTATGCATGAATTTGAGTCATTGCATGTGGTTGGTTAGTTAATTATAGGTTAGTTTTAATATCCTCTACTAAATACTTCCAAGTACTTACCCCCTCCTCTACAGGTGACAAAAGTTAAGGATCGTGATGTCCGGAAAGTCTTTGTTATTCATACGTTTGAACCCGTAGTCTACTTCTTGGGTTATTAGAAGTCTCCAGATGGTATTTCTCTCTTGTGATCTAGTAAAGTCGCTCTATTGTACATTCGTAGGACCTTATATATAAACATTAGAGTTATGTAAGAATGTTTATATGTATATTTATGTATACATATGGTTTACTCTTCCGCATTTGATTCAATTTTCCGCAATTCGATATGTATGTTTGTATGAGGCTGGTTGGGTTGTGGCTCATCGGTTTAGGCGAGAGTGACCCAACGCCAAGTCAGTGGGCCAGTTTTGGGTCGTGACAAATTTGGGGTATTTGCATACACATAGACAAAAAAAGTATGGGAGCTAACTAGGCTCGTGGTAGGTGATATTTCTATACATTAAGTTGAAATCTCAGTTAGTAGAGCTGCTAGATAAGGGTTTTATTAGGTCTAGTGTATCTCCATAGGGAACAATAATTTTATTTATGAAGGAAAAGGATAGAATTATGAGGATGTGTGTGAATTACCAAGAAATGAATAAGCTCACTATTAAGAATTAATATCTCTTATCAAGAATTGAGGACCTATTTGATCTGTTTATTGATGATATCGTAGTATACTCACCAAAAAAGGAGCATGAGGAATATCTAAGAATGATACTGTAGATACTTTGGGAGGATCAGTTATATGCAAAACTTAACAAATGTGAGTTTTGGCTCAAGAAAGTTACTTTCCCAGGACATGTTATATCGAAGGAAGGGATACCAGTAGATCCCAATAAGATTAAGGATGTGGTGAATTGGAAACAACCAAATAGTGTAGTGTATATTTGGAGTTTTCAGGACTTAGTATTACTGATGATTCATAGAAGAATTCTCCAAGATACCAATACCAATAACTAGGTTAACTCAAAAGAGAGTGAAATTCATGTGGTAGAAAAAGTTTGAGCAAAATTTATAAGAGTTGAATAACATATTAGTATCCTCCCTTATACTAGCACAAGTGATGAAAAAGATTTTATTATCTATAATAATGCCTCAAAGAATAGAATCAATTGCATGCTAATGTAGGATGATAAGGTTATTGTATATGCATTAAGACAATTAAAACCATATGAGAAGAAGTATTCTATACATATTCTAGAACTAGCAACTACGATTCATGTGCTTAAGATTTAGAGACATTATTTACGTTGGGTACGTTATGAAATATATATAGATCACAAGAGTCTTAAATATATTTCTATATAGAAAAAATTGAATATGAGATAATAGAGGTAGTTAGACCTAATCAAGGACAATAATATTATAATCCATTATCACTAGAGGATGGTTAATATGGTGATTGATGTCTTAATCAAGAAGGATCAAAATCCAAAGAGAAGGCTAATAGACAACTTATGACATAAGAGAGTTTAGTAAGAGAAATGATGAACCTCAAGCTAGAGGATGTTAGGGATTCAGCTAGAATATTGACTATCTTAGAACTAAAATCTATGTTATAAATACAATTAGGTGGAAGACAATATCGAGATATCATCTTGTCTATCCTCTGACTCGAAGCTCAATAGAAAAAAGGCAGATGATTTTTATATAGAAGCTAATAGATATTCATACTATCAAAATAGTATATGTGTACTTGAGGCTAAAGAATTTATGAACAAAGTGTTGAATGAGGCACAAACGGTTTGTTATATAGGATATCTCACAGGAACTAAAATATACCAAGAACTTAAACTCAATTTTTTGTGGCCCAGAATGAAGAAGAAAATAGAAGATTATATTATAAGTTGTATGGTTGTTAGTTAGTCAAAGCAGGCAATCTTTAAAGATTCCATAATAGAAGTAGAAAATAATGACCATGGACTTTGTAATTGGACTCCTCAGAGATGTACACAGAAATAAGGGTAAATTACCTTCAGGCCTCTGAGTTTTGTACGTGTTTGTGGTAGGGTCCCTGTATAATTTGAATTAGATATAGGGCTCCTGCTATTAAATGAAATATTGTTATTAGGCCCCTCGCTGATGTCACCATTCAATTTTTTAATTTTTTTCATGAAAATGACCAAAATACCCTAAAACAAAAAATTTAAAAAAAATCTCCATCTTTAATATTTAGAAAACAAGATCATCAAGAACATCAAACCCAAGAACATCAAGAACATCAAACCCATGAACACCTAATTGATTGAAACCTAATCGATTTAGTTGGTAATTAAAAAATCTCCAGTTTCCTAAGACAAGTTTACCTAATCGATTGAAACTTCCCCTATTTGGTTGGTAATTAAAATATTCATGGTGGTCGGTAATTCCATCAATTTGGAAGGAGGGGAACCTCAAGTTCGGATCCCAGGCACACGTGTTTATCGATCACCAGTCCTCCAGGAACTCCATTGTGTAGGCCCCACACATGTTAGGGTTATGTCTAGTGTGTAGATCCTCCGATAAGAACATCTCAATGTTAATCGCGAGGGATGATGGCGGGTAGGACATGACGAGGATCCTAAAAAAGTTGATCTTGATTTCAGTTAGCAATGAACATAGTCTCGACCCTCTCCATTGTTGACATGTTGTGTTGTGGGCTTAGATCTCGTAATTTTAGGGATTTCTAAAGTTTGGATTTTTAAAATTGGGGGTTTAGGGTTTACAATTGGAAAGTTTGCAGGGGGTGAATATTTTTTTTAGTTTGCAACTTCAACTTTGGAATATTTTTTTTCTTATTTTTTGGGTTTGATGTTCTTGGTGTTCATGAGTTTGATGTTCTTGATGTTCTTAGGTTTGATGTTCTTGATGTTCTTGTATTCTAAAGGTTGAAGATGGAGTTTTTTTTAATTTTTTGTTTGGGGGTATTTTGGTCATTCTCGTGAAAAAAAATCAAAAAATTGAATGGTGACATCAGCGAGGGACTTAATAAAAATATTTTATTTAAAAGTAGGGGCCTTATATCTAATTCAAATTATACAGAGATCCTACCACAAAAACGTATAAAATTCAGGAGCCTGAGGGTAATTTATCCCATAAATAATGTAATTTGAATTCATGTATTGGCTTACTAAATCTGCATACTTCTTGGCCTATAAAATAGGGATGTCAATTAAACATATGACAGAACTTTATATGAAGGAAATAATCAAGCTTCACATAGTTTTAATAAGGGTTAATTACCCTCAGGTCCCAATATTATTGACAATTTTGTAGTAGGGTCCCTGTGTAATTTGAATAAGATATAAGGTCCCTGTGTTATAACGAAATATTGGCATAAGGTCCCTGACTTAACCTTCACTGACATCATCAATTTTTTTCTTTTTTTATATTGAATTGACCAAAATACCCTTAAGCCAAAAATTTTAAAAAAAACCTTCTTCAACCTCAAGCCAAATCCAAACCATCCAAAGCCAAATCCAAATCCAAAACCTCTACACCGACGTCCTCCTCGGACCGACCCACCTTGCAAAACCCATCCAACCCCAAACTCCTAATTTTTTTTCCATTTTTGTTCATCGTCAACCCCCAGATATGCCACCACCATCTTTCCTCCACTACTAACTCCAAACTTCATAGACCACGCCGCCACCATTAAACAAACAATAAACACCACTTGGGTTCCTTTTAGAAACAAATAGATAAATAATTATTGGTAATTAAATTTTGGGGCTCCTCTTCCTTGATATAATTAAAAGACGGGTTGATTGGCAAGAGAATAGGTAATTAGAAGACATTGTCATCGTTGCTGTCGGAGAGGAGGAATGGACAATGGACTAGCTATCGAGGACGCAGAGGTGAACCCCTGGATCTCTGTGAGGGCATTTTGGGACATCGTTTGTCTACACTACCATTAACCGGAGAGCGGATCCATCCTTGCTGAACCTCACCCTCTCGACCTTCCCCTTCTTAATGGCATTAAGAAACTTATTGTACCTCTGCTGGCCCCCCTCGGAGAGGTCATGAAGAGGAGGGTGTCGGGCCGGGAGAGGTGGGTGAAGAGGCCGAGAAGGCGGAGGCTAGCACGAGCCCCGCTAAAGTTGGGTATATCAATCATGGGCATATCTAAATTGCTACTATCCCTAGATCGGTCAGGGTTGGATGGGTTTTGCAAGGTGGGTCGGTCCGATGAGGACGTCGGTGTAGAGGTTTTGGATTTGGATTTGGCTTTGGACGGTTTGGATTTGGCTTGAGGTTGAAGAAGGTTTTTTTTTTATTTTTGGCTTAAGGGTATTTTGGTCAATTCAATATAAAAAAAGAAAAAAAATTGATGATGTCAGCGAAGGTTAAATCAGGGACCTTATGCCAATATTTTGTTATAACACAGGGACCTTAAATCTTATTCAAATTACACAGGGATCCTATTACAAAATCGTCAATAGTACAGGGACTTGAGGGTAATTAACCCTTTTAATAGGTATTATTCTAATCCGGATACAAGATTTGTATCTAGGTTTTAGGGTAGCATTCAAAAAGCAATAAAGGCATAATTATAGTTTAGCAGTGCCTTCTACCTGCCAACAGATGGGCAATCTGAGAAAATGATACAAACTTTGAAATATTTATTGAGAGCTTATGTTTTGAACTTTAGGAAAAAATGAGAAGGTCAGCTTTTCTTCGTAGAATTTTTCTATAACAATAGCTATAAAGCAGGCATAGGTATGCTCCTTATGAGACTCTATATGGTAGAAAATGTCAATTGCCCATCAGCTAGAATAAGATAGGAGCTAAGAAAATTCTTAGCCTATAAATGTTTAGAGAGTTAACCAAGATGGTATCGATGGTACAGTTGGCAACATAAAAATTGACACAAAATTTACAGATTGGTATCGTAGGGAGTTGGATTTTGAAGTTGGAGACCATGTATTTTTTAAAGTATTACTTACCAAGAGATTTAGCAAATTTTGGATTAAAAAAACTCAGTTTGTAATTTATCAGACCATTTGATATCATTGAGCAAATATAAAAAGTGGCATACTGACTAGTATTATCTTTGACTCTGGCTAGAATACATGATATATTTCATGTGTCTGAGTTATGAAAGTATATTTTGAGAGAAGACCAAGTAGTACAGAAGATTCTCATCGAGATCCATCTCAATGTAAGTTACGAGGAATTACTATTAAGAATTGTAGACTCTAAGCTACAAAAACTTTGTAGAAGAATGATTGAATATGTCCAAGTATAGTAGAGTTATCACACAGAACGAGAGACCACTTAGGAGCCGAGTTTGAAAATAAATGAGAAACATCGATAACCGCTTCCAAAATACAAGTTTGAGGATAAATAGGAAGAATGCAATAATTGTATAAATTAAAGTATTAAATTGTTAAATTTGGAAGGGGTATTTTGATATTTTTTAAAATATTATGGAGGAGTCTTTAGCAATTTGCGTCAAACCTTAGCAACTCTTAGGTAAAACTGGGGTTTTAGACCATAAATTGGCTTTAAAAGGGACTCGTCACTCCTTTTTCCTCTTTCTTCTAAAGATTCTTACAAAATATTCTTTTTGTGGAGGCAAAAAAGATGATCGGACCGAAGAAATTAGTGTGGGAATAAACAAGTTTTTGAGAGATTTGTTAGAGAGATTAGGTAAATTATTCTTTACCTATGTGTCTAATGTATCGAATAATTATTTATGAATTTTATTCGTAAAAGATGGCGAGAACAGACAACTATACAGAGAACTTATAAAAGGAGCCACAACATTGGAAATCGAAGAGTGAGCCTGTTAATCACTATATCATAACTCTGTATAAGTATTCAACTTAGAATTTAATCTAAAATTTTATATAGAATTTTAGAGTGACATTTGAGGGACGATCTAAAAGTTTTAAGAGCATGTTATAATTATTGAAATTATTACTATATTGGTGTGACATGTAATTATAATATGATTTGTGATATAATTTGTTTAAAATATGCGAGATTATCCCATACTTAGTGGAGTGTGGTTTGCACATATTACTTAAGAGGCTACCGAGTAATTCAAGGCATGTGCAATCAAATGGACAAAAAGATATGTAGGCTATCTAGACTCGTGGAAGATGATACTTCTCTATTGAGCCCTTATGGGAAAGGGAGTGTATTTATTAATAGAGGACAAGAAGATCATCATGAGTGTATGGACTCCGGAGTTCCGTTAAGTGAATGTAATGTGATTGTTCGTAATTCTAGTTTTGATGTTGTAGTGTAAGCCCTTTTTTCTTTGTTGTGTGATATGATTACCGAGTTTATGATTCATCATTAGCATCTTCATATGTGTTGTCAAATTCGGGGGTAACGAATTAAGAGTAAATATCGTAGAGGAGAATTATATGTATTCGTTTTTTGTTTTCAATAGATAAAAAAATCTAAGTATGCTTAGATGTTTGGATTTAAAATTGATGATTTGATTATTTTAAATATATTATTATTTAATAAAGTTTGGTGTCGAACGAATTCCAAACATTTATTTCGCGTCGTGACATAACCATTTACATACACGACAATGATAAAGAACAAGCCAGACGGAAGTCTAAACAACTTAATAATGTTCCACCAATCAACTTGATTAAAAGGTGCAAGGCCAAAACGTAGACATCAAAGACGTCAGCAAACTTTACGAAATAATGATGTCTCTAACTGACTTATTATATAAACGCTACGTGTCAATCTTGATAATATATAGAGTCGAATTAAATATATCATATTTATCGATAATATTTTAATATTGTATATTTAGTTGTAAACTCAAATTAAAGATTTATTTTGAAAAATAAAAATAAGTTACCTTTAGATGTGAGTCTAATTGGTTATAAAATGAACCATATATTCTTTCCAATCTAAACTGGTACAATAGAATTACTGATTGCTTATCTTTTCTATTACTGATAATTTATATCTATCAGTTAACATCAAATATACTCAGATAACCCTTATCAAAAAATTTATTGACGGTACTCAATACTTAATAGCATGCTCATATTTAATGCACAAATAGAACATTGACGGTACTCAAATTTAATTACAATTTCTGTTTATGTATATCATTACATAAAAAATCATATAATATATATATATATATATATATATATATATATATATTTTAGCTGTCCATATCAAACCTTTTGTCATGGTCTGTTCTCCAATCAGTGTTCACCCTATTATTTGGGTTTTTTCATGATTATTTACAAAAATAGAACCCAAAACAATTAATTACCAAATCGTTGTCCACGTAGGACACCAATACTAAGTCACGAAAAAAATTTCTGTCACCAAGTCACGGAAGAAAAAGTGGTGATTGACCAAATCACATATTTTTTTTCATGATTTTTTTGTAGATTTCGAAAAATTATGTTCGTTTAAAAAAGAATTTTTCGAAGCGGACACATGAGTACGAAGATATTACTCTTCAAATATTTTCACATAATTTCTCAATTTATATTTTTCCATAAAATAAAAAAACCAATGAAAAAAAGTCGTGACTTAATCACTTACGATTTTTTTAATGTGACTTGGTAGTCACGGATTATTTTTTCTTGACTAGATCAAAGTTACAATTATTTTTAGATATCCAACGTGGACATCCATTTGGAAAAATTTTTTAATTTTTTTTGAAAAAACTCAAGTTAGGATATTATGCAAAAAAATTTGAAGAACAATATCTTGGAGTTCTCGGGAAAAAAATCATTGACTTGGTCACCGACTTTTTTTTCGTGACTTGCTCACGAATTTGTTTTTCTGTGACTTGGTGCAAGTCACAATTTTTTTGGTTATATGGACACCAGTTTAGTAATTAGTTTTTTTTACACTATTTTCTTAAATAATTATGAACAGTAACATTTTCTTAATAAAAAAATCCATTATTTCTGATTTTCAGAATTCACGGAAACACATACATAGCTGTACAACTAGACTCCAAATACACCCACCATGTATCCTCCCTATCATTTCCTGGTTGTTGGTTCCCGTCATTACGATGGCAAAACAGATCTCAACGCATAATATCAAATATTTGTTGAGACTAATAACTCAAATATGAACAAGTAAATTTTATTTATTAAAAAAAGTCAACATAGTAAGTAATATAAATAATTATTTATTTAACTTACTATTTATTAGACCATGTGGTGCTCCTAAGCATATAAATATTTAACTTTGGTACAATACCCAATAAATATTGGTCTTTACCTTATTTTGAAGTATCGTTAGATCTTTATACTGATTAGTCAAAATGTCCAACCTTTAATGTACAATGAAATTATCATTTTGCTAATGAAGAGTAAAGAAAGAGAGCACAAAAATGGATTTCTAATATACAATGAAATTATCATTTTTCTACACCAACCTTTTATTCTTTTGCCAATTTGGTTTATTCAATATCTGTCACTCTCCCCCTCCCTCTCTCTTTGCTTCTCCTTTACTACAAGTACTTTGGTGCATCAGCTTGCTTCCTCATCCAAAATCAAAACTGCCCATTTCCTTTGATTAGAAAATAAGCTTCTTCTAAAGGGGACCCTTTTGGCCACTGCTTCATCTTCTCCTTGGGTGAGTCCTTGCTCTCTCTTAATGTGGGAATTCAATTATCACTCAGTTTATTGGTTGACCAATTTTATTTATGGATTCCTATTTGTTCATTTGGATGAATTGGATTGAGATCTGGGTGCTATTATATTAGCATCATTATATTTTTTTTTGTTGTTGTTGAAAACATCCGTTTCTGGCTAATTTGGGTTTGAGCTAAATATGAACTTTGAATTGTGTGTATCATATGTTTTTGGCTCAATGAGATTTGTCCTTCCGGTTTCTGTTGTTGTTGCCAATTTAATAACTGTCACCACTTGTAATCCGAGTGTTTCTTTCCTATGAAATGCTAATCTGTGTCTGCTTCAAATTTCTGTCTTTTCCTTGCCTTTCGCTTTGTTTCTGTTCTTTTTATCTCTGTTTAGGTTGATTGTGATGTTTTTAGTACCAGGAGAAAGTGATTAATTCTAAAGTTGGCTACTTTATGCTGCGTGAATCGAAGAGTGTTTGTACGTTCATCCACAATACTTGAAGTTCTTATTGATAAACGTCTGGTCCTTTTCAGCTCTTAGTTTAGGCCATTTACATTGGTTGGTTTGCTGGCATAATCGATAGGTCGGATTGTAAGTTTGTAACTGCCTGATGCTGGGTCCTGAAGTTACTTGTGGGAGAGATTCTTAATCAGCGAGGGATAGTATCTGGTTGGCTGACATAGTTTGAGCTCCCTCACCAGGTTTGTTTTAGGTGGCATTCACGAATGGGCTCTGGTGATTGGATCAAGACGATAATTAGCCCGAAGAAAGTGAAGGACGGCAGCTCCAAACAAGCAAGGGTACTGATTCTTATATGCCTAACTGAAGATATTTGAACTTAGTCATCCCAATGCGTCATATAATAGCCAGTGACATCTTACTTTTGGAAGGTGGCTTCCATTTGACGTTATTATTGTGACATGTCCACTCACAGCACCTAACACTTGAGACAGGTCACTTCTGCTCATTCCAAATCAAATAGCTTCAAATGGAGGAGTTGGTCACAGAAGAACTCTGTCGGCATTGCAAGTGGTTCAGCTATTGGCAATAAGAAGGTAGCTGATGTGCCGCCAGAGGATTTGGCTGCCACGATAATTCAAACAGCTTTCAGGGCCTACATGGTAGGTTGTTGTTACAAGTCATTTTTCCTCTTCAGGCATTCGCGCTGAGGATAACCGGTTATATGTTCCCCCCTATCAGTTACATGCTTACATTTCTAGGTTCATTAATGTAACAGGAGAACACTACAAAGAGAAGTAGGCTGTAGCATATAAAGTTGCTTCTAGTTTTGTTTTTAGGAAGCATAATGTTACAGTATTTGTGTGGAAAGTTGTGATCATGTGATTATTAAAGTTGAAGCTCATACCTTATGTCGTACATTGAATTTGAGAAAGTGCGGATTAACATCATTCTACGCTATTTTTTGCTCCAGAATGTTTGTAATGGTTGCATCACCTTGGCTTGCAGGCCAGGAAAGTCCTTCGCCGTCTGAGAGGAAGGGCAAGGCTACAGACTCTGACACAAAATTACTCAACCAAAAAGCAAGCTACAAGTACCTTAAACCACCTTCATTCCTGGAGCAAGACACAGAGCCAGATTAGAACCCGTAGACTCTGTATGGTTACTGAAGGTCGCTTGAGGCAGAAGAATCTGGAGAACCAACTAAAACTAGAGGCAAAGCTACACGATTTGGAGGTCAGAATAAATTAGATTCTCAGAACAAATTAGATTCTCCTTGTGCCTCTCTGTCGGTTTCTTATGCCTTAGAAGGAATGACAGGTAGAATGGTGCGGCGGTGCTGCAGCAATGACGGATGTTCTGGCGAAGATACATCTGAGGGAAGAAGCGGCAGTTAAGCGAGAACGAGCAATGGCATACGCTTTCAGCCATCAGGTATTGTGTTTTAGTTTTTTTTTATGTCTCTTGTTTGGTTCAAGAGAGGCATATAACGAAGAATCTATGACACTTTGTACAACTTCCATGATGACAGTGGAGGGCTAACTCCAGCCAGAACCTTGGAGGTTATGAACTTGGAAAAGGTAACTGGGGTTGGAGCTGGACGGATCGCTGGATTGCGGCTCGTCCGTGGGAAAGCCGTGTCCCTGGCCAGTCCATTAGCCCAAATAAATCTCAGAGCAAGCAGACTACAACCAAGGTTGGTAAAAATTCTACTTCTCCGAGCACAAAAACACCATCATCGGCCAAACCAACTTTGTCCAATGGGAATAAAAGCATGAAAGCTCGAAGATTGTCTTACCCTTCGATGGAAAAACAACCCATCACCGGCGGGAGCACTACTAAACCAGAGGAAGCCAGCATCAGAAGGTTGCAGTCGTCGTCGTAGTTATGCTGAAAAATGTAGATACGCTTGAGATGAGCAAGGCGGGAATCTTTTCGTTCATTTCATCGGCTTTGGAAAGCGAGCGGTGTAGCAGCAGGGGTTGCATATCTGCAGAAAAATGCGGTTGTCGAACAAGCCTGGACCGGGGCAAATTCGTGTTCGAATATTTCTTCTTTCGACTTGTGATTGTTTGGTTTTATTGCTTCTCAAATATGTTCATCCTTGTATTTATGGTGTAAATAGCTTGAACTGGTTTGTACACTTCCATAAGTTATGTTCTTTATCCATTTGCTATTACTATTTTCTGGAGCATCAGGCTTCTGCAAGAAAGCCGTTCTACCTGCACCTTTCTTTTGATGCCTATGGTAATATGGTGTTATTTTTTAAATTAATATTGGGCGATAATCTAATTTTTTAAAAGTTAAAATTATTGATTCTAGTTTCTTGCAATGGATATTTATGTCTAGAGAGACTAGAATTAAATTTTCCACTACATTGCTGAATCTAGCCAAGATTAAGTAGTTGTTTGGTCATGGGTGTGAATTGGCCAATCAAAGAACTAAATGCAATTGGTCGATTTAGGTGGATGATTCACATTGTACTATTGTACGATGGAATTGTGGATTAGTTATCGGGAGATTGCAGGTTATTATCATCGCATGTAATACTTTTAACTGATTCAATGAAATTAAACCCTAAAAAAAAGAACCAAGTGCAATTACCACATTTTGTACGCCAAAGAGTGTGGAAGACAATAAAACTACAAAGTCTAGTGTTGCCAAAATTATTCCTATGAATTTTCTGTTATTATTAGAAGTATGCCATTAAAAGTATCTTGTATGCGGATGTAGCAATATCTAATCCAATCTCTAAGCCTGAATATCCGTTAAATCAATTAATACTGTTTTAAGCCCCATACAATTTGTTACTTTGACTTTAGAAAGGAGTATTTTAGGGATATCAAGATATCAAAACGTATTGATGGTGTTATAATGGCATGAATTGATTGGTTTGATTATTCAAACTTTAGGGACTAGACAATTAATGGTTGGACTTTTTAGTTCATTATACTAGAATCAATTTAGGGACCTATCAGTATTTAGTATTTACCCCTAAAATTTATTACTTTGGGCAAATTACCTCTAGTCCCTGGTCTTAATCGAATTCTCTTATCGAATCCTTTCTTTCTCTTAAATGATTTAGTCGTCCCTATATTTTGAAAAAAATATTGGTCTCGGGTCCCTGGTTGAATTCAACACCCATTTTTTTTATTTTTTGTCATGTGAAATAACTATTTTACCCTTCACAAAAAGACAAAAAAAGATGAAATTTGTCATTTTGTGAAGGGTAAAATAATCAATTCACATGACAAAAATTTTTAAAAAGAGGCTGATTTGGTCGTTAGAGAGCCTAGAAAAATATTTTTAAGTAAAACGGGGATGGATTACTCATTTATGAGAAAAGAAGGACCCGATAGAAAAATTATGTTAAGTTCAGGGACTAGACAGTAATTTGTCCTATTACTTTTGAAAAGTCGGTAGCAGTTTCCTCATTCATGTCCACGAGGAGACCAAACACGTTAAAGATCCTCCTCCCCACCTAAACCTCCGACGGTACCAATGGACTCAACTTGCTCCAACTCCAACTCCAACTCCAACACGCTGGCCGTCCTGGCCCACCAGCTCCGCCTCTACAAGCCGCCGCCCTCGTCGTGGGAGGAGGAGCCCAACGACGACGAAAGGGGGGGCGGGAAGATCGTCTCCCAAGTGGGCTTCCAGGAATCGGTTGCCCCTGTTGTTGTGAGTGACCCTGAAAAGTTGAAGTTCAGACCCAAAAAAGCTGCCGTTTTGGTGTGTATCTTTGAAGGCGACGATGGAGGGTACCGTGTCATTTTGACCAAGAGGTCTTCCCGCTTGTCCACTCATTCCGGTGAGTTCTTTAGCTGATTTGGTGGGTACCCTTTTTCGGCTGTTATTTTTCTATTGGTGTTTGGGAAAAAAATTGATATATTGATAGAAATGGCCGGATACAGACTTACTTAGTGCATGGTTTTAAATCTGTGGTTTTTTCTTGATTAAGCTGGTAAATCACCGGACTGATCTTTCTCAACAAGTATTTAACAGTGTTGTGTTCCCAAGTACTCAAACTCGAGATCTAGTTAAACTAGAACTCTCTCACTAATTGATCAATTTTTGTGTTTTGTGTTTTTGGAATGGGAAAGTTTTCTTTTTTCTTTTTATTTTTTCTAGCTTTGATTGCCTCGTTCAGGATTGGTGGCAATTGATGTAAGAATTTGATTGAAAATTGGTTGACTTTGTTGTAGTTTCTAGAGAGAGAAGAAGGAACTGGTTCCTCTCCGATGATCTTAAATAATTTGGTAGCGAATATCTCCATAAGCATTGCATTGACTAATTTTCTCTGCTCTATGTGGTAGTGGTGGATTGGATTAGTGGAAAATGCACACTTGAAAATACTCGTGGAGGATTGGATCTCGTCCCATCTTCTTCAACTTGATGTACTCCTCTTTGTGTATTTTCCGACCTACATAATAAGCATTTTACCTGGTTTCAAAAAACAAAAATAGACTAATTTCTCTCCTTGGGAATTGGTGTTTGGATTTTGTGGTCCTTTTCTTGTTAATCTTTTCTTGTGGTTTCTTTTGAACTTTTTTTCTTTGTTTGCGTTGTTTAGGGATAGTGGCAATTTTTATAAGAATTTGATTGAGAATCATCAGAGTTTGGTGTAGTTTCTAGAAGTGTGGTTCCTCTCACATGATCTTGAATAATTTGTTGAGAATTGCTCCGTTGACTGTCTTTTGTCTAGTCCACAATGAAATCATATATTTATGTTACCATTTTTCGATGGGGGTTTCAAAGTGATGCTGCTGGTTGATGAGGTTTTGTTTGATGAGGTGGGACTTACTGGTTGCAGGTGAAGTTTCATTGCCTGGTGGGAAAGCAGAGGAGGGAGATAAGGATGATGGACATACAGCAACTAGAGAGGCATACGAGGAAATCGGGTTGGATCCTTCACTTGTGAATGTGGTCACTACTCTTCAGCCGTTTTTGTCTAAGGTGTGGAAACCTTTGCCTCTGACTGTATTATCCATACTGGAAACTGCAATCATGTTTATGTTGGTAGATGTAAAGAGTGATTCTAACTTCTTTCTTGCAAATAGTTTTTAATTGTCAGCTTTTGGACCCATTAGGAGGGTAGACCACTTAGAATTGAAATGGTGCTGCTAATTGAGTTTGTGGTTCTATCTTCTACGTGCATTTTTGTGAATTTTGTCTTAGGTGTTGGGATATGAGTCACTTTCTTGTGTCTATGAGCCACACACTTTAGCTTTTGCTTTAGCTATTTTTGTTCTCTTGCAGCATCTTCTGAGAGTAGTTCCTGTTATAGGCATCCTAACTGACAAGAAATCATTTAAGCCCGTTCCGAACCCGGCTGAAGTTGAAGCAGTATTTGACGCTCCTTTGGAAATGTTCATCAAGGTTAATCTCAATTACATTTTTGCATTATAACCGGAGCAAATACCTGTCTGTGTGCCAGAAAGATCAACATGTCTTGCCTGCTGCTGCTTATTTTCAGGATGAAAATCGACGGGCGGAGGAGGTAGACTGGATGGGAACCAAGCATCTGCTTCATCTCTTCGACTACGAGGCCGGGGGTAACAAGTTCTTGATATGGGGCTTAACCGCTGCGATCTTGATCAGAGCTGCGTCCGTGGTGTATCAGCGACCACCGGCATTTGTGGAAGAGAAAACCAAGATCAAGTTCCCTCGAGATGTGAGCCAAAACACCGTGGTTCCCTGATCAAACAAAATGATTAGGCTCATTCTTGGCAGTACCAGAATATTCGTTCTCGAAGCGGGAATTTTTCGCCTGGGATCCGTTTCGACAAGCTCCTCTTCTCAGCCCCATCTTCATAAAACTACCGCGGAAAAATAGCCATCTTGTTCTAAGAAGATTGCTGTAATCTGCAACTTTTTTCTTCCTGCCAATCTGTAAAAGAAGAATGTAAAATGTGTTCTGATTGATTCCATTTTCTAATGTATTATCATAGTTTTGGAAAACACCGTACAATCGGTCGGACAGCTAATTGGACTGACTACTGTCCCGATTTCGGCCAGAAACCCACTTATCTCCATCATAAATGTATCTTAATAATTAAACTACCTTTAGACAGTAGACACAATGGACTTTTCCTTAAAAAAAAAAATACACACAAAAATCGTGGAGCTTTACTGTACACGGTTGTTTGCGAATTTTGTGTTGAAAAATTGTTTGGCAGATTTGGTGTCTACGTGGATATACGATTTTTTTTTCTGTGTACCGTGACCAATACACGGAAAAAAATTTGTGTATCGGTCAGATAAAACTATTTTGGATATCTTAGATTTTTTTTGTCTACCTATCCGTCCAACTTACAGATTTTTGATCCCTTTTTCGATACCATCCAGCTTATAAACACATTTACTTAGAGAAAAAACCGAAAAAGAATATGCAAAGAAAAAAATGTAAGAAAATTGAAGAAGAAACTTATACAATCAGATATATATTTTCCTAATTCATCACAATTATTATTACATTTTATGTGTTTATTATATTTTAGTATATTAACAACTTAACTAATTAAAATATTTGGTTCTAAAGTTATAACATTGAATTATCTAACTAGATATTAGTTAATTAGTAATATTCTTATGTAATTGTTACTTGTCAATTAATATGTTTATACAATATTTTGTTACGATATATTAAAGAGCAAATTGCTCTCAAATCTTTATCATTTGCTTAAATCACTATTTTCGTCCCTTCTGTTTCATAAAAGAAACTTTATCCCCCTCCTTTGCTTAAATATCACTATCAGGTCCCTAGTGTCGGAATCGAAATTATTTTCTAGCAAGAGGGACTTGAAATGACTCATATGTCCCCCTGTTAAAATAAAACACCAAAAGCTTCGGGGGCCCCCACCAGACCCGAGCAGTATTAGAGAAGCGAGGTCGTACTTTCTAGTGAGCTCCGACTTGACCAACGCCACCACGAACGGCGGCAAAATTAGCATGTACGTCACCTAGTACCTCTCCACCGTCGCTAGCATCCCCTCGAACTCGAATCGCTCCGTCAACACCAGCGTCTCCCCTCCCGTCGTCGCCTTCACCATCATAAAGAACCCAAACTTGTGGAACACCAAAATTATCATAAACTGCACTGCCCGCGACAACCCCTTCTCTTTCTTGCTAGCATTGTGGAAAGAGGGCGATCAAACTGTGGTCATCAGGGAGGATAGATCAACCTTCGACGATGGAAGAAACGTCTCAATTTTGATGTTTTATTTCAACAGAGGGGCATATGAGTCATTTCAGGTCCCTCTTGCAAAAAAAATGATAAAAACAATGGAGGGGGACTAAATTTTTTTTTTGAAATAAGAGGAATGAAAATGGTAATTTAAGCAAATGATATGGACTTGATGACAATTTGCTCTATATTAAAACTGTAGTGAGATAAAATGTTAATTAGCTTAATAAAAGAAAATTTCAATAAATTTCATCATGATTGTTAATTTTGTTGGATCGGTCGGACTGGTCGAATTGGATTTACTGGTCGAATTGGCCAAATTAGTCGAACCGGTCTGACTCATAACATAATAAATGTATACATATTTTTTTCTAAATTTTAGATCAATATTTTGTTAATCTTCGCATTTGATATTACATATTCAATAAAATATAATAGATAATCGTATATTTATTTTAATATGTTAATTATGGAGGCGCAAATTATAAAATAAATAAATATAAAATATGATAGAATAATTTACAACAATAGTCAAATTAGTTTTGGCTATCACAGTAAAGGGGCAGTAATATTAAAATATCACGACGATAAAATGACATATGTAAGTTATTGAAAAATTAGATGATAAGATCATGGTTGATGAGAATAAAGAAATTTGTAGATTTATATTCAAATGCAATGCGAAAACAGAAAATTTGACCAGTACACAATTGAGAATGAAGAAGACCATGGTTAAATTCATGCTCAATTTTTTAGAACAAAAGATATAAAAAAATTTGTTAGACATCACTGTGGAGAAGATAACACGCAATGTTTATTACCTTGTCCCTATTCAAGAGACTCAATTGGTTAACGGTAGTTATAATTACAATAAAATTAGTTCTGCTGCAGTTGTGGGAGGTCTCGGCATCGACTCGTCGGGAATAGCGTCAGAGGCGCTGGTGTCGCCGTGCTCTTTTAGTTTCTCTCGACCTTTCGTGTTTGAGATAAAAGAGCAACATAGATAAAAACTATATTTTATCCAATATACAGATTTTTAATTCGTGTATTGAACACACTATTGTTGATATTTCTTTATTGACCACTGGACGAATTTTTTATTCATGTGTTAGCAAATATAAAGATAAGAAATTTGTGTACTAATCACAGATAAAAAATTTATTTACTAATCACGGATATTCAATCCGTGTATTGGTGACAAGGTTTATTTATCTACGTATTAATCACAATACAAAAAACTGTGTTATAAATAGGAACACCTTTTAAAAAAATAACTCAAAAACCTACCGTTATTCAACACAACTTCCAACAACCAACCGTTTTCTACACCAAACAACACGCGTTTATTTTAATCCCCCACGTGCACTCGAACAACATTTCTATTCGATTCAACTTTAGAAGAGTAGAAATTTCTGAAAAAAACTTTAGAAGAGTAGAATATAGTTTCATGTAATCAATTAAGGTTGAGTAATGTCGCGCAGATTAATTATATTAATGTAACTCCATTTGTATTGATAATTAAATATTTATGTCATGGAATTATTTTTGGTCACGGACGAGTAATTTGACGATAAAACAAAAGAATATTGCAAGAAAGTAATTATTCGGGTTTGAATGTAGTTGGTTAGAAATTGGAAGTAGGTAGATCTAATTATCGAAGTTGTCTACTTATCATTAAAGTCTGATATGATATTTTTTTAATCGATGAACTAATGCAAGTTCTATTCAAGCTAAGGTTTACACACATAGTGAGTTCAACCAACCAAAACAGATATCTTCCACAATGGTGGAGGAGGAGGGAGAGGAGAAGAAGTCCCAAAGGCTATTGTCTTTGGCTGAACAACTTCGCCTCTATGGATCTTCTTCTTCCCAGAGTCAGTGGAACCTGACAAGAACTGATACCCAGTTGGGAGGACCACCAAGAGCAGCAGTTCTGGTTTGTGTCTTCGAAGGAAAGGACGGGGACCTCCGTATTCTTCTCACCAAACGATCGTCCAATCTCTCTTCTCATGCCGGTAGGTTTCTATTACAACTCATTTGGCTCGATGTTATTGTTGAGACATTGCTATTTACTGAATTTATTTACAAGCATAGTATCTGAACGAATTGACCTCATTCCCATTCTTATTCTCACATGCCCCCATTGTGTTATCTTTTAAACCAATGTTGAATTTGACAATTGACATGATATCAGAAATTGGCAAATTAGAAGGTTGAACTTAAAATCGTTGTTGAGACCTCTCGTTAATCTAGAACGATGCCTTGGAGTTTTTTTTTATAAATAAAGATACATATTTTACACCAATAATTACTCTCCCCGGGGTTTGAACCTTTGTACTTACGTCAAATTCTTCTATCATGCCTTGTGCCACTCGGCCAAAAGCACTTTCGAGGAATAGAATAGCTGACATCTTGTGGGATGATAGGTGATGTAGCATTCCCAGGAGGGAAAAGAGATGCGGGTGATGTTGATGATGTCCAGACTGCTCTAAGAGAGGCTCAAGAAGAGATCGGATTAGATCCTTGTCTTGTTGATGTTGTCACAGTTCTTCAACCATTTTACACCAAGGTAGGATTTTCAGAGAACGAGGCTCTCCACAACCCGGTTTTGTTTATTTTTTGTGAAGTTTAGCTTGGAAGGAATCGCCATTTCTTATAGCAGATCAAACAAGAGGTTTTGGTTTTGATCCATGGCTACAAGTAGAACAGACATGGTTTATCAAGAAATCTAAAGCGTTTAGTTGAGCTCGTACAATTGCCATTGCCCTGTTCTCTGCTGATGGTAGCTGTAATCTGATCTATTCATGTTTTGTGCAGCATGGTATTGTAGTCGTACCTGTGGTTGGTATACTATACAACAGGGAAGCATTTTGTCCAGCGTTGAATCCTAATGAAGTGGAATCGATGTTCGATGTTCCACTGGAAATGTTTCTCAAGGTTTTCCCAGCACTTTGTTCTTTTCAGCACACAACATCTTTAAATGTTTTTCCTTAGTATAATCTGTTTTGTCTGGTGATTACAGAAAGAAAAATGGAGAGCAGAGGAGCGGGAATGGATGGGCGAAAGCTATTTGCTGCATTACTTCGACTACCAATACGAGGCTAAGCAATATGTGATATGGGCCTTGACTGCTGCAATATCGATACTTGCTGCATCCGTTGTTTATGAACGACCTCCGGAATTCGAATTGAGAAAGCCACGCTTCTGGGATAGACTTCTCAATGGAGAGCTCCCGAAGCAGTAGACTCCTTTCCTGCTAAAGACCAGGATTGCTCACCATTATGCAGACAACTGTTAATCAGACATTTAGACCTGAAATCGGAAACTTTTTTGATTGAATTCTGAGAGTCAGATCATTCATGGATGTGCCATGTGTGTTATCAATAAAAATTTAATCTGAGATAATCCAGTAAGTAGAATACTTGCACATAATGCAGAATCTCAACTTTGATACTTTCTGTATAGCTGTTCTAGAGTCTGCAACTTAGATCGAGCGAAATATAACATTGGTTTTGCAGGAGAATTGACATGACAGATATTAAGTCAGATTAAACAGGAGAAAAAAATGACAAAACCGGACTACGTTCACCACTCTCAACTGAAAACCTCATAGAACTTCTCGATGACAAGTAACCCCGAGTCAATCGATTCCAGTGGGTCCTTCCTAAGACGGTGTCTCAAGCAGTTGGGGATGACAGTGGCAATATCTTCTGGTGTTACATGATCCCTACCCTTCAAGGCAGCAAGAGCTTTTGCAGCTCTGTTGCTCACTATGTCTCCTCTTAGTCCATCAACATTCAGCTCAGAACAAACCTTGGAGATCTTCACTTTCAGGTCACGGTCTATCTGAACAGACGAGAGAATACTCCTAGCCGCGGTGATCTGTTCCTGAAGCTTGTCTTGCTCAGCCGTGTAAGAGCTCCGGAATTCTTTTGGGTTCTTGTCAAAACGAGCTCTCTCTTCGACAATCTTGACTCTGAGCTCTGCATCTCTCACAGTACCGACTTGAGCGTGCATCCCGAATCTATCAAGCAGCTGCGGTCTAAGCTCGCCTTCTTCAGGATTTCCTGATCCAATCAATATAAACCTTGCAGGATGTGAGATTGAGATACCCTCTCGTTCCACGGTGTTCCACCCTGAAGCTGCAGAATCCAGAAGAACATCTACCAGATGATCATCCAAGAGATTAACTTCATCCACATACAGAATCCCCCTATTGGCTTTTGCAAGAAGCCCGGGCTCAAATGCCTTCACACCCTCGGTGAGGGCCTTTTCGATGTCGATTGTACCACAAACCCTGTCTTCTGTGGCTCCCAAAGGCAAGTCAACCATGTTGATCTTGGACAGCACAACCTGCATTTTCTCACCAGACAACACCCTCTCTCTCACTTCCACACCCATGAATTCCGGATCTTCTGGATCCGAATTGTAGGGATCACCCGCAACTACTTGAATTTCAGGTAGCAAATCAGTTAACGACCTAACAGTTGTGGACTTTCCCGTCCCTCTATCACCCATGATCATGACGCCTCCAATCTTGGGATCAATAACATTTAACAGAAGACAAAGCTTCATCTCATCCTGTCCAACTATAGCAGCAAAGGGATAAACTGGCCTCTGGCTGTCCTTAGGATCAGCCTTCGGAGCCTGCAAAATGATATCAGAAAATTACAGAGTTGACAGGAAGCTCGTTTACCTAATCAAAACCCCAAATCATTTGCAAAACTCACTAGATATCGCAAAGGACTCCAGCAGACTGAGCTTATGACCGAATAACTAGACTACATCAAACCACTCAGACACTTCCACCATTATACACAAGTTTATCCCACTTGCCACTTCCGATGTGGGATTCCCTCCAACACGCCCTCTCAAACAAAGCCCATTGGACTCTCGTGCATTCATATGAGGGTCGTGCGAGCACAACGGGCAACATGTCTCATGAGAGTAATTGATTCTCATGCCATATATGAATGTCCATATCCTACACAAAACCTTAAAGCAATGGGTAGGTGGGTTTTCAACACCTATGAACAAGCCCACCACACTCGCAATTGACAATGTGGGATTCTCAACACCCCCCTCAAATGAGATCCATCGGGTTGACGATTACATGGGCTTTGACTTCACCAACGTGTGAGAAATAGTAGTCGTGCGAATACAACAATGAGCTTGGGATCAATCCGTTCTAATACCATGGTAGAATAGTCCGGACACCCAAAGTCGAGCCGGGAATGACTACAGAGACGGAAAAGCTCACAACCAAGTTTTAACGCAGCTACATTCCATGAATCAAACTCACAAACTTTGGTCAAGCTACAACAACCTCTTACCAGCTAATCTACTCGGAATTACTACCACAGACCGATTTTAGTAAAACAGAAAGCTTACCTGCTGAACAGAGTTAATGTCAGTGGCAACATTGGTAACTGTCAGATGGAACTGAGACTTCCCTCTCTTACCCTCACCTCCAAACCACTTCCTCCCATTACTCTGCCCTGCACACAAAAATCCAAACACATAAACACAAGACAAGCACACCAAACACCATTAACCCTTCACAAGCCAACCCATTCGCAATGCGATAATTGCAACAACAAAGCTCGAAACTTTAGCCCAAAAGAGTGGCAAAGTCGCAAGCTTTAGCTGGGAATCGGGTTACCTGGGACGAAGGAGCGGGAGGCAACGGAGGGCCTGGTGTTGAAAGAGGTGGAGAAGGTCCTGGGACATGGGATTGCTCTGTAAGAAGCAGAAGAAGTTCCCAGCATTCTCTCAGTAGAATTTGAAGATTACCTCTCTTGTTTTGTTTAAATTGTTTTGAGGGAAGAGAAAATAGTTGTGTTCTTGATAGTGTGTGGACGATTCGGAGCGTCTCATTTGTTTCTCCCCATTGGTCTCTTTGTGTCGAAGATAAGAGGATAGGTTTCACTCCCCTCGTTTCTAATTTTATTGATTTATAATGCAAGGTTTTAAAAATGCGGTATGACCGGCAGTCTGACCAGTTAGACCGCTAATCAGACATAATTCAAGGTAGTTTTTAGGGTAAAAAAATAGAGTGTGGTTGGACTAAATGGTTTGCCCAAAAAATCAAGTCAGATTTGACGATTCGCATAGAAATTTGTTATGTTTATATTTTGTATTATTATTATTATTATTACTTTATTTTTACCTATATACCTATGTATATTTCAAAAAAATTACATAAAAATAAAAAGAAGAAAAATTCGGTCCGATCAATGGTTAAGCTAGTTAGACCGACTGATCCAGAGGTCGAACCCAATTTTAGGTCAACCTCCGGGTCGTTTTTGAGAACCCTATTATAATTTACCACTTTAACCGAAATTCTATTCAGATGATTAACGAAAATTCAAGCTAAGTACTACAATTAATTTTTTTTAATGAAGCAACTATATCCCTATATATTAAAATTAAATCTTAATTAGCATATATTTTTTCTTGCCTCTAATTGCGGAATAGATTCAATCATGGATGCATAATGCATGCTAGGTCCTGGATGTGATTTTGGTAGTGAGATGAAGCCTAACAAAAATGATGCTGATCTGATGGCCAAAATTAAGCAAGGTAATCTTGTCATTATATCTTCCTTATTCTCTTTCTCTCTTCTATTCTCATTTCAATCCATACCGCCCCATCTCTCTCTTTCTTCTAAAACACACACACACACTCTCTCTCTCTCTCTTCTTCTCTGGAAGACCAACGACGAACACATCTCAAACAATTGAGTTAGTTGGCAAGCACATCTCAGGCGGTCAAGTTTATCGGCGAGCACATCTTAGGTCATCCTACAGGGCGATGAGCACATCCTAGACAAACGGCAAGCATATGCAGACAGTCGAGCTCGTCGGCGAGCTCATCTAAGGTTGTCTTCTCCTAGTTGGAGAGGTCTTGGATTTTGTTGATAGCAGGCAATGACCCAATCTATCTTTCCTCATAAAGGTCGAGAAGGCTATTGGAGAAGAAGAAGAGTATGGAGGCCGTTCTACCTATGGCGTCACTGGAAAAACTTTGTTGTAGTCATCTTCTTTTTTGCATGCCTTTTTTGTTCACGAGGTCGAGCGCGAAGTGTCAGAGGAAGAGATTGTTAACAAAGAAGATGACATGAGTAAATATGAGGACAACCTGATCGAAATTAGATATTTGATTACCTCGTGGAATTGGGCTATGAATGATTGTAGTATTTTTAGGGAAAAGTACACATAAGTACCCTATGATTTGGCTTGTTCTAAAAAAAGATAGTGTAGTTTTTTCTTTCAAATTTAGTACCTGTAGTTTTATTTTGGGGACAACTTGGGTAGCTTCGAAGGGTGCTCGGCCACTTGTCAATGGCACATGTGCACTACGTCAACTATTCTATCCTACTTAGCCTGGGTGACATGGCATGACAAATTACCACTTTAGCACATTTTTGAAAGAGAGGAGGAAGGAGGAGGAGGAAAGAGAAGAGGGGTGGAGGAGGAGGGAGGAGGAGGATGAAAGAGAGGATGAGGAGGCGAAGGAGGAAGATGAAGGGGAAGGAGGAGGAAAGAGAGGAGGAGGGGTAGAGGTGTGGGGGAGGAGGAGGGGTGGAGGAGGAGGGAGGAGGAAGAGGAGAAGGAAGAAAGAAAAAGAGGATGGAGGAGGAGGAAGGAGGAGAAAATGATAAATTTTCATGCCACATCATCCCGACCAAGTAGGATATAGTAGTTGACATAACATTTACTTGGCGATTACGTGGCAATGCTAAGTGGTCTGGTACCTTTCGAAGCTGTCCGAGACTAAAGTTCTTCCCAGAATAAAATTACAGGTACTAAATTTGAAGAAAAAAAATCACACGATATTGTTTTGGAGCAGGCCAAACCACAGATACTTATATGTACTTTTCCCTATTTTTTAATGATTTAGATCACTTGGGTACTTCATTTTTGTTGCTTGTTTTTATATTATTTTATCCTGCAAAATTATTAGTTTATTTGGAGACTATATGATTATTAATAAAAAGTTATTCTCTAGCCTATAAGTCATAATGGTGGTTCATTTATTTAACGCGATGGAATTAGATTAACAAGAAGATATGTAGTTGTTTATTTTATATTAAGATTAAATAGTTTGTACTAATAATTCGAATAGTTTACATAGATACGATCAAATAGTTTGTGCTAATAGTTCAAATAATTTACACTATTATGATAAAATAATTTGTGCTAGTAGTTCAAATAGTTTACATTGTTATGATCAAATAGTTTGTACTAATAGTTTAAATAGTTTACACTATTATGATCAAATGATTTGTTTATAGTTTAAATGATTTACAGTGGTGCGATAAAATAAGATGAACTAGTAATTCGAATAATTTGCACTATAACGGTCTAATAGTTTGTACTAATAATTTAAATAGTTTGGCTATTATGATCAAATAATTTCTGCTAGTAATTCAAATAATTTGAGCTGTTATGATCAAATAGTTTGCACTAATTATTTGGATGATTTTCATTGGATGGTCATACAATTTACGGTAGCAGTTCGAATGGTTTACATTATTATGATCAAATAGTTTGTATTAGTTGTTCAAATTATTTACATTTTTATTACGATCAAATAGTTTGTACTAGCAATTCGAATAGTTTACGCTATTATGATAAAATAGTTTGTACTAGCAATTCGAATAGTTTACGCTATTACGATAAAATAGTTTGTACTAATAATTCAAAAAGTTTCTACTATTATGATCAAATAGTTTGTACTAGTCGTTCAAATAGTTTATAGTGTTATGATCAAATTATTTCTATTAATTCAAATAATTTATGCTAATAGTTCAAATAGTTTGCGCTAGTAGTTAAAAATATTTATACTGTTACGATCAAATAGTTTGTACTAGTCTTTCGAATAGTTTATAGTGTTATAATAAACTAGTTACATTAGTAGTTCGAATAGTTTATACTATTATGAACAAATGGTTTGCACTAATAGTTTGAATAGTTTATACAATTACGATCAAAATAGTTTGTGTTAGTAGTTTGAATGGTTATACTATCATGATCAAATTGTTTGTACTAGTAGTTCGAATAGTTTATACTATTACGATCAAATAGTTTGTACTAATCGTTTGAATAATTTATACTATTACGATCAAATAGTTTGTACTAATCATTCGAATAGTTAATGGTGTTACAATTAAATAGTTTATTATAGATCATGAGAAAAAAATTCAATTAGAATTAAATGATTTGTATTACTAGTTTGAATATTTTATTATTATTATAAGCTATATGATATAGTCGAATAAACCCTTTGACATAACTGCATAAACTATTTGATATAATAGAAAAAAATATTTTATATAAATGGATAAATTATTTCACATAACTAAATAAATTATTTGATTCAATTAAATTTTTTTGTCGGTTTACTATTCTCTAATAACTAGTCACCAAATCCTTCTTGACCACCTCATATTAGCCTACTTTGACTTAATCTCCTCATTTCTGGTCACCAATTTTTTCTTCTTAGTAGTTAGCCTCACTCTCGTCACTCTCCCATAATAGCCTCATTTTGAGTGTGCCAAGGGTGCTCGACCTCCCATTTGATGTCTTTTTATCAAATTAAATACTTTATTTTGAATTTTGTGTTCTTTTAAGTTCTTCTCTTAAAATTTTTTGTGTTAAATTAAATTGATGCAAAAAATCTATTCAATTAGGATTATATAGTTTGCACTCGTAATTTGAATAGTTTGCACTATTAATTCCAATAGTTTATACTCTTATGATCAAATAATTTGCAATAGTAACTTGGGATGTTTACACTATAATGATCAAATTGTTTGTATTAGTCATTCGAATGATTTAAACTATTACGATCATATTATTTGTACTAGTAATTTGAATAGTTTATATTATTATAATCAAATAGTTTGCACTAGTAGTTTAAATTGTTTGCTATATTAGTTGAAATGGTTTAAATTATTATGATTAAAATGTTTGTGCTAATAGTTCGAATGATTGACACTGGTATGATCAAATACTTTGCTCTATTAGTTCAAATAATTTATATTGTTACGGTCAAATGGTTTGCACTAATAGTTTGAACAGTTTACATTGTTACTATCAAATAGTTGTATTAGTTGATTTTGGATGTTACGATAAAATAGTTTGTTGTATATCATGATAACAAAATTGTTCAGTTAGGACTAAATAGTTTGTACTCGTAGTTTAAATAGTTTTATTATTATGATAAAATATTTTTTCATGTTATGTTTGAATTATTTACGCTATAGTTTTTTTGTTGATGATATATCATGATAAACAAAAGTATTCAATTTAAATTAAATAGTTTATGTTAGTAGTTCAAATATTTTTACTATTACAATAAAATAATTTGTTCTTTGATGTTCAAATATTTTATGGTGTTATGATTAAATAATTTTTTTTATATCATGATAATTTTTTTATTTAATTAGGATTAAATAATTTGTAGTGATAGTTCAAATAGTCTCATTACTATGATAAAATGGTTTGCCGTTATGTTCTAATAATTTACGATGAAATGATTTGTTATATATCATCAATAAAAAATTGTTCAAGTAAGATTAAGGGGTTTGCAAAAGTAGTGAATGATTTTACTATTATGAGTAAATGATTTATTATATATCTTGATAATAAAGTTATTTAATTAAAATTAAATAATTTGAAATAGTATGTTATGTTAAATAATTAATTAGATAATATTAATTACATTTTGATGAATTTAATATAACATATATTTGAATGATGAATTCGATAATATCAAATAGTTTACTTAGTCAAATTAATTATTATATTATTTAATTATAGTATACTAAATTGTATCAATTTAGTTTAGTGTATATTAAATATCATACTCACAAATAAGGATTATAATAGGTAGAGTAAGGTATGGTATTGATAGAATCGAGCTCATACTCTAATTTTTATGCTTGGATCAATATTTACCCACAACTTATGGTTATCTTTTATAAGGATTTGGATCCTACGGTCAAAATAAAAATTCATACGCTACTTATAGACTCGCTATTTTATAATATATACTTTTAATTTTAATATAATCTATCTAAAATTAAGAAAAAATAATATCAATCTAAATTTAAACCAAATAATAAACATGTTTAACTAACTAAAAAAATATAGTTCTAAAGTTATCAATAAACTCATAAGTACTAAATATAAAGTTTCAAAATAAAATATTTCTTGCTTAATTTTTATATAAGTTCTGAATAGGTCTTCGTAATTATTTTCTTGCTTATGTAATTTAACTCTTCTCAGTTATTTTTACATTTTGAGTATCAAATTTAATTACTTAGTTATTTAACCGTGAGTGACAACAGTGGAGTATGAGAGGATCTCCCTGTTATCTCTTTGCGTAAGAAGAAGAGGCAAGCTAGAACTGGAGTTTTCCGTATTATGGTAGATCTCAAAAAGTTATGCAGATTAAAAAAATTATGAAATCGGACATCCGCGCACCAAGATATTGCTTTTCAAATTTTTTTTTACATAATCTCTCAATTTCAATTTTTTATTTTTTAAAAATTGAAAAAATAAAAAAAAAATTCATGGGAAAAAATATCTCTCATCTCGAATTTTTTTGAATTTTTTTAGATTTTATAAAAAATACAAAATTATAAAAGAGGAAAAAAAATTGTCACACCGGATAAACACCTTTTCTCATCTCTTATTTTTTATTGTATTTTCAAAAAATTTTAAAAAATTCAATTTGTTTTTTAAAAATTAACAGAAGACAGTTTTTTTTTGGTGTCTTTTTTAATTTTGTATTTTTTAAAAAATTAAAAAAATTGAAATTGAGAGATTTTGTAAAAAAAAAACTTTAAAAAGCAATTTCTTGGTACTCGGATGTCCGATTTGAAAAATGTTTTTTTGAATTTGCATTACTTTTTGAGATCTACCGTAATACGGGTAAAAAACCCATTTTTAGGACCGGATGACGTTGTTTTACGCGGAGATACCGGATTACAGATTTTTTACCCTTAATCTAGTTGACCAGAAAAAATTCGTAAAAATCTTATTACGGGTAAAAAATTTGTAATCCAGTGTCCTCGAGTTTTTTATCCGTAATCTGATTTGGCCAAATCACCTAGACTTCTTTTTGGTAATTTTTAATTTTTGGTACCATTTTGGTAATTTTTGGTAAATAGTAGCACTAAACAAAAAAAATCCCTAATAAAATTGCCGACATCAAGTACTTTACATCGAGACCACATGTCTCGTACATATATTTTGTACATAATCATTTTGGACGTTGAAATGATTTTATTCAGTATGTTCAAACAACACATGGTGTAATAAAATTGACTAACATCAAGTAGTTTAAATCGAGACATCATTCAGTCTTGTAATTATATATTTTGTACAGAATCGTTCTGGACGCTAAAATGATTTTATTCAGTATGTTTAAATAATTTCATTTATGTATATTTGATCATCACACGATTTCGATAAAAAAAAAATCACATGGAAAGGAAACTGTCAACAAATTATTATAGTTTTTCATCCACCATGCAATAGGGTAATTCCAAAATCTCAATTTGATCATCAGATCAATGACATTATTTGCCGCCCAAACATCTCCATCTCTGCCCTAAAACCAGCCACAGCACCTTCCTTCAAAACCACCATCACCTTAAACCCATCCTCCTCCTTATCACCTACCAACGAATAAGGCAGAAAGAAGCAAGGCTCGACGCTCCCGAGCAGCCTCCCGGAGAGCGGAACCACGTTCACCGGACCGCCCCACCCGAAATCCACTCCGGCGTGGCCCAAGTGCCGCCAGTCCGTGAACCCACTAACGTTGTCTCCAGCCGTGATGAGTCCGTCGTTAGGGTTTGCGTGGAGCCCCTGGAAGTCGATGAAGGCACGGACGTACTCGTCGTTGGCGTTGGCTTTGCTCTTCTTGATGAGGTTTGCTGTTTCCCATAAGGGGTTTTGGGTTACGTCCTTAGCTAGGGCTTGTGCGTACATGGGTACGCAGCCGTTGCCCCAGTAGCCGGCCGGCAGAGGAGGGATTAGGGTCTTGCGGATGTTGACGGAATAGGCGAACTTCACTTGCGAGATGTCGGGGATTCCTGAGGCTTTTACCCTGTCATAGGGAATAATGCAAATCAAACATAAACTTGTCACAAACGTTATTGTTGGGAATTTTTTTTATCATCTAATCGACCAAGTTATTGAATTGCTATAAATTTATTCTCACAAATATTTAATAGTTATAAGTTTTCATGAATTTAAACTAAAAAATAACGTAAACTAAAACAATATCATTCCTGATTGATCTAAATATTTATTGACACATTTGAGAATATAATTTATTTGAGAAACATGATTCGATAAATTTAATAAGTTATCATTTTTTAGGTAGGATTAGGGTGTACAAAATTTAGTTTTGAAATTGATTAACCAACTCTCAATCAAACCCGCAAGACACTTGATCCAATGATACGAGGTGTAATGATGAGTTGACCTGTAATATTGACAATAATTCAAAGGAAGAGTTTGATCGACCGATCTAGATTGATAAGTATTTTTGACAATAATAGTTTAAAATTTAATTAAAATTGAAAGTATTAAATTTAAGTTCGATATTATAAATAGTTTGGAATATTTTGAAATATCTAATATTAAATATGCTTACTTTAATAAAAAAAATATAATTTTTACATTCTTCAATCCGAACATAATCCAACTCAAAGCCGGAATTAAATTGAAGGATTTACCTTTTCGTTTGCGATACTGAGCATAAATATAGAAAAATGAACATTAATGTCACATATAATAATGCAAATGTCAGAGTGGACTTACTTGGCCCGCCATATGAATGAACCCAAGGCCTCGAACGTGGTAAATTTAGAGCCACTCTTGTCCAACAACTCTTTCTTAAGCTGGGCCACCCAGCTTTCCTTGACATCAAACCACACTCTCTCTGTCCCACCACCTACCAAGTTGTTGTTGTTGTTGTAAGGATGGAGTAACCCTCTCTCCACGCGGAGAAACTCTCCCACCACTCCACCAACCCGCGGTATGTCCCTCGGGCTTAACAGCTCGGTCCGGTCCCAAACCGGATCGATCGTGGCCCTACTCACCCCTCTGGCCATGTCCGCCACGGCAGTAAAGAATTGGGTGGCCCCAATGCCGTCGCACAGCGCATGGTGCACACACGCGCCGACGACAAACCCTCCGCATGCAAATGCGGTTACCTATGAGCCGTAAAAAGTAAAAATTTACACCAATATTACAACAGGTAGAATTTATTTAGGCTGTGTATCATCGGAACAATATGTAAATCAACTGAAAAAATTATTTGGGATAATTTTTTATTGAAGCAATTGCTCCCACATCCACAACACTATTAATGACCTGAAGAGCGAACGGGTCCGCCAATGACTCATCCGGATCCAAGTCGGGCGCCAACCGGTCCACGAAACCCGGGTCAGGGTCGTCAAGATGCTTGACTTCCTCCAGTGTACAAGAAACTGCTGCATTGACAAGAGGGAGACCTAGTTTGTCCAGGCAACAACGGAGCTCGAGGCGGCCGTCCTCCTCCGCGGGCCAAAGAGCGGCCGCGAGAGGGTAGTAGTGGACGAGGGCAGAGGAGAGCGCGTCGGAGATGACGTGGAAGATCGGGCGGTTGTGGCTGGTGTAGGGGGTGGAGGAGGAGGAGGAGTTGGCGTAGACACGAAGGTAACGGAAGGTGACGTTGAGGTTGGGATCCGTGTCGAGGTTAGAGAGGGAGAGAGTGTGGGGTTCGGTGAAGGGAGGCCGCGACGGACGGATTCTCGCCATCTCCACGACGGTGACTTCCATTTTTGGCGCTATTCCGAAATATCTTTCGTTTGGGAAATTGCTACCTTTTGGTGTGGCTGAGCAGTTGCTAGTTTTGGGCAATTGCTTATGCGTTTGGTCGTGGTGGGACGTTTATTTTGGTGGCATGGTACGTTCTAGGACTTACTTGGATCATGTGTAGCAGCAGCCTCGGATTAACCTAGCCCCGAAATATTTAATTAATTTCTCATCCATCCATATCAGTTCAGCCCCCAAACTAAATTTTTTACCCACAGCAGTAGCCCTACACCAACTCAGCCTCAGCTAATAAATAATTAATATATTTGTTTTCTACATCATCAACCCACTTAAATTTAATTTATTAATTCACATTTTTATATTCGTTAATAGAAAGAAAGGTACTTCGTATTAAATTATGTGTTTCAAAAAATAAAATACTAATAATTTTCGTTGAAAAATATTAAATTACCAATAATTCAAATTACATATATGCAGTTTATTTAATCCAAAGTTAGTTATTTTTAATTTTATAAAATTTAACAGATAATTATAAGATTTTTTCCAACTCAAATCTTATCTTTAAAAATATTGGGCTCGAATAATATTGTGACAAATATACAAAGTGGGATAAAATTTAGATTAAAAATAAATAAATAAATGCAATTAAATAAGGGGCTGGAGCCCACCGCCCCAACTATTCACGAGGGCTTTCAAAAGTCCCTCAACACCTCGGGGCTGGTCAAAAGTTACGGCGCCCTCCCCCCTTTTTTTTCCCTCTGCTGAGGTGGACTGTCCCGGGCATGCTCGGGGCTACTGCTGTGCTCAGTCTTAAGTTCTATCCTATCAGGTGTCCAGAAAAAAAAAATGGTACAAACCTACCTTACCAATACTCATAAGGATAGTGGGCATCTTTGTAATTGGCTGACCATTTTGGATGCTACATTGAAGAAGTGGTCATATTCTCAGTGAATTCCTTGAAGCGTATAATGGTTTCAATGAATTACTTGAAGTAAATCAGTATTTATGTCGCAAGAGGTCAACTATTCATTGGTCATATCTTCAATATGATAATTGTTTATTACGTTCACCTGAGTTTAGAATATTAAATAATAAAATATAATTTTCCATTTTAAATTTCCAATATTTTGTTGATGGAGCAAATCTATTAATAAGATGTTATTGCGTCATCATTATTTTCCTTTCCCATGGCATTCAGATTTCCGACTCGATCTAAACAACAATATAGTAAGTATAAGTACGTGTTTGGTTTAGTTGTTGAAGATCAGTAGTTAGCTGTTGGATATCTATCACCTCATTTTGAAGTATGTGATGAACTCAGAAAAAAAACTAGCTAATAAGCCGCTATATTTCATGAGTGTTACATTTAACTAATTACTATTACAATATTAAATTACCAACATACCTTCGATTTAGATAATCCTAATTATATTTTTCCAAGCTTAGTAATTTTCCTTTTCTTCGTGTCTTCCTTGCCTCCCACGCGGCTTTGTCTCTCCTCCCAGCCACTACGTCTGGTGTCCGGTGGTCATCCTCGGAGCCCTCATCCTCATCGTTGCACTCATCGGCTTCTTTGGTGCCTACTGGTACAAGGAGACCCTCCTCGCCTTCTACCTTTAAATCTTGGCCATGCTGAATGCCATGGTGCATCTGCATCGATAGTCATCATTGCGGACTGTCATGTTGATGCTGCTATGAAACAATCCGCGCCAACCACTGTTTGATGGACGACGCAAATTGTATGTTCATTCCTTCTCTTTGTTTTGTGTAAAATAATTTTTTTTGAAAATTTTGTAGTTTATTTTATACCTGAACCTAATGTTTATCTAATTTAATTGTTTATCTCATTAGCTTCAACTAGGTCTTAAGCTCACTGGTAAGAATCCATATATGTGTATTTTATTTGAAATAATAATCGTTATTTGTGGTAGCAACTAGCATAAGTTGAGTCAAATATTTATTTTAACCAATTCTTGAATTGAAAAAGTTGTTAGAAGTCTTAATCATTGTTAAGGTTGCGGATAAAGATCAAATACAATTTGTTAATTAATTCGTGGATTGAAAAAGTTGTTAGAAGTCTTAATCATTGCTAAGGTTGCGGATAAAGATCAAATAAAATCAATTTGTTTATTCAAATATTTTTTAAAACTAATTTCTTGATTGAAGGAGTTTTTATTAATATTTTTTGTTAATATTTTTTTGAGTAAAATTAGAAATTTATAAATAGTGAATTGAAAACTGTTTTGTGAGTTTTGTGTTATGAAAAGGGAGACAAAAATTCATTGTAAACAGCGTAAATATTGGCATACTTCTCATTGATTTCTTGCTCTATTTTTTTTTAAATTTCATTGTGGTGTATAATTAATATATTATAATGTGCGAATTGTTTGTAGCCCAATACTGAAATTGAGTAGCTGCGTCCATTCTATGGGAAGATTCCAAGAACACCGAGGAACACCGAGGTACGTATTTTATTGTATTATAACTTGGATTACAATACCGAAAAAAAGTGTGTATCCCACTAAATGAGTCATTCACTAATCTTCAAATGATGTATGGAGATGTTTAAACTTGTTGTCATTTCCTGATATGTCGTTAGTAGTCTCTTCTGAAATAAATTTGCTGAATTATTTTCATTGTTAGTTACTAGATAGAATTTAACAACTAACAAATATTTATACTACTCTGTTTCTACAAAGTTATATATACTAAAAATCAAAATAATTTATACAACTTACTGATGTCATGGTACAAACGGGATTCGTAATATTTAAAATAAATTATATTCGTGACAATCGCTGAGAATCGTCATTAATGAGGAAATGATAAGATCATGATCAGACTATATTGAAATGCAGAAGGACAGCAACATGTTTGTATCATATGTCTTTGTAAGCTTGCTCATATCTATCGCCTCACTTGCTTATTTTTGTGTCGTTCCTTTTTTCCAAGATTGTACAAGATTTTTGTGTAACTTGAATTCAAGATAGTTTTCTTTGAAATTCAGAATCATTTGTCAATTTGTGACGAAGTAGTTCATATTAGCATGTCAATCATCAAGTACTCTATAATGTTTTACCATTTAAATTTTTTCCTTTTAATTTTTCCCATAATCACGTTACATTCAAATATTTAATGAACAGACTCATTAATTTTGAATTTAAACGATAAAAAATTATTTCTGCTGCTTTAAATTTTAGAACCCTTCTCGAAACACAATAACTATTATTGCTTACTTTTTGTTTGATTTACTATGTTAGGACGTTTTTCTATGTAAAATGCTGCCCAACATTATTCTAATGTTGTATGTTGACAGATCAAATATGTATTATAAAACTCCTACTTGTAAAATTTATATGTAGATGTCTCAGAGTGGTGCAAAAGTAAAATGGTCTGAAGCACAGTCTAGTCATTTTGTCGATTTATGTATTCGTGGAAAAAATTGTGTCTATTGTACCGGAAATACTTAGGGTCCAAGGGATGCTTGTGGCTGATCAAAGAGATGGAGACTGATGGATATATTTTCACTAAAGACTAGTTGAAACATAAATAAGACTCGATGAAAAATCAGTGAAAATTATAGAGAAACCTAAAAGACAATCGGGAAACAGGGTTAGGTTGGGATCTCATTAAAGAGACTATAGTCGCTTCAGATGATTGGTGGAGAGAAAAATTTAAGGTATTAAAATATGGTTATTATCATTAATTTACTTTATTTTGATTAATGTTGACAAAGATGGATGATTTATTCAACAGGAGAATCCTAACTATGCAAAGTTTAAGGACAATGGTATTGGTGAAGAACTTTATAACAACTCCGCAATCATTTTCTTGGGTAGCATAGCAAATGTAGATGTTTCATGGACTCCTTCATCTAACAAACTACATGAAAAAGAGACTGACATGGAATCAGTTCACCTTGAAGCATGTGGTGATTCAGAGGAAGATATAGATATAGATGTTGGTCTTGACCAGATAATGAAATTAAATGATGAAGCTACTAAAGAGAGTAAAAAAAAGTAAAAAGAGAGGCGATTATAGGTCTAATTTGAATAAGAAGAATAAAGTCGCAAAGGTGAAAAAAAAACTTGTCAGGGGCTGATTAGTTTACGGAAAGCATGAACAATTTAAGAATGAGCATGAAAGAAAGCATGAAGAGTAGGAGTAGTTTGTTGAAATATACTTTTGGCAACTTGGATGTAGTATACAAGAAGTTATGGGAGATATACTAACTTTAACCGGGCATAGAAGACTATGGAGAAATGCATATGTGGGCAAGAACGATCGTGGAACAAAAGGCAAAAGAAAAATGTACATGATATTGAAGTGTCCCCAAGAAAAATTGAACTAGTTAAGATATCAAATGTATATAGTTCGTATGATTATGTTAGGCGGTGGACCTCCTAAGTTTTAGAGATGATACTTTTTGCACATTTTATTTAGAAGTATTCTTTTAGGGGGGTTTAGAAGTATAAATATTATGTCTTGAATAATTTATTCTTTGTAACATTTAACTTAGAATCATTTTATATATTTTCAATATTATAATGATAGTATTTATGAAGTTTAATAAATATTTTATATGCGAATAATTTATTCTTTTATTTGTTGAACATACAATTTTGAATTGCAATAATGAAGGTTGTCATCGAACATTGAACATACAATAATGACATTATGTAGTTTTGACAAATTTAAAATTGTATATTCGACAAATAAAAGAATAAATTATTCGCATATAAAATATTTATTGAACTTCATAAATACTATTATTAGAACATTGAAAAGATATAAAAATGATTCCAAGTTAAATGTTAAAAGAATTAATTATTCAAGACATAAAAAGATACTTCTAAATCCTCCTAAAAAAATACTTCTAAACAAAATATGAAAAAATATATTCTCAAAAACTCAAGAAGTCCACCGTCTATCATAGTCATATGAATTATATGCATCTGATATTTTAACCAGATCAATTTTTTTTTTGGGACACTTTAGTGTCATGTATATTTCTCTTTTTGTCTTTTGTTCCATGATTGTATTTGTCCATATATGCATTTCTCCATACTCTTCTATGTTTGGTAAAGTCAGTATATCTGCGATAACATCTTGAATAGTGAATCCAAGTTTGTCTCCAAAAGTATATTTCAACGAACTACTCATACTCTCCATACTTTCTTTCACGCTCATTCTTAAATTGTTTACGCTTTCAGTAAATTGATCAACACCTGACTTTTTTCTTATTATTCATATCAGACCTATAATCACATCTCTTTTTACTTTTTTTGACTCCCTTCCCTTTAGTAGTATCATCATTTGGTCAAGAACAACATCTATATCTATATCTTCCTGCGAATCATCACTTCCTTCAAGGTGAATTGATTCCATGTCAGTCTCTTTTTCACGTTGTTTGTTAGATGAAGCATCTCCATTTGCTATGCTACCTAAGAAAATGATTGCTAGTTGTTATAAAACTCTTTACAAATACCATTGTCTTTAAAGATTGCATAGCTAGGATTCTCCTATTGAATAAATCACCCATCTTTGTCAATATTAATCAAAATAAAGTACATTAATGATAAAAATCATGTTTTAATACCTAAATTTTTTTCTCTCCACCAATCATCTGAAGCGGTTATAGTCCTTTTAAAGGGATACCAGCCTAACCTTATTTTCAAATTGCCTTTTGGGTTTTCCATAATTTTCAGTAATTTTTCATCTAGTCCTAATTTTGTGTCAGCTGGTCTTTATGAAAATATATCCATTAGTCTCTATTTCTTTGATTAACCAAAACCATCCCTTGGACGACAAGTACTTCCGATACGATAGCCACAATTTTCCCCACGGATGCATAAATCAACAAAATGATTAAATATTTCAAACCATTTTACTTTTACACCAGTTTTAGACATCTACATGTAAAGTTTACAAGTAGGAGTTTTATAATGCATATTTGATTTACCAAGACACGAAGAATAATGTAGGGTAGCATTTTACATAGAAAAAAGTCCTAACATGGCAAATCAAACAAAAGGTAAACAATAATTGTTATTCTGCTCCGAGGAGGGTTCTAAAATTTAAAGCAGTAGAAATAACATTTTACATTATCTTAACACTAGGGATGGCAATTAGACCAGGATCATAAGGGTCTACCTGGTTTTAAATCCGAAGGGTCTAGGATTCATTGATTTTGACCGGGTCCTAGATCTAAATCTTGCCTGAATCCTGATATTTAAAAAGGATAAGGGTATGGATATGGATTTATAGGATACTACCTGAATCTTACCTGAATTATTTATATATATATAATATATATTAGAATATACGCAGTAAGTCAGTAATACAGACTATAGTATTTAACTTCAACTTCCTAATTACAAGCTACCCTATTCAACTTTAACTTCTTAATTAAATATTTTTAATTTCAACTTCCTAATTAAATATCCTAAATTTCCATAACCTAAAAATCATCTTCAACTTCTTATTTAAAGTCACACAAAATCTAAATTAAACATCCTAAAATTTTGTGACAAAAAAACCCTTAAGTTAAACAAGCCAACATGGGAAAGATAAAAGTCTTATCATTATTGTGTATTTTAATTTTTTTAATATATATGAACTTTGAGATTCTAGGTTTAATTTTTTCAATTAAATAATTTTTATGTACCTAGACGATCGGATCAATTCTGATCCTACCCAATATTTTTAGAATCAGATCTTGCTCGAATCCTATTTTTAAACAAACATAAAGATAAGGATTTAGATCCCACTACAAAAAAGAAGATAAGGATTTAGACCCTATAGATACTACTCGAATCCTGTCCATTGTCATTCCTACTTCACACTCCCACGAGTTGATATGATGCTTCAGTATCTGGACTTGCATATTGTGCACTGTCACTGAATACTTCGGCCTATTTAGAACTAGTGGAATTCGATATACCATCATAAACCTGTACCATAATACCAGTGATTGGATTAACACTTAAATAGTCCTAATAAAAAGATAAAAAACACAAAATTTTAGTCTATATGATGACCAAGCATAGAGAATAATTATTTTTTGGGCTTAGTTGCATAATTTTAACGTCTTGTTAATTTCCATAATTTTTAACCTGATACAAAAAAAATTAAAAGTTGACTTTCTGATGGAATTTAATAAAAATAAAATGGGTTATATAGGGCTCGAAGTATAGACAGGTAGCAAACAGCCCGTGTCTAATATGGTAGGCGCGCGTTGATCCGATCCAAATAAGTCAACACGAGGAATGGGCTGAGACAATGAAAGGCCCGTCGAAAAAAACACTCAATACCTTTACTATTTGTTAAGGTTTCGAACCTCTCGGGCTGAATAGAAAATTCGGCCCAGAACCAAAAATAAATGAGATCCGTTTGTTAATACATATGGCCCAATTCGATTTCACCCAAAAATTGAAAATAGGGTTTTTAGCTCAGCCGCCCGAATTCTTCCTTCTACCCAGAAGACGTTCCGCTGGTGAAGAAATTCGGCCAAGATGCTGTCGCCGTTGCCGGAGCTCAGCCGCCAGTGAACAATACGAGACCCACATCAATTGATTCTCTTCTCATGGCGTTGACTTCGAACCTCTGGAAATCATGATATTCCCTCTGGCTGAATTGGACAAAGTTCAAAAACAAAATCCCACAAGGTTTCGCGTGCTTCACATAAGGACGCTATCCTTTTGTACGCACAGAATGTACAAATTACGTGACTTTACCAGAAGGTTTCATACTTGTTCACATAGGTACGGGCTCTTGTGTATGAGCGTGGGATCAACAAAGAACAGAATAATCCCTCCACTTTTAGTTCTTAAACCCATAAGGAAAACAGTAAGTTTACAAGAACAAAATCCATTTTTTGACAAAAAATGAACACAAAAAATTTCCTCTTTCCAAAACGAATTAAAAACCAGAACAAGCCTCAACATGCTTGATACCAAGTAAGGAATATCATGTAATAAACATAATTAATATTTTATAATTCCGAATAGCAAATAATTAAATAATTTACTTGTTGTAGTCGTTCACGACGTTCTTCGCAGGATCTTGATGGGGGTTTGTCACCGTTCAATCCTTGCTCATGTATCACGAAGTGAAGATATGATTTCGCTTCTTACATGTGTTGAGAGTTAGAGAAAGAAAATTTCCGTTTTTCTTTTTATTTTGTATGTATGAAATCCCTTTCTCACTGAATCTTTATTTGATATTAATAAGAATTTTACTGAGAAAAGATAAGAGATGGGTGTTTTATCACGGGAGTGGCTACACTAGGGACTATGAGTTTGTTCTTATTTAGGGACAAGGTTAATATAGTCAATTAACCAAATCTACTAACCTCTCTCCATTAATAACCATTCACCTAATTAAGATTAAATTATAACTATCCCACCTAATCCGCCAAAATCACATTAATAACATATATTCTCTCTATTAAGTACATTTTTTTTAAACCCTATTTTGAGCCATCATTAGTTCTAAATACAATTAAAACAAAAATCAGGCAAGCTCCTCTCTTTTTTACGTTTCTGACTTCTTCCAAGTCCTACATCACGGGTGCAAAATCATATATTACTGGTTTAAAGTCCAACATTACTGGTACAAAGTCTTACATAACTCGTTCCATGTTATAAATTATTGGTTCAACCTTCCAGATTATTGGTTTACATTCCTACATTACTGGTTTAAGGTCATACATTATTGGTTCAAGGTCCTACAATATTGGTTCAGAGTCCTACATTATCGGTTTAAGATCATACATTACTGGTTTAGAGTCATACATCACCGATTCAAAGTCATATAGTACTCGTTCAAAGTCCAATATTACTGGTACAAAGTCTTACATTACTCGTTCCATGTTGTAAATTATTGGTTCAACCTTCCAGATTATTGGTTCACATTTCTATATTACTGGTTTAAGGTCATATATTACTGGTTCAAGTTCCTACAATATTGGTTCAAAATCCTACATTACCAGTTTAAGGACATACATTACTGGTTCAAAGTCCTATATCACCGGTTCAAAGTCATGCATTACTGGTTCAAAGTCTAACATTACTGATACAAAATCTTATATTACTGGTTCCATGTTATAATTATTAGTTCAACCTTCCAGATTATTGGTTTATATTCCTATATTATTGGTCTAAAGTCATATATTACTAGTTCAAGATCGTATAATATTGGTTCAAAGTCCTACATTACCGATTTAAGGTCATACATTACTGGTTTAATGTTCTATATCATCGGTTCAAAGTCCAACATTACTGGTACAAAATCTTACATTACTGGTTCCATGTTATAAATTATTGGGTCGTGGTGCTTCGGAGGGTGGACGTGCTTCGATGAGGAGAGGCGAATCGAGTGGGTTTAGGGTTTAGGGCGGTTGGAATGGGTACGACAGTAACATATTCGACGGGAAGAGGAGGCTGGAATGGGTTCGATGGAGAGAAAGATGAGGAGAGGCTTTGTTCTTTATTTTTTTTTGATGTTTTGTTTCATTTCTGGAGAATATGGAATGTGGAGGATTTATTTTTTATATTTTGTTTCTTTAAAATGAACAGTTTTCGATTAATGGAGGGATGGGAGAACGTGGGTTAATTCCTTTTTGTTGTAACTAATTAATGAATTCAAAATTTAAAATTTCCTATAAAGGGAGGATTAAATGATATTTTGCCTAAAAAGAGGGAATCATTAACTATTGAGAAATCAATTGGGTTTGTCAAAAGTCGTAAATGTCCCTGGTCATTAATAGCCATTAGATTGGGATCTTTTAGAATATATTATAATCTAATAACCCAGATTTAAGTCCCTATTTAGGGACAATGAATAGCCATTTAGGTTTTATCACAATAAGTGACTCTCCACAAAATTCTTTTTCAAATTTAAATTAAAACAAAACTTGATATCTTTTTGTTTAATTTAAATATTTAACCATTAGTGGATAAGTCTTTCATAAAGTAACAACCATAAATTTCGCCCAATATAGCGCAATAAAAATTCAAGAGCATTATTTCACCGCCCATATGTTCGAAACTTAGACAAAAATATACAACAACATTGACCTCATGGTACATATGGAACACAATGAACTCCTAATCATGCAAACAATCCAGCACCCGTAGCCACCTATTTCAAAATTGCCGAGAAATTCTGTGACTGTGAAATAGCGAGAAAATAGTCTCAAACCACAATTTCTGTCATCCTTGCCGTATGCGATCTCCATTGCCTATATAACTGCATTTAATTGAGCCTCACCTGGATATTTTGTCCTAAGAATTTTTTCAAAACAACCATGCACAAATCTCCTATGACCACGAAAAGAGCATGCCACAGTGGAATGACCATGTGACCTCATGCACTCCCACTACTCGGACACCATTAACACTTAAATAGCGCAAACATATCTCCTATTGAAAAATTGATCTTGTGTCTATTGTTGAGCTCACACGACTCCTATTTCTTGTACTTTGGTGAAGTCAAAGCCAGTGTAACCTTTGACCCAATGTGAATCTCGTTTGAGGGGGTATGTTGAGAGTGTTGTTCCACATCAGTTAAAACATGTGGGATGGGCAAATTTAATGAGTGTTGAAAATTTACCAACCTATCACCTTAAGGTTTTGAGTTGGATATGGAGATTCTAACACTTGGAGTTCTCTCATGATATATGTCCTAAAAGAAAATGTACCTTATTAGTCTGTATAGTACCAATTGAATCACCTAAGCATTTTAGATAGATACAATTATTTACGAGGTATCACATTCATCCTTATTTTAATACACGACATCCTCGCATGCAAAAACAAACAATCCCAAGATTTTTTTGTTGTAGGTACCTTAGATCTCTAAACTATATTGTACTAGTCAAAATTGCTCTGATACCAAATATAGTGCTTTATAGTTTGATCGACTAGCTTCATAGGCCAACACGAATCTTTTCTAACATACTTTGTCCTCACTCGTACGCATTCTAAAATATTTATCAGGAGTCACCAATCTAGATTCTACTCATGATCATATGATGTGCATTTAACCTTGAGGTATTTTTAAAATGTATGCCAGAAGATAAAGTATGATCAAGATGAGTGACTTTCTATGAAATTTTCCAGGATACATAAAATTGAGGGTAAAGAAAGTGGAAAAGCTGTTAGAGTGTATGCGAGTAAGAACAAAATATGTTAGAAAAGACTCATGTTAGTTTATAGGGTCAATAAATCAAATCATGAAGTATTATATTTGGTATCACAGTAACCTTGAATTATATGGTATAGTTTGGGGACCGAATGCACTTATAATTGAGTGATTCAAGGATTATTTATATCGGGTGCAACAAGAACTTTGCTTATTTTAGGAAAGATGAATGATATGCTACGAATAATTTGTATTATTTGAAATGCTTCTATGATTGAGGTAATATCTATATTATCAAAGTACATTTTCTTTTTTTGGCACACGTCTTAAAAAGAGTCCAAGGTCAAATGCGCATGGTCGAGAGTATGATTAGATGGATAACATTAGGTTAGTTTTTCAAGGTGCGTGCGAGTGAAGACAAAACAAGCTAAAAAAATTTGTGTTGATTGGTGGAGTTCGTCAGTCAAATCACGAGATGTTACATAGTGGCTAATATTTGATGAATAAAATTTAGAGTACAGTTTGTCCTTGTTTATATAAAAAAGATATGTAACATATAATGTCAAAATAATCTCTATAAAATGTTACCATCTCTTACCTACAATTAATTACTCTAAATTTAGGGAAAACCAACATCTTTAATTTTTTTACTAGTAATTGCTAATTTAAAAAGCTAATAAACTTATGTTACATCATGCTTATCTAAATATGTAAATAAAAATATTATATCCGTCTCTTTATGACCTTAACCAACGTTATATTTTTTGTTAAAACGTTGGCAATATACCCGAACTTTTATTAAATTAATATCAGGGGTCAAATTGAGGGAGACACATATAATTATCATCATAAATAGCTCATGGTTAAGTGAGATTCGTAACAGGAATGTGCTGCTATCGCACTGGGGTGATAGACAATATATTACAAAATCATTATATAAATAAATGAACTCCACTTAAAAAACCCAATGGTTTAGAAAAAATAAAATATAGTTTTATTGAGTAATAATCAAGGTGGATAAATGATCCTTCTATTTTATTAAAATAAATGTTGAATTAGTACATCATGCATCCATGAACCTTCGTGCAAGGTTTGCATAAAAATGCATCCTAGCACGATATTACATATATTTGTTAAGTACCTTGCTAATGTTAATATATTTTTCTATATTCGAATTGTTCTTCTCAAACCCAAAGGAAACCTTAGATGTTACAATCTCATTTTCACAAAAACTAACATGTAGAAGGGCCGATTCTAGTGTCGATGGAAAGATAGGTCTCTCACCTTCAACAAATTCTCTTAGAGCTTCTTGTAAGTCATTGATTGCACTCACATAGTGGCTCCCACATAATGACAATGCATGAGATTGGTTAGGAGTCGGGGTTCCCTCTAGCAATGTCTTAATCTGTTGGGAAACTTGCTTGGCTTCAATGATAGCGGTGATGGTGGTTGTCTTGATGATCGTTGACTGATTAGCTTGATATAAGCCGGGGATACTCTTAAAATAGGCAAAACACGAGGATAAATTTATTATGTCGGGATCAGTGCAAACTTTGCGTACAGTATCTTGAGTTATAGCTAAAGAGGGTGTAATCCAGTACACAAACAAAATTACAAGCGTCACACAAAAGTTGACAAAAATCTTCATTTTTTGCTTTTGGAGAGATGATATTTTGTTTTTCACAATTATAAAGCTAGAAAAGCTTGCATTTTATATTGAAAATGGTATTACACTTCCAAAATAAGAAATACGTTTCCTTTTTACATAAAATTAGTTATTTTTTCCAAAAGAGGAAATATTTTGAAAAGTTGACATTTATAAAAACGTTCTAATTTGGAGATTTTTTCCTAAATAGGTAGAAAAGATAGATATATTCCTTAAATATGTATAAATTTAATATATTTCCAAAATAGGTCAAAATTTATGAAAAATAAAAAAATAAAAAGTCAACCAATAATTATCTAAAACTTTATTAAAAGCAAAAATACTGGTATAATATGTGACGAGTTAGCTGAAAGTGAAATTATTTTATTATATTAAATGACATATTCTTGAGTTAATGTTATGCTCAATATATATCACTGATTTATAGACTATTTTGAACATAGATAAAATATGTAGTATCGTTTCAAAAGTAACATGTAAATTTTGTAGAGAGATTTATGAATGGGATATTTTTCCATAATTTGGAGATGAACTTTAGGTAGGACCATTGTTTTAAAAAACGTGGTCCGACCGACAATCAGGCTGGTCGGACCACCAATCGTTCTACTCAATGGCCTATTTTTTGGCAGAAACTCGCTCACTGTTCGAGCCGAACAAAATTTGTTTGGACTGGATGGTTTGCGGTTCGACCGGGGATGGTTTGATTGGAAAGTTTCACTAATTTATGATTTTATTTTTTATTTAAGATTATTCATTTGTATAAATACTCTATTTGGTATATTTTATAAAATTGGTATGTTTATATGTTACTATTAAATTATTACATCAATTATTTACCTATATATCTATATATATTTCAAAAAGGTTACCAAAAAATAGAAGGAAAAAAAATCCGTTCTAATCGGTCATTGAGTCAGACCGGCTAACCCGAAAGTCGGACCTAATTCCAGGTTGACAACAGGTAGGACATGGTTTACTCCAATTGGGTTGAACATTAAACCGTTGGAGAACCCAATGGGCTGCGACCATAGTCCACTCAACAATATAGGCCGAAAAGGCCTTTTAGGTACACACTACTGCTTTGACTCTTAAATTGGGTTCGCCAAAAAGCTGGGAACTAAAAATAACAAAAGTGCCCCCAATCCCGAACAATATTACCTATATGGCTGGTATGATGCTGTATGGGGATCGCGATTGGCTAAGGGGCATCATTCCTTGAACCCAGGCGAGCAGAAGTGCAAAAGGAATCGGAGAATGGAAGTCTGTCAAGAGATAAATCGGAAAACCTAATCGAAGGAGTTAGGGTCCAAAAGAAGAATTGAGGATTTTTTTTGCAATGGTCCCCGTTCCTGTACTAAGGAGTAAGGGCTAGCTGACGTGTAGTGGTTCTATTGGCAAAAAGCGTAACCAGAACTTGATTATGTGGACGCGCGTTTCAAGGTCGAGACTTCCAGATTGGGCCGAATGGGCCTAGTACCTTTTTGTAATAGGATTAAAATGGTTGGGACTGAACTGTTACTTTCTCTCCTTTTAGTTTCTGTCATTTTAATTTCTTTTTAGTCACCGTTCTTTTATATTTGTATGCACTCAAGGACAAACTCTACTACTATCATGTGGTCCCGAATTTTCTGTGTACTTCAAGGGTGCGTTTGGTACGACTTCTGGACAGAACTGAAATTACAGGACGGGACAGTACTGGACATAACTACTTATTATAGATGTACTGTCCTACGTTTGGTTATTTCAGTACATGACTAAATATTTTGTATATTTCTCTGTTTCATATGTGTAATAATATAATCTAAAATTTTGTTAAAGACAAAAATATTGTTCATGATAACACTAGATAATATTCATTAAACTGAATAAAATTAATCATTACATTAACAATAATGTTATATCATAGTAATAAAATATTTGAATAATAAATCAATATTAAAACTAAATATTCAAAAATAATCCTTACGAATTTAGATAATGTTAATTACATTATAAATATTTTTAATATGATATCCCATAATTTAATAGATATTTTTTTGTAACGATAAAATATTATTAAGAATCATTCATACATGTATAATGTATAACAAATGCGTATGTTAAATTTATTTATTGTATAACAAATGCGTATGTTAAATTTATTTATTTAACTAACTCAATAAAATAATATCATTATAAATATGTATGTATTGATCAAATATATGGATTAACTATTTTCATATGGATTTATATCTAAAATATGAAATACAAAAAATTTAAATGAATCACAATTAAAAAAATTATATATAAGATCTAAAAATTTATATTAGAGAAAATGATTATTAATGATTGAGTTAATATGATAACAAATAAGAAAAAAGAAATATTATAGGGTAACATGGTAAAAATATATTATAATAGATTTCTGTCATTGGACAAAAAATCTTGTCCTATGGAAATAGGTGGGACAAGAAATTGGGAGTGGCTGGACAATGTTTCAATTTTGTCTTGTCCATTTCTTGTGCCAAACATAGGTTTGAACAAAAAATTTTGTCCAGTGCTGTCCAAGCCATAGTACCAAACGTACCCCAAAGGTACAATCGTCCTAGAGATTGTTTCTTGTCCTAGGTTGGTTAAACCTAATATATATATGAAGAGATAGAATGTCACTTTTTAGCCACCTAAAAAGTTGGTATCACTTTTCATTTTATGAGCTAAAAGTGAGAAGCAATTTGGTGTCCAAGAATATTCTCTTTTGAAATGTTCTTGAGCAAGGATCCCTTCGATCAAATCTTGGGGATAGCTAGCGTCGTAACATATGATAACCGCCTTGATTTACTTATCACATGCTTATGCTTCTACAAGTGTTCCATGTCAGCAATGCTTATGAGTTCTAATGTGTTGTTGGCAAGAAATAAATTGCTTTCAAAGGGATATAAAATGGCCTCAAAGCTATCGTGAGAGAGTAGTAAGGGACGAGGGCAGAGGAGAGCGCGTCGGAGATGATATGGAAGATCGGATGTGTTAGTTTATTTTTCATATCCTATATTAACCAATAGTAACCAATTACACTAGATTTGAATGAACTTCAAATCCAGAAATATGATATTTTAGATAAAATTTGTTGTTTAAAGTATAGTGATATGAGACTCTCACCAACTAATATCAAATGATATTTTTTTATACTCATAAAAATTGAGAGATTTTGTCCTCTACCTTGGATATTTGGCTTTATTTCAACCCCACTTTGATTATACTATAAGTTTGAGATTGTTAAATATGATATAAATAAGTGTTATTTTGGGTATTAGTGCAACTCGATTAGATTTCTATCTATTAGAATTATTAGTTCAAATCTTATATATATAATGTAGGAAATAAATAAATAATAAAATATTAAGTAAACTTTTTTTCGGGAAAAAAATACTAAGTAAATAAAAGTGGAGAAAGGTGGCGTTACGAACGTGATCTTCGATCTAGCGAATTTACAACACATTAAAAATTGGGATAACTATATTTTTATTTTTTTTATGTACAATTTTACGAATTTGTAGTTATGTTCCTCCGTTTGGATCATATTAGATGTTTGGTTTTTTTTAACGGACATTTCATACCTGCTTGTTCATTTTCCAAGTTCCTACTTAAAAAATAAAAAATTTCTATTCATCTTTCTTGTTCCTTACCTTCTTCTTTCTCCCGATTTCTTCTTTTCATTCTTATGTATAACCAAAATCAGACACTCAAACTCAAGTTTTGTTAATGTGGATTAAAACTAATTAGAGAACAAAAATTCAAAAAATCTAATTTTTATAACTTCGATTCAGGTCAAAAATTGAATTGGACAAATTGCTGAGCTTGTCGTTTGACACCACCGACAAACTCCTCCCTCCCTCACCTGTAGAATCAAACGAGAAGAGTGAAATTATAGCTGCAAGAAAATAACCACCAAGACTCATTTAGAAGTCACATGAAAATTTAGCAATAAATTATTTTATTTTAAAAACTTATATATAACACTTATGAATTTATTAATAATTTTGAACAATTTAGTTGGTTTATATTTTAATATTGATTTAAATTTTGTTTGATATTATTTTTTTATCATATAAATTTTATTTTATTTCTTAATTTTTTCATGGATTATATTAAAATTTCAAAAAAAATATGTTATAAAATAGAGTTCCGGTCACAAAAATCTCTGTTTATACTTTATGGTTCAGGTTCGGCTCTATATAAAAAATATATGTAGGATGATGACTAAGGTATGCATCTAACTACAAAAACTAGGGAGTGAGTTGGATCCTATGTAACTTACCCTACTGGAATCCCTACATCTGTATTCATTTTTCAAACAGGCAAGAAGCACTTCTTTTATATAGTTTGGTCCAGTGATCCATTGCCCTTCGCCATCCTTGAGAGCCTCAATTATGTTCCATTTTTTTTGAATCATGGTTGAGGCACGGAAGAAGCTTTTGTTTCTATCTCCGTGCAACATGCAATCGTCCTTGCTTGATTTTTGTGACCAGAGCATCTCCTCCTGTTCAAGAATGGTTTCGAGTTCTTCTCGAGGTCCTTGAGGAAGTGGTTATTCTGGTTCTCCGAGGTGCGCTGGATACCAGCAATTCTGCCATATGATCTTCCTTCTTCTGGAAAATATTCTGGAAGACCTTGCAGTTGCAAGTTTCTGCCTTCCGAGCTTAGGATCCTAGGCTGAAGTGATAAATGCTTGTAAATTAGTATCAGATTGCCTTGCCATTTGGTTCTGAAAGAGTCTGTTCTCTTGTAGGAGTGGGGTAAGTGGCTTAGTCTTGATTAAAAGGGAGCTCTGACTTTGTTCTTGTTAGGTGGTCGACTCCGCCTCTTGTCCAGGTACATCGCGGTAATAAACTACCATTATTTATCTTTGAGAAGATACTAAAATTATTTTACCGAGAAAAAGAAAATAATGTTGATTAATTAATCTCATTGCACCTGAGAGTGATGGAAGGGTTATGATGCAGCAGAGAGCGTCTAGTCACGAACACACGCCTTGAATATGCGAACACGAGATCACAAGACAAGACAATTTGCGGGAAAACCCAATTTTATATATTTAATCAATTGAATCCAAATAAACATAACTGGTCGTAATATATAAAGCTAGAAGTCCTACTTCTATCATAACTAAGAGTCCTAAAAGGAAAAGGAAAACAGTAAAAGAAAAGCCAAGTAGTAGAGTCTGCTTAGAACTAAAATAAGTGAACAAACAGTTTGCAACGTCAAGTAGGACTCTTCGACAGAGCCTCGGTTGATGCAACCGATCATGGGAGTCCAGGAATAAGAGGGCAGCTGCATCTCCATCAGGTTATCATTACTACAAAATGGACTTTAATGGAGAGTAGGGAATGGATGTTCGATCAGTATTTAGGGTTATCATTACTCCTGGTGTTTGCTTCATTTCTCGCTGGGTTGGGTGAGGAACAGCGTGCATCATGTGTGTTCATCCATTGAAGTACGTATTTGGTGAATTTGAAAACTGCTGGTCGAGCAGGAGGGTGAACCACTAGATATGCAACTAGGACTGTCTTAAACCAACCATTTTTTAACCGAGTATTGAAAAACTATAACCTCTTCTCAAGGATAAACTTCATGAAGAAGGGAAGAAAAAGAAGATAAGGCAAAGTTTAATGAATGAGTCATTTTTTATTATCTCAAGTAAGATTTACAATCAGTTTTATATACAACAATAAATTGGGATGTTAGCCTATAGCACATCCTCTCGCCTACAAATTACAAAAAGAAAGTGACCAAAACGGTTAGTCACGTCAGCATATCTTCGCACTATCATGAGCTGGAAAATAATACGATTTGTCACTTTGTGAGGTAAAAGTGAGCAAATCATCTTCGTGCTTCACGTCAGCGTGGCTATGTTCTTTCCTTCTCTGAGCTCGTATTGCTAATAACATTCTGGGCCCGGAGTGGGTAACAACCATAACCGTGTTAGGCCCATTCGTAACATATTGTTCATCAAGAATTTTCATGTCTTCCAAGTCTGCTACATCCTCTTCTTTAGGATCAATCTAATTGACTTCAATACCGAGTAAAGGCTAGCTAACCCCAAGTTGATGGCCAACCCACAATGCCCTCTGCATCATCGGCAAAGTCCACATTAGGAGTGCTCAAGATTAATTCTGATGCGGGCCAAAACGGAGGAGGCTGAGTAGGAGTAGTTATACGTGACTCAGTTGGCCATTCTGTCGCAACGTTAGGATGTGCTTTCTCCTATATTTCCCATCCTATAGTACTGGAAGCCTGCGAAGTGCAACATGGCATTAGTTTTATGGCAAGCCATCCTTGCACTTGGACGGCCCTTTCCGGATCGAAGCTACCTATCCACTATTATTGAAGATTGCACGAAGATTGTTATAAGTCTGGAGGAGTTTCGTTTTGTGGAAAGCCAAAATGGTTGCCCATTCCCTTACCTGACCATGCTCTTTCACATTTCGAGCTCTTGTCTCTTTTCTTCTCTTCCGGCTGATTTGCCAAGTCTGACTTGATGTAATTGCACTAGTTGATGATCTAATTAATGGAATGATGTTTTTTTCCTCAAAAAGAAAAAAATATATTTTCCAGTAGCATATAATCTGTTATAATTCTCGGTTGCAAAATATTTATCTTTTTTATAAATAAATAATTAGTATCGGACTTGGATTAGGAGTTTAGATTAGGCAATTTTGGAAGGAGGGGACTCTATACCCAAAACAGGATCGGAATTCTTGATCTACTTGGATAGGATAGTAACATGTATGCATTCATATATATATATATATATATATATATATATATATATATATATAAATACAGATATATACTGGAAGCAGGTCAAATAAGAAAGAATGGGCAAGAGGAAGCGGAGCCATATGTCGTATGATGTACTGGAAGACATCCTTTTACGACTACCAATCAGATCTCTGGTTCGGTTTAAAGCCGTATCCAAGGATACACGTGCGTTAATCTCAAGCCCTAATTTCATCGCCGCCCAACACCAAAACTCAAAAACTAACCCTTCATCAATCATCCGATCAACTATCACTTATTTCGATATCCGATCAAATAGGTTTTTCATGAGTAGAAATGGAATGGCGGTGCTACAAACCATAGACCCGGGCTGGTACCATCAGGTTGTGCGAATTGTTGGCTGCGCTAATGGTCTAGTCTGTGTCGAATTAGCCTTTTGTGGATCATCCAGAAGAACATTCACGCTATGGAATCCTGCGACAAAGCAGTATAAACACGTCTGCTACCCGACATGGAGCCCCGATTGCACCATTGTGGGTTTCGGTAACCACAGCGGGATCAAAGACTACAAACTGTTCGGGATGGCGCAGTTTCAAACTCAGGCACAGGTGTTTTCGTTGAGGCATTCCACCTCCCGAGAAATCGACACTGGTGTCCTTGTGATGGGAAGAAACGATAAGTATGGCCCAGGCGTGGTCATTAAGGGAATTTGGTATGGAGCACTGGATACCGATGGTGGCCCAAGAATTTTGTCTTTTGACTTGAAAGATGACTCTTTTGCGGTAATAGATTTTCCTCTAATGACGGATGTCGTAATACACGGTGTAGAGCTCGGTGTGCGCGATGATCAGAAGCTGTGTCTCTATGCTGTAGGATTTCCTTCTAATGAGTGCCATGGATGGACATTGACGGGGAGAGGAGTGTCTTCATCGTGGGCGAGGATGTTTGCATCCGATTACCGGATTCCTTACCCGACACCTCTACGGATCCGTCCTAGACTCCTCGAGAAAGAATCTTTGAAACCTACTTTTACATTACTTCTGTGGGATTACTATAACCCTGAGTATTATCTGGACGTGATCAAAGGAAACTTCTTGTGGGATTTATTGACCCCTAAATCCGAAAAGATTCCGAAAACAATGGAGGGACTATATTTGGAGATGCACGAGGCCTATGACTTGGTCGAGAGTCTCGTTTCACCATTTTTACTAGAGCTTTAGCTAATTCAATAAGGTTGATTCCTGTGCTTGTGGTTTCTTTTTTTTTTTTTATTTATTCATCCGTCTTTATGTACAATTAAGTTGTTAATTTCTGTTTCAAGTGCAATTACTTATTTTTCTTTTCGAAAAACACGGTCGCTTGATTACTTATAGATTCATGCAATTCCTTTTTTTTTTTTTTTCTTGTGAGGCCGATCGTTGCAACACCTTAGGAACATTGCCGAAAAGAATACCACATTAAGTATACTATGTTGATTAACAAAATTTTCTCCAAAAAATATATTGTTTACCAAGTAAACTCATTAAACGACATTAGTTCTCTACTTTCGTCTTTCCTTTTTGGCTTCTTAAGCATGCCACCACGCCATTTCCAAGTCCTTAAACCTAGGACTCAAATAGAAATAGCCTCCACTACTCATCGTCGGAGACGAACGCGAGATAGAAGATGTAACCTTCATTGAGAGCAATTCCAAGAGACCGGACCAACCACGAGAAGATAGACCACATGATCTGGAACAAGAGACTCGATCAACCAAATTTGAAACAGTTGTTCATTACTGTAATGTCCCATGATTTGACTGACTGGCTCCACTGTACCAACACGGGTCTTTTCAACGTACTTTGTCCTCACTCGTACGCACCCTGGGAAATTTTCCAGGAGGTCACCCATCCTGATCTTACCCTCGGCCAAACGCGTTTAACCTTGGAATTCTTTCAGGATGTGTGCCCGAAAAGAAGGTGCACCTTGTTGATATGGATAGTAATACTCAAATCACTTAAGTCTTTCACAAAGTACATATACGGGATATCACAATTACTTTCTGCAGCACGATGGAAGGATACGCATCCTGCACGATGGCGACCGTTTTTATATACTAATTTTTGCCATCAATAAGGTCACAATCGATGAAGCTTTATTTTCAGAATGAATTCAGGAACTTCAAATTCGGAATATGTTATACCATGGCTTTGGATTTCTTGTTATATTTCGCCCAAGTCAGATTACCATCGGTTTTAGTTGAAAAGTTGTTCAAGAAATATAATATTTTGATATATATTCGAGACAAAGAGATGGTCGGAATGAATGCCATCCACAATGGATGAGGAAGTATCGATGATGAGGGTTAGAGACGTTGTGTTCATGATACAGGGTATGATAAATCCACTTTTGTATTTTCAAATTAAGAAGTCATAAAAATTCAAGGATAGTAAAATCAAGAGATAGTGGCAAATAATGATGTCGTTCTTAAGTATCTTGAATTATATTCGGTATCTCAGAAGTTAGTAAATTTAAGGAGGATGTTAGATATTTTTATAATACTATTTTCTATTATGTCCTGTAATGATTATACGCGGTATGGCTTGAACATGCTAATCACGATGTTGAGAGAGACTACTCTAATTAAGTTGTTTAAAAACATAGTGCATTCTTTGATTATCTGTAACTTTATCATTTGCATGTTGAAAATGAAGATATAAGTTATAAGCTGAATATGCAAAATCAATAAACTCGATATTTATCAAAGTGATAATTTATTGTAGATAAGTTAGATTTTGCCAATAATAAAACAAAAGTTAACAAAAGAATTAGTTGTGAGATATTTTCAAGTAATAAACACAAACACAAAATGATAAGTTTTAACTAAGAAATTCGATATCTAGCTAATGAGTTAAAAATAACAAATGGCTTGCAATTCCAATTGATGTACTTGTAATTGCTGAAGTTTTGTCTATTGCCTGGTTCTTCTTTCTCTTACATCATTTGTTCTTTTTTAGGCTATTGCAATTTTAGTTTTTCTTCCTCAAGTAATTGGAACATGTGTTTTTTCTGGAGTTGTTATAGTTGGTGTTCTTCCTCTTCCATTTGCAACAATTTCAGGTTTAGTTATTCTTCCTCTTATAGCAATTGCATGTTACTCATAATTGTCAGAAACTTGTCACTTGATTGTGGACCTATACAAACATTTAGTAGCTCTAAAAAACTATACTCAATTAGTATTATTCTCCTTTTTAACTACTACACAAGTAATTAGAATTAGGAAATTATCTGCACCCATGAACACCAAAGAAAGGTCTACATTCATTCATGAATCCTCACTTTAAGGTATGTAGATTTATAAATACTTTCCAAAATTATAGTAGCTTATTTATGTTACTCTTCCAATAGCCCTTTAACTTTACTGCTGATTCTAAGTTTAATTTAAGCATAATCTCATAATAGACATGGAGATGGCGATAACTTTAATTTAACTACCTTGAGTTTCCATCCTTCCAATTATTTGACTCTCCATAACTTCTATTTTTTTTTTTGATACACCTCAAGAGCAACTTAGAATTCTCATTATCCATGTTTAGATTTTCTTTTACAAATTGTTTAATTCGTCTTACAATCCATTTAGGATTGACCAAATGATCGCATGCTACTTTTATGCAGGTGTGCTCATTATATAGAGTATTTACCAATAATATTTTCTCACAAGACTAATTAGATGCAAGGATTATCAAAGAATAATCATTTTTATAAGTTAATGTGAATCTTATTGGTTGTTTTCTATAAATCATAAGTGACCCTAATCCTATAACCTTTCATCCTTTGTATGAACTCTTCAAAATTTGTGAATACTATTATCTCACTAAATAAAAATTCATCACTCATATCCTTGCTAAATGAATACGAACATACTCATTAAAAAAATCCTGCATAATCTTCTTTTTGGCCCTCAATCAAATATAATTTCCTCCTCACTACCTAGATCACTCTTCTAGTTGCCAAAGTTTGAGCTTTCTTTATTCTCATAAAAAGTATCTTCATTAATATCTTTTGGCTGGGAGTTACTTTTAGATCCATGACTATATAACTACTCAAAATTGACGTCAACACTTTCATCCATCTCAAGATCTATCCTCGTCCACATATAACTACTTCAAAAATATTAAATGGTTGAAAACAATAAAACATAATTTTATTGGGTAATAATTATGGTGGGTACATGATCCTTGAATTTTATTAAATAAATGTTTAATTACTGCATCGTGTACAACGAAACAGTTTGGCCATCTCTAGATCATATAAATGTGTATCAAAATAATCTAGCGACAATAACTATTAAAGATAATGCATCCACAAATCTTTGTGCTCGGTGTGCACGAAAATGAAACCTAGCATAATATTACAGACTATTAAGTATCATGCCGATGTTAATATACTTTAATATATTTAAATTGTTTTTCTGAAACTCAAAGGAAACCTCACATGTTATGATCACTTCTTGACAATAATTGACATGAAGAAGGGCCAAATCTAGTGTCGACGGAAAGACATCTCTCTCCCCTTCTCTAAATTCTCTTAGAGCATCTAGTAAAGCATTGATTGTAGTCTCGTAGTGGCTCCCACATATTGACAAAGCTGCAGATTGATTTTGAGTTGGGGTTCCCTCTAACAATGTCTCAATCTGTTGGGAAACTTGCTTGGCTTCAATGATAGCAGTGATGGTGGTTGTCTTGATGATCAGCGACTCATTAGCTCCAAATAAGCCAGGGATACTATCAAAATAGGAGAAACAAAAGGATGAATCTATTATGTCGGGATCAGTGCAAATTTTCCTTACAGTGTATTGGGTTAGAGTTAAAGAGGGTGTAATCCAAAACACAAACAAGATTACAAAGATTGCACCAAAGTTGACAAACATCTTCATTTTATGGTCTTTGTGTTCTTGAGAGATGATATTTTTTTCACCACTGTAAAACGAAAAAGCCTTGCACTATATATTATAATTTTCTGAATTGTATTACACTTCCAAAATAAGAAATATATTTTATTATTAAATAAAAATATTTAACTTTCCCAAAAGAGGAAATACAATTACCTATTTTGAAATATTGATATGTATACAAACGTTCTAATATGGAGAGTTTTTCCGAAATATGCAGAAAAGATAGATATATTCCCTAATAGATATAAATTTAATATATAATGTTGAAATTTTCGAGTACAAACCTCTAAGTTCTTAGCAGCGGAAGTTAAAACTTTACGAACGATTAATTCTGATCATGGCAATATAGCATAAATGAATAATAAGAATAAACTTACAGTGGATAGTAGATCGATGTTCTTCGTGGATCGATGCCTCTTTGTTGATGGTATCCTCTACTATGGTATCCTTGTAGTACAATACTACGAACCCTCGATAGTTGGTATCTACGTAGAACTTGCTAGGAAAGTTCTCAACGAAGATTTAACGAGAGAGAAATGTCTTAGCGATTTTGATGTTTAGGTTTTAAGTATGATTTTGCAACAAAACCAAGCCACCTATTTATAGTGAAATTGAGATTGAATTTCTAAATATTAAATTCTTTATTTTGATAAAATAATATTTAGTGGAATTTTCATTATGAAAAAGAATACATTAATTTTCTTAATGGAAATATCTTTTTCATAAATAAAACATTTGGTGGAATTTCCATTATGAAAAGAATTCATTAATTTTCTTAATGGAAACATCTTTTCATAAATAATACATTTGGTGGAATTTCCATTATGAAAAGAATTCATTAAATTTTCTTCAAAAAAAAGATAAATAATGTTAATGAAAAATTCCACCATCTTTATTATTAATTGAACTTCCACCATCCATATTATTCAGTCCTTATTATTAATTATAATTTCACCATCCATATTATTAATTGTCTCTAAGACATATATACTAACATATATTTCCAAAATAGGTTAATATATTCCCTAAAATTTGGCTAGCTGTATTTATTTATTAATTTTAATTGAGTTAATACATATCTATTTTTCTGCCTATTTTAGAAAAAATCCTCTAATACGATACTTTTATAAAGCACATAGCACATGAAACTTAAAAAATATATTTATAAAAACCATGTAAACAACATATTTATCTTTTTAGGTATTTATACAGAGAATATTCGATTTTTTGCCTTATATCTAGCACTTTAGCATTTCTTTATGATTTTTTAGTCGAAACTCTATATATTATTAGAGAAAAAAGAACATTAGTATTATGTGTGTAGAGTTAGCTGAACGTAGATTTATCTTCTTTGATTAAAGGACATAATCTGGAGTTAAAGTTATGCCCAATAGATATCACGTATTTATTTTCTGACTATTTTGAGCATAATAAAAATATATATAGTAAATTTCTTTCAAATGATATTTTTGACAAAAAAAAATATCATTTTGTAGAACCTATAACATAAGAGAGGTTCATATTTTTTTTCAAAAATATTAAAATAAAATTTTGAATAATAAATATATAAAATAAAAATTTATTTTCCTATATTCAAATTAGGGTTAATTACCCTCAGGTCCCTAAACTATTGATGATTTTGTAATAGGGTCCCTATTTAATTTGAATAAGATATAAGACCCCCGCTTTATAACGTAATATTGATATAAGGTCCCCGGTCACCGGAATCCCATATTTTCTCTGGCGGGGAGTCATTCGAAAAGACTATAGTACCCCTCTGTCAAAACTTAAGTCAACGAGTAAAAAAAACGACTTTCACTCGGTTATAAAATATAACCCCTTCCAATAGTTGCCCAACCCTAATTTTGAAACCACTCTCTCCCTCTCCTCAGATCCTCTTCTCCGATTCTCTTCTTGTTTGCAGATTGAAGTATGGTCGAAGTGGGAGGTCGACGCTAGGGTTAGGTCGAACTAGATTGAAGTTTCGCTTTGGATGTGGGAGGTCGGGTGCTAAAGTGTGGTCGGGTCAAAGTTGGTCGTGTCCAAGCTGAAGGTCGTGTCAAAGCTGAAGGTCGTGTCTAAGCTGGTCGTCTCGAAGCTGAAGGTCGTGTCCAAGCTGAAGGTCGTGTCCAAGCTGAAGGTCGTGTCCAAGCTGGTAGGCTCGAAGCTGAAGGTCATGTCCAAGCTGAAGGTCATGTCTAAGTTGAAGGTCGTGTCCAAGCTGAAAGTCGGGTCAAAGCTGGAGGTTAAAAATTCGAGGCTCGAGTTGTGCTAGATTGAAGTTTTAGACGAGTCGAAGCTGGAATTTTGTCGAATCTGAAGGTTAGGTCGTAGTGTGCTTGGGTGATTTGAATATGTCATCTTCTAACGTGTCGTATGAGTTTGAGGATGATGCACGCTACATGAACATTCAATGTCAATGTGGTATTCGTGCTCTGGTTAAAATTTCCGAATCAGAAAAAAACAATGGGAGGTTGTACTATGCTTGTAAGAAGAAAGCTTGTAAGTAGATTGGATGGTGTGTGCCGCATAATCGGTCTACACGCTGTGGTACAAGGAACGAAGATGAAAAATCGCTCACTCATCATGTAAGAAGAGTATATGGTGATCAATTTGCCGAAGAACTAAGGATGTTGAAGGATTTGGTGAAACACCTTTCAAAGAACAACTTGGCTTTACTTGAAAAATTGGTAGTTGTGTTAGTTATTTGTAATGTGTTTATGTTTTTCCAGTTGATGTTTACCAAATGAACCTTAATTTATGTTAATAAAGTTTGTCATGGACTTATGTTATCACTTTCTCAACCTTCACACTTGTTCAAGACAAAAGATTGCAATAAATAAAGACTAGAATAAACAAAGACAACAAAGTAAAGTCTGAGGCTGAACCGATCATCCTGAGGCTGAACCGATCATCCTAAGCCTTTAAAACATGAACATAACAAGCTGTCATAGGTCTTTAGGACATGTTCAACAACAAACAAACACAACCTCAAACATGGGAGCAAGTCTGACTATCCAAAACACAATTTAGGAGCAAGAACATGAGCAAATTAATCTAGCTAAGTAGATCCAGCTCCATGACCCCGAGCTCCATGATCTCGAGCTCCTCGACCACGACCTCCTCGTCTCCTTCGAGTTCTAGACTTTGGAGTTCCCAGACCTTGACTTGCAGAAGCTGTAGGATTTGTGCTTGTTGAAACACCTGGATGACCACTAGTTGATGCCTCAAAATGGACAAACACCAAGAGTTCAAAAAAGGACAGCCCACAAACAAAATTTTTAATTCAACAATTATAATCTTACCACAGGTCTTTTTCCTTTGTCTTGGGGGTGCACATGATCTTTTATTGTGGCCCAGCCTCCCACATATGGTACACTTTGAAGTATTGACTCTCTGGGATGATGGACCCTCACCCTCTTGTCGTCTTCTATTTTTTTTTCGGTCGTCCAGCTCGTCTTGTCAATATAGGTGGAATATACCTAGGTAGACTATTTCCCAGATCTAGATCTACATCTGGAAAAGCATGGACTCCAATCTCATAGGTCTTCTTCCACATAGACACTTTCAAGTAGTCATGGACATACTCTGCAACATCACCTCCTACTGAGATAATACAAGCAACGGCATGGACATAAGGGACACCACTGAGCTACCAAATATAACAAGTACAGGTTCGTGTTCTTTCCAGTTCAACCACAAACCTTTTATCTTCATACATTACTTCAAACTCTATGTTCCTTGCTTGTGAAATCTTGCACTGTCGACAAGAATTACTCAACCTCCTTAACTCCTTGTGCACTTTAGGAGCAACAGAATATGTACACTTAGCAACCTTTTCAAACCTCTTATAACCCATAGTCATCAACTTCTGTCTCAACTTGTCGAGAAGATCAATAATAGGTAGTTCTCTCACATCAAATATCCACTTATTGAATGACTCAACTAAGTTGTTAGTAACATCCATACATTTGACATAATCATCGAATGCAAACCTGGTCCATTTCTCAAGAGGAATTCTGTCCAACCATTCATCTGGAGTCAACATGGCAGATCCAAATTTCCTTGGTGCAATTTTCTTCATTTTCAACAAAGCCTTGGCCCTATTGAACTCTGATCTTGTAGTTGCATACACCATCTGCCAAAAGGATGACTCTAGAGTTTCCTCCCCCTTGAATGCAGCCATCAAGTTTGCATATATGTGCTTAGCGCATCTCCTAACCCTTACATTAGAAAAAGCTTCCTCGATCTGATCTCATAGACCCTGGAATCAAGAAGCATAAATAGCATGGATTAGTACAACTCTAGAAGCATACAAAGCTAGTAGACTACAGAAGATTACCTTTTGCCCATCACTCATAATGGTAAGGGCCTTGCCACTTGCATGATATCCAGCAAGTAGATTCATAAACCAGGTCCAATTATCTCCATTTTCTTTATCCACAATAGCACAGGCAACAGGTAGTATTGAGTTGTCTGCATCTAGAGTGATAGTAGTGAGTAAAACACCTCCGAAGGGACCCTTTAGATGATAGCCATCAACTTCTAAGAAGGGCTTACATCCTTGCTCAAAACTATGCTTTATAGCAAATAAGCAAATGAACAACCATTTGAATATGATTGGGTCATCTGGGTTGGATCGTGGCTGCCCTTCTAACTGCATAACAGATCCAGGGTTATACATAGCCAGAAGCTCGATGTATATATGAAACTTGGCATAAGAATCTTTGTGCGACCCATATTTATTTGATCTCGCCAGCGCCTTAGCTTTCCACAACTTCCATGATGTTGGATTCACACTCCACGCTTCCAGCGATGCCTGAAGAGTCATATTATCTAAGTTTGGATTAGCATCCAAAAGATGCTTAATATATCGTGCAATCCACTTTGACGTTGCCCAGTAAGTTTCTCCATCCCGTATACATATATGTTCATCTTGAAGTGTCTTAATCATGAAGCTTCTTTGACCTTGTAGTGCCGAGGCATGAATCCTCCAAGGACACTATCCGTTTGCCCCAACACAAGCTGCTGTGATCCGCCTCTTGTCATTCTTTATAAACTTGATATTATAACCACCCTTAATGATATAGTCCTTCAACGCATTCCTAGAAGCCTTATGATCAATGAATGCATGCCCGACTTGAAAGACAATTTCCTCACCTTGTCTATAATGGAACCAGGTCCCCTTATAGTCCGTAATAGGGTCCATCTTAATTTTGCTCTTTGTGACCCTAGTACGCAGAACTGCCTCTTCTCCACTATCGCTAGAATACACCTCTATATCACTATAGTTAACAGATGAAAAATCTGAGCTTTCTTCTCCACCTTCAGGGCCTTGGACATTCTAATTTTCTTCCATGTTTACATCATCACAGCCCATGACTCCCTCAATCTCATCCTCCTCTAGCATAAAACTGTCACCCCCCTCAGTGCTCTCACTTTCCTCAACTCCTACATCACCATGACTCCCTCCATCTACACCACCTGAACCATGAACATCATCATCCTCCCTACCAACATCACCATCTACAACTTCACCACCTGCACCCCAACCTGGATAGCTCAATTGCCCACCATAATTTTCTGCATAATCCTCTGGAAGATCCCCATATTGATCACCCTCTGCATCTTCTTCAACTCCAGCATTCTGCCAATCTCCATATTGCTCTTTAGAATCATCAAAGTCACTCTTATTCTGCGAATCTCCATATGCATACGCATATTCAGAACTATCTGTCAAGTCCTCTTCACTACCATTTTGCCCATCACTGGAGTACACATTACCATCTCCACTATAATCTATTTCTACATCTCCTTCTGAGTCTTCACCCGAACTAAGCTCAATCACGAAATCAGGGTGAAGATGCTTGTCCTCACCCTTCCAAGTCAGCCTCCGAATAGGTTCAATGAAGATGACTATTACTTCATGATCCTTGTAGTACTCAAATATCCACACAACATCAGGATCACTAGCAATTAATCTCCCACATTCTACTCTATACTTGCAAATAGATGACGGTATTCCAAAAGCCATATGAGCATGGTGCTTCAATAATGGGTACGTATAGTAGTCTGGGTCCACATTGTCGTAGATTTTTGACTCTCCTTGAAGGACAAACTCTAAAGAATGAAGCCGTGAAGCCGTAATGCACTACCTTGAATTTAAGCATACGAAATTATTCAAAAACAAGACATATGCAATTTAGGGTTTTAATCAAATATAGGCCTCATGCAAAGTGAACAGCTTACCGTGCAGAGTTGGGGTTCGTCCTAAATAGGCTTGGGTTCATGGAGTCTTGGGTTCGCCCCAAATTGGCTTGGGTTCGTGGAGTCTTCAATTCGTGGATGCTTGGCTTCGTGGACGCTTGGGTTCGTGGAGGCTGGGCTCTTCACGATTGGGTTCCTTCATCACTGGGTTCCTTCGTCATTGGGTTCCTTAAGGGTTTGTGAGGCTGGGTTCTTCCTGCTAGGGTTTGCCGTTGCCGGAATTGCCACAGCGGTTGAAGGGGGTTGAACGGAGTGAGTCGAAGGGAGGGGGCTTTTTCGGAAAGGTAAACGTAAGTTGCAACCGAGTGAAAGTCGTTGTTTTTTACTCGTGGACTTAAGTTTTGACAGAGGGGTACTTTAGTCTTTTCGAATGACTCCCCGCTGGAAAAAATATGGGATTTCGGTGACCGGGGACCTTATATCAATATTACGTTATAAAGCGGGGGTCTTATATCTTATTCAAATTAAACAAGGACCCTATTACAAAATTGTCAATAGTTCAGGGACCTGAGAGTAATTAACAACCTTTAGGACATAATTTACTACAATCCGAATGAGCATTCAACTTGTTGGGGAACGAATGGGCTACGACCATAGTGCACTCAACGAAATTGGCTGAAATGCACACTACTGCTTCGAATCTTAGAATGGGTTTACCAAAAAACAATGCTAAGGCCTGAAAATAAAAAAGTGCCCCAATTCATGACAATATTACTTGTGCAGCTGATTTGACATGCTTGGAATCTATTATGCAAAATTTTTTATTGTTCACATTTGCTAACTCCTTAAGAACATCCATGCTCTTTCTTTTTTGTCTACGCAGGTAGTCTTTTCTAACTTATTTTTTTTCATATTCTTTCTACAATACTTTTACATTAGTTTTACATTAGTTTTATATGTTAAATACAATTAATTATATCAAATTCACATATGATTTTGAACAAATTTTAAAAAATATTAAAATTAATTTCAAAATCAACAAAAATAAAATTTTGCAAAATAAAAAAATAATTTCGTAGAATAATAGTTATTATTATATGATTTATTTAGAATTTATGGTTTAGAGTTTATGGTAGAATAATTAATTTTTCAAAATACCAAAATTTAAAAATAATTTTGAATGAAGAATAGTTAAGGGAATGATATAAAGAATTAAAACATTAAATTAAAATTAATTTTCAAAATTAAAATGAAATGTTTTCTAAAATACATCATTAGAATTATTCTATACAAATAATTTTTTAAAATTATTAATAATATAAAAATATTTGATTAGAACATACTAATAAAAAATAATCCAAAGAATTATGTAACATTTTAAGAAAAAATTAAATGTGAAAACTAATTTCTGAAAAATAATTTAAATTTTTTTAAAATGCCTTGAATGTCAACATAAAAGAAATGGAGCAATTTTCTGGCATTAAATAAAATACTTCTTCATATCTACCAAAACCAAATTATTTCTTAATTATTTGTGATGTATATATTTAATATTTTTAGTAAAAATAGGTTTAACAAAAATATTTGTAGCAAAGTGGTAAAATCTTCATCCTAAAACCAAGGGTACCAATAAAATGCTTGGCAAAATATGCTATATAGACGGAGCACCAACATGATGCAAAAGCAAGAAATGCTCCTTTGACACATAATAACTCTACACGTGTCAGCAACTCCACCAGGTGCCACATAGACTAAGGAAAGTGTGTGCTCTCTCGTTGTGGGTGGTCTAAATTGCTTATCACATACTTGTGGTTATACACATTTTTTCCATTGGCTAGATTCCATGTCAACAATGCTTAGGATTTATGATTATACTTGCTTTCTTTTACTATGTCTTTATGTTATTGATTGGTAAGACATAAATTTCTTTCTAAGAGATATACATTTGATCCTTTATTTTGAGTCATTGTACTCAAAAGAGTTGGTGACCTCGGATTCGTCCTGTTAAGACTACTATATATTTAATTTCAAAAAACAACATCAGGAATTTATGTAGACAACATTTTTTTAAAGAAGGGGCCAAAGTGATTATATATTAAGAAAATGGTCAATTGAATTCTATTTTGTGTAAGGTCATTTCTCAACCTCTTATGAGATTACGACTGATAATCTTGTCAAATCTATACCATAAAAAATTGATGATAAATATTGTGAAAAGGAAGAGTATCGTAGGGAGAAATTCCTCTCGTTGATTTTTGAGATATCACAAAAATTGGCTTTGTATCACTACAAACTAAGACATTCCAAGAAAATGCAACATCTCCCATATCATATGACATAATTTTCCTTAACCTCCACTTTAGTTTCAGACAACATAAAAAACAAACTATTATGAAAATTAATGTTAGTTAGCTTATCTGCACACCAATTAGCTTTAATGTATATATGAGTGACCTTTATTATCCATCACCCATCCTATTCATGGAAAATTAAATTTAACAAATGATTTGGTATAGGTCTTTTGGGAGGTAGTTTTGTTAAAATTTCTATCACAACTTTGAATCAACTTTCACAATATATTGTAATTCATCTATAGCTAAACTATATTAATAATGGTTAAGAAAAATGATAACCATCTCAGAGATAATTTCAAGTTAGTGTCTATCCTGACCAAATCAGTATCATAGAAAGTCTATTCTGGCCATTAGAAATGCTTAAAGGACATAAAAGATAATGTAGAGAGCACGACCTGAGTAAAAGTCGCTCTTCTAGTAAAAGGGAGTCCACACACACTAACATTAAACCCAACCTTAGACTTTCTCCTCTTTGTAATCATAAGTGACTTTAGTGGCCTTCAAATTTCTCTACTACTGGTCACTCATAATTGTCAGAAGCTTGTCACTTGATTGTGTAACTATACAATTATGTAGTAGTTCTAAAAATAATACTTAATTAGAATTATTCTATTTTTCACCTTATACAAAATATTAGAACTACAAAGTTATCTGCATTAAGCTCTATTATAGTCAATAATATATAACTAAATAGATCTTTTTAAGTGGCACCCATCAACACAAGAAAAATGTATATATTCATTCATAACTCTTCACTTATGTAGGCATATAAATACTCTCTAAAATTATAGTGACTTATTTATGTTGCTCCTTAAATATAGGCATAATCTCATAATAGAAATTGAGATAGTAATAACTTTAATATAACTACCTTGAGTTTCCATCCTTTCAACTATTTGACTCTCTATAACTACTATTTTTTGGGATACACCTCAAGACTTAAGCACAGTTTAGATCATTTTATTATCCAAATTTAGATTTTCTCTTACAAACTGTTTAATATGTCTTATAATTTATTTAGAGTTGGCCAAATAATCGTATCCTTTGAGACATAGAAGTTGAGATACTCTTTCAAACATAGAACTGCATTTTGATCTGATTAACTAGTTGCTTTTAAGCTTCATAAAAATCATCTAGAATATGTATGATATTTGCCTCCTGAGTCTCGTGATCTTTGCGAATAATACCAAGTTTTTAGAGGTGGAATATGGGTGGTCTTCAGATTATCATTTGGAAATGGTCTCTACCTACCCATTTCACACTCGTTTGGATCATGTCTTATTCTATCAAGACAAATGATAAACATGTATGAGGAAAGAGGATTACTTTAAAAAATCACTTGTGATGGTTGAATATGAGATATTTTTCCCAATCCTATAATAATTGTATATAAATAGTTGAAACACAAGTGAGTATCAGATCCGCTAGAGTATATATAATGTAGAGGAGTTCAAGAGTCTTCCTAATACAACTCTATCAGATGCAATCATTTTCTTTGACCATATCAACCTTCAAACCATGATTTTTTTTCCCTTCTTGCTATCCTTCATCCATTATATGATGACATTATTAAGATGTTTTGATGACGGACAAAGTTGTTATGGTTCTTATCTACCTAATTAAGCATGAATTCTTATGATCTTCTTGCCATAAGTTTATTAACTAATTTAGTAGATGTATTACATAAACTAATAGGCCAAAGCTGCACGAGACTTCTAGGATTATCTTATTTGGGGATAATGATAATAATGGTTGTATTAGTAGCCTCGAGTGATTGATTTCTGGCAAAGGCACTAAAGATAAATTTGGCCAAAGGGCCATTCACAATATCCTAACACTTTTGAAAAAAAAAGTATGTCATATGACCCATTACTAAATATTACTTCATTCTAATGCTCTTGAATAATAATTAAGTGGTAATCTTCTAAAAGTCATATAGTTCGGAATCTAAGAAATCTCTTCTTTTTTTGTAGTCAAGATATAGTGTCATACTTGATCAATAATGGATAATGATATTATTCACTCTTAGAAGTTGAATTACTTTTGAACTCTCAAAACTTTAATCTTCGAATAATGTTTTTCAATCTTCAACCAAGTCTTTCATAGATTCCTTCTTATATACCATAAATTAAATATCCACAAATCATAAATCCATTAGGGAGCATTCTTCAATCTACTCGTGAAACCTTAGAAGTTTTAAGCTATGTATAATAGTATCTCATATCTTTCATTAAAGACCAAGTAAGTATTAAAATCCCCAACAAGCATTCATGGTTGTTGTAGAGAGCCAATTGTACCCTTTAATTTCTTTTAGAACTCCTCTTTAACCATTGTTAGAGGAACTTCATATATTGCTATAAGATACTAATGTTATGGTCATGTTTTATCACATATTTTGTATATATTTAGTTATATTTTAGTACATTTTAATTATACCTACTTGAGTTTTATGTCAGTTATATGCATTCGAGTCAAAAATGAACATTTAGTAGTATTTTGTTTGTCTTTATAGGTATTTAGAATGATTCATAAGCGATTGAAGATCATTGAAGGGATGATTATGGGACTATATTGCGAGAACTATTGACAAGCAATTAGAGCTTGTTGAAGGGGTGATTATGGGAGACTATATTGCGGGAGCCATAATTCTTTGCTAGAGCATCAAATTTTCTCATATGAGATACAATTAGAAAGCTTAAAGAGATATCTACATTTTTGTCTCATTAATGAAGATTAAATTTTCAGTCTCAATTTCCAATTTGGAAGAGAAAGCTTGAAGTAGTTTCGCAAACAGAATTTAAGATGGTATTAATTTCAAAAGAAAGGATTTCGAGATAATTTGGGAGTACGGGGTGTTTAGAAACTCAATTGTTTAATTGAAAATTGATAAATTTATTTATAAATGTCCTCTTAATTTCATATTTCTGATAGGATATTGATAAGTGTTGAAAATACTTATTACTTGTGTATGTTTTAATATAGGTTTAGCATTGTTATTAAGCTTTTAAGTATGTTTTCTTTGTATAATTCTTGTGTACATTTTGTTCTTTTTATGTTATCTTGTGTTTTTATTAAGTTTTCTTTATTTTTAGGAGCTTTGTGGAAAATGTTTGACGAATGTACGCCCAAGACCACGAGTGCACGAGCAAGACCACGAGTGCACGAGCAAGACTACGATGTTGCGAGCAAAATGGTTTTGACAAACCAAAGCAAGAAAGGCATTAAATATGAAGGAAAAGGAAGCCCATGGAGTTTTCTAACTCCATTAGGCTTGCTTCACTCAAAATGGTCATGGCTTGCCATGGAGGGCGCCAAATATTGCATGGAGGGCGCCATATGCCTACGACAGCCTTAACCTTTTCTGACTTAAAAAATCATAACTTCCTTATACGAAGTCGGATTGAGGCAATGTTAGCAGCATTGGAAAAAAGATATCCTGAGCTACAATATCAAAGGGCATCAACCGGTTCATAGTCTAAATGGTCCAAATTATAAGAAAGAAAGACATGATTGCAGCAGTGAGCATGGAGGGCGCCAACTTGCATGACATATGCATGACCAAGGCATGGAGGGCGCCAATTCTTGCATGGAGGGTGCTATCTTTGTGGCCAGCACAAGAAAGTCATGAGTCTTGCCAAAATGGGTGGCAAACACTTAGATATTTTCTTGCCCACTTACCTTAACCTCTTGTGTTGGATGGCAAACACCTTTGGCTAAGTAGTTAGGATATTAGTTAAAGTATTAGTTTTATTTTCTTTCAACTTTAGCTTATAATAACTTATACTAAATGACACTAAGTCATTCATTCACAAAAGCAAGGGAGAGGCAGCCACAAACACAAGCAAGAGAGGGGAGGCCGAGAGAAATGAAGAAGAAAAAGGAGAAGGAAGAAAGGAGAAAAACCAAAGGCATAAATCAAGCTTAGTCTGGGACTTTGTAACTCTTCCTTACTCTTTTACTTCTTGCTTTCCTTGCTTTGATCTTGTACAATATATATATGTTGATGTTTGTTTCTTGTAAATATGTGTGAGTAGTTTATTGTGATATGATGCCTTGAAATCCTAAGCAAAGTTAATGGTTTAAATTGGTAAAAATGTTAAGGTTCATGTATATTACTGCATCAAAAATCTCGATCCTAAGCATGATGATGATTCGCGTTAAGTTTAGGGAGTCCTGGCCCTTATGGCGCACACCACTAGTGCCTTTGGCGTGAGTCAATGGCGTCCAGTAAAGCTTGCAACACGAGCTGTTGGCGCGGGCCAACGTTCGGTCACTTCTATTGCGTGCCACTACCTTTTGCGTGCACTAATGTTCTTCGTTCAAGAACAATGGCGCACGCCTGCCACCTATGGCATGCACCAATCACCACCAGCAGTAGCACTGAGCAAGTCCGGTTATGTCGATCCTTAGGGAATTGGTTTAAAGGCCACGAATTTGGATTCTAAACTTGTCTAGGAGTATGTTATGATATTTGGTTTGATTAGAACACGAACAACCTTCTACAAATTGACTCTAAAGATTTGAGCAAGTAAAAGTCTATGAACTACAAAACACAAAACTACAATCTGATTTAGCAAATTTAACTAAAAGTGAGTTTAGTACCATTAAAACTTATGTAATCAAGCAACTCAAGGGATTTATTATGTTCTTATTATGATTCGAGTATTCCATAAGCAACAAACCTACACTTTTGCGCTAGATTTGTCTAAATTGATCATTCGTAAAACTTAAACCAATTAGATGTTCTTTTGACCCCACTAATCGATCTAAACCAAGCTAAGAACAAACTGTAAGTATCACTCAATGGATAACTAATCACTTAAGTAGATTTCTCATTCATTAAGTAATTAATCATCTATTTATTCTTTACATTAATTCCATCTCCTTTCGGTCTATGGTTTTAACTAGTTTCATAATCATGGTTATTCACAAAGATTTTATCACAGCCAACTAGTCTAAACCATCGTCAGAGGCAAGATCTAATAATGATCATAATCTTAGTGAATCCATAATTAAGCATTAAGTTTATTAACTAGAACATAAATCTAAACATGTTTACCCCCTCAAATTAGTTGATTACATGTTAGTTCCTAGGCACCAAACCCACAGAATTAACTACTCACACATGCTTAAGTAAAAACAGAATATAAACATCAACATACTTAAGCATTAATCAACCAAAATGAAGAGTACAAGAGAAGAGAAAGCTTATGAAAGTTCAGAGAAGCTTTTTTCCTTCAATGATTCTCGTCCAAGGCAGAGAAAAGAAAAAGTACAATTTCATGCCAATCTCTGGTCTAAATCTCCTTCTTCCTCTTTCTCCCTCTCTCTCTCTCTCTAATTCCTTCTCTTTCTAAAATAATGAATGCTCTCTCTTTTTTTGATAAAAAATCTCAGCATTAGTCTAATGGCACCTCAACTTCTGTCTGCCAACCTTAGACAAATCATTATTCCCAAGTGCCTTGGCCCCATAATGTTTGCCAATGAGAAGAGCAAGTGGAATGACCAACTATCTGTCACTGTCTGTCCATGGCGCGTGCCAATGGTACTGTAAGCCCCTTCGTCAGAGTGATGCCTCTCTACTGGCGTGCGCCGGTAGTGCCTATGACATGCGCCATTACTCTTCAACATGGTCTTCTTGCCTTCTTGAGCTCTGTCTCGCCCATGCCCTTGCACCATTGATCAAGCATCCTCCTCAAGTCCTCAAATAAACACCTAAAATCAACAAAACTCAATGAGAAAAGACAAATATGACACAAAATCATAATGAACGAAAACTAATACGAAACAACTAAAAACCAATGAAAACAATCTAAAAGCTCTAAAAAGATCCTAAGAAATAAACACAAAGAATGAGTATTTTAGACACTCATCACACCCCCACACTTGAATCATTTCTTGTTCCCAAGCAAAACTCAAATGCGGAAATAGATTAAACAAAAATCACATGAAAACACACAAACACATAATGAGGTAAAGACTTGGCAAGACTAGATCAAAACTTAACTTCCCTCGAAAATATCAACTTATATCAAAATCCCATCATAAACCTAGTTAGTTCATCAATTCTGTTGGATTTAGGTGAGTAATTAATGAATAATCATGCATTTAATTACGATTTAATTAAAATGACAATTAAATTAATTAAATCACACTAATTAAACTGTACTTACTTGTTAAAGTGAGTACGTCACAGGTCTCTAAGTCCATTGGTCTTGATCAGTAACTATAAGTTGCTGGCCGAGTTACGATCACGTTCTAACGGATCATAACTTCATTTCCACGATTGGCCCATAATGTGTATCTTTGAAAATATCAAGTACTAAACTAATATTTTCCTATACAAATGGTTGACCAGATAGGGCCTGCCCATAACCGTCAAGCTTGGCCCGCTCGAAACTATCGAGCTTGGCCTGCCTAAAATCGTCGAGCTTGGCCCACCCAAAACCATCGAGCTTGGCCCTCCCGAAACTGTCAAGCTTGGCCTGCCCAAAACTGTCGAGCTTAGCCCTCCCGAAACTGTCGAGCTTAACTTGCCCAAAACTGTCGAGCTTGGCCTGCCCGTAACCATCGAGCTTGGGCCTGCCCGTAAACTGTTGAGCTAGGCCTACTCGGGGGCAGGGACCGCCCATAAACCGTCGAGCTAGGCCCACTCAAGAATACCCGGATAGGGCCCGCCTGAAAATGATTCAGACCAGCTTAGTTTTTACGATTAAAGAGGGGCCCCTATTTATAGGGTTGGAAGCAGCAGAAAGCAAGCAACTGATAAGCAGCTGAGTCAGCAGCTACGTAAGCAGCTGCTCAGCTACCTGCTTACTTTTCACGCTTATCCATTAAGATAGTGCTTATCCGTTTGCTGATGTCAGTGCCTATCCACACAGATAATGCTAGTCCACTAACCGATCCAATATCTAAGTCCATTTGGCCAGAGCCCAAATTTGCACTATAAATGCAATCTGGGCCCAGAGTCCAACAATCTCCCACTCATTCATCGTCAATCACAGTCAATAATGTACAGATTTCATCTTATAGGATTTCGTGCAATCAGCACATGTCGAGTATATTTAGCTAAAATTCAGAAGCACAGACACACTGACTAATTGAATAGTAGCATCTCGACATCTCACATAAAATAAAGTGTGCTTTCACCCCAGGACTCATGTCATATTCTATTGTTCACGTAATGATTTCAAACAATTTTATTCGTGTTCACTATTGTACTTTTCAATATAATTGGTGCACCTGAACAATGAACCTCGAAATATGATGAATAGAGTTCCTTCTCCCTTAACTATATTCTTTGCATAATGACACAATCTGCTTTTCTAGTCAGCCCTGCCAGGTCGAATCGTTATGTCATGACCTTATCATGGACTTTCCAAGCTAGCAGCACTGAATCATACTTCCAGAATATGTTTAGGATCTTAAGGGCAAAAATCGGGAACCATAGTTCTCAAAACGTGGTCTCACACCAGGGATTGTGAAATCAATGAACATTTTCATCCCATTCGGTGGTCGAACAGCACACATGATACTCATTCATGTATTATGGTGTATATTCCATAGGAACACATGTCAATTAACACCATACTAAAGTTATAGCCACAACTTAACTTTAGTCTTTAAGACAGAAGGTATGATAAGTTCCACTTAATTCTTATCATATGGATTACAGAAGATCTAATGTAGTAACTCATTACTGCATCCCATAACAAATCTTACTCTCTTAGCAAGACGGCATTGTCGTCGTAGGACATTGCACATCTTAATGTCCAACAGCTGCCTCATCTCAATCAAGAATCAACACATTTGACTCCCACTAAGGTAAACACCCGTATGAGTGGGCTACTTTTTTGTCTGACATGTTATGCAAGGTGTTCATATTGCCAAAAACAAAATTTCTTATTTATAAATGAAACTATCGTAAACCTAATGACTTCACAAAATTCTCGAACACTTTTCGAGATAATGCTTTGGTCATAGGGTCTACAACCATATCTTGCAAAGATATGTGTTTCATACATAATCTTTTAGATTTTCATAAATTTCTAAAATTTAATATTTATATGGTAAGCTTTGCTATGGAAACGCATATCCATCGCATAAGCTATAGCAACTTGGTTGTCACAGAATACTCACAACAAGCATTGCAGTAGCTTTCAAATACTTTAAAGTTCCCTTTGACAATTTTCTAATGAGCATTGCTTGGATTCTATTGATATCTATATATAATGCGAATAGCACAGAAAATATCAGGTTGCGTATAACATTACGCACACTAGACAACTAATTGTATTGACACTGGGAATCATTTCCATATTCCCTACTTGTTTAGCTATATTTGGACACAAATCCTTGCTCAAATTATGACTATTCATTAATAGGACATACTTTGGATTACTGTGATCACAATTGAAATGTTCTGCTACTTTACAAACATATATCTCTTATGAAGGAGACATTGTCCTCTTCAAACGATTCCTCAAAATCATAACTTCGAGTATGTAATCAGCTTTACCCATATCTATCATATTAAAGTTGGAAGTAAACCAAGCTTTAATTTTGACAAGAAGTCATATGTCATTTATAGCGAAAATGATCCTAATGGACGTGAATCAAACAATAGCAGCAAAAGTCTCCTTATAGTCTATTCCTGCCTATTGCTCAAATCTCTGCACAATCAGACAAGCTTTGTATCTTTTGACACTACTGTCTGCATTGCACTTGACCTTGAGAATCCACTTATTCTCAATAGCCATACATCCTTAGGTAGATCAACCAGATTCTAAACCTGATTATTGGTCATGGAAGACATTTCTTCCTCTATCACATTAGTCTATCGTGGAGATAACAGAGCACCACTAGACACATTTCTAGGCTCATCTTAATCCTGAATAATGGTTAGAAGAACTTCACTTGGATCACCAATCTTTTTCAGTGATACCAAGTATGCATTAGCCTTACCTTCGATATCAAATCGTTGGCATGGTATGCTAGTTCTACTAGACCTAGGTAGAAGTTTCGTACTCCTACTAGAATAGGAAACTATGAACCTTTCAGGACTAAGATGAATATCTTCCGGACCTTATTGAGATGGAAAGTCATAACTTTCTATCTCAATTCTCCCACTCGGAAGAAGAGGTCCAAAAGGCTCTGGCTCAACTATTTTATAGAGATCAAGGTTTTCACTAACCTTTCTCAGTCTAAGAAATTCATTCTCTAAAAATTGAGATTACGTGATTCAAATTCTGTCAATTTGTTCGTTGTCCAGTTCACCTGTGAACATGTATCCTTTAGATATCTCAAAATACCTTATAAAGATACTTTTTCTACCTCTCGGTTCTAATCTACCGAAAGCACTTGAGGTAGAATGGATATGGATGCATACCCCTATGGCTTAAAATAGGATAAATCGAACTTTTGATTTTTCCACATTTTATTAGGGATGGTAGTAACAGACTTAGAGGGTGCATGGTTAAGAACATATGTGGTAGTTAGGAGCACTTCTCCATATTGGCAAATTTACCTCTGCCATCATAGATCTAAGGGATAATTGCCCTCGCCCCCCTGGGGTTTGCGGAAATTAGTGATTCAGCCCCTCTATTTTTTTTATTATTATTTAGCCCCTCTAGTTTGTGAAAAGGGTATTATTTAGCCCCTATCACCGGAATCCGGCGATTTCTCCGGCAAAAATGGACCTGAGATGACGAAAATACCCTTTCACTTTAAAAAGTAAAAAAATAAATTGAAATACAATCGTAATTCATATTGAGCTAAAATTTTTTATGAAGCATCCTAAAAATATACATGATTTACGTAAAATATTTTAGAAATTTTGGAGGCACAAAAGTATTTTTTTTATTTTCCAACGTGCCAAAATTTTGTAAAATCATATAAAATAGAAAATTTGTCTAAAATCATATAAAATAGAAAATTTGTCTAATTAGGCTGAAACTTGTCCCATGTGTCTTTAAGCATCTTTAATAAATTTAGGAATCAAAAAGTCTAGATTCTCACAAGCCAATTTTGAAAAATTCTGGGGATACCAAAAATATAGAGTTTTAATTTATTTTTTTACTAAAGATAGAGTCTTTAGTAAAGATGCATAAGGACACATAGAATAAGTTTTAGGTCCTAAATTCACTAAATATGCTTAAGAACACATGAGACAAGTTTTAGCCCAATTAAACAAATTTTCTATTTTATATGATTTTATAAAATTTTGGCACGTTGGAAAATAAAACAAATACTTGTGTGCCTCCAAAATTTCTGAAATATTTTACTAAATCATGTATATTTTTAGAATGCTTCATGAAAAATTTTAGCTCAATACGAATTATGATTATGTTTCAATTTATTGTTTTACTTTTTAAAGGAAAAAGGTATTTTAGTAATCTTAGGTCAATTTTCGGCGGAGAAAAGAGCTGATTCCGGCAACAGGGGTTAAATAATACCTTTTTCACAAACTAGAGGGGCTAAATAATAATTAAAAAAAATAGAGGGGCTGAATCACTAATTTCCGCAAACCCCAGGGGGGCGAGGGCAATTATCCCTAGATCTAACCATGTCAAGAAGAGTTATATACCTTCTTTCAGCAATCTCAATCTATTGAGATGTACAAGAAATGGACAACTAATGTTCAATTTCTTTCTCAACATAAAGTGTCCTACAATTCATCAGAAAGATATTCACGCCTACGATCAATTTGCAAAGCCTTTATCTTTCTATCTTTCTGATTCTCAACAAAATTCAGGTCATGAAGCAACTTAGTACCTCTGACTTGTGAGAAATCAGGTATATTAGACTGTATCACAAATAGTCATCAATAAAGGTGATGAAGTAACATGCACTATGTGCTGCCCTTACATTCATTTGACTACATATGTCTTAGTAGACTATTTGAAATGGAAATTTGGCTCTAGTCCTAGTATCGAAATGTTTTATTGTACTCTTTCCTTCTATTTTACCTAGTAATTCAGCCTTAGCTAGATGATTTAAGCGATTTTGGCCTACATGGCTTAGTCTAGAATATCACAGCTTAATATTATCTTTTGACAAATTTAAGCTAGTGACTAAAGAGTAACTTTCACAAGGATCATTATCCATAATAAAAAAAACTATCCGATTTATATCCAAGGCTATAATGGGCATTATCCAAATACAACCTAACAACGTTGTTCTTAAATGACAATGAAAACCTAAAGACATCAAAGTAGATATAGAAATCAGGTTCTTTCGAATATCTAGAGCAAATAACATGTCATGCAAAAGGAAAGCACGTCCACCATGAAGGTTTAACCTACAAGTGCTCTTACCTTTTTACATCCACAGACAAGTTGTTACTAACAAAAATGGTCTTTGTTTCAGTCAGCAACTACCGATATTCTACAAATGAACCACGATCTCTTGTTATATGGTCTATTGCTCTTGAATTTATTACTCACATAAAATGTGATTCAGCAAGAAGGGTACCAGAAGATACATTAACCTCGTACACGTTAGAGTTTAAATGTACCTACTTAGGTATCTTGCAACCTTATGCAAAATGTCCCTTCTTATGAAAGTTATAACATTTTACCTTAGAAATATTAAACTGCTTCTTTTCATAAACCTGGAGCAATCTACTTTGGGCTCTAAGTTATCAGCCTTTGGATTTTAGGAACCCTTACTCTTTTCTTTCCCTCTTACTTCTTTTTCTTGGAGCTATTCGAACTAATCAAATTTGCTTTGGGATAAGATTTTGTAGGAAGAAGATGATCTTCTTCTAACTTAAGGTGATTGGAAATGAGTAAGGTTCAGCTATATCTATTCCCAGCTTGGAGGCAAGAAACAGATGACAGCTTGAATCTGTTGCTCATTACTAATTACATGACTAGCCTCAGCTAGGTTACTAATCATGTTGGACATTATCCTCAAATATTTTCACATAGGAACATCAGGATGCCTTTTAAAGATATTAAACCTTATTGTCAAAGTACAAATCTTTAACACAAAAGCTTCCCAAATATCAATTTGAGGGTATCCCAAAGTTCTTTTGTATTCTCATAAACACAAAATTGCCTTGTGATATCATCTATCAGCAATATCAAATATGCAACAGAGTTGTTATTATTCCAAACAGCATAGGCATGACAATCACGCTTATGTTGTGCGATGTTACCTTCATCAGGCTCTAACATAATCATAAGTACTAGCTCAATAACCTCTTGTTCTTCGAACATGTACTGGATTTTCATGCTCTAGAAGAAACTGACATCTCTATAGGGAATTTAAAATACAAGAACACATCAGAAATTCGATTTAGGTAATATGAACCAGCTTACTAAATATTCACAACTTTAATGACACGGAGTCTTTGATTAGTCTCAAAATCGAAGTGAGTCGCTAGCATGCTTCCCATTATCATTCAAGAGTTAATCTCAAACCAAGGTCATTCAAAGTACATATCTAGTAAACTCAAGTGGATGCACATAAACAAACACATTTTATTCATTCACTTAATAAACTTTCGTACATATATGAGATTGTACAAACAAAAGTACAAACATACTCAAATAAAGGTACACAACCTATTGTACAAAAGGGTGATCCCCTAAAACATCACATGTACAAGGAGAAAACACTAGACATGAGAGCAAAACTAATCACATATCAAACTCTAGAAGGGTATTCTGGAGTTTAAGTCTCAGAATCTAGATCCATCTCTGGATCAATTTCATAGACTTTAACAAGATGACATATTAACATACAATGGTTCGACTCCTAAGGTTCACCACAGTGAAAGGACTTGAGTCCAAAATCCATTTGAACAAGTCCAAAAGAAACACATAAGTGTATTCTTTAGCCGAGTAACGGGTTATCTCATAACCATTTCTCAATTTCAACACGGTAGGGGGACTCATATCCCTTAAGAGGCCTTTGTGCCCTAAATGCTTCAAAAGCATAACAAGAGCAACCTTATGGTTGTACACTAGGGGATTCCAAAGACTGCTCATGGGTTATTAGATTTTAAGGGTCGTCAGCAAGTCATAAAACATTGCTGGCCAATCCTCCCCAAAAAATATAATCACCAAAACAAATGGCATCTTGCATATCTCTATGCACTGTATTGATGTGTTCAACTATCAAATATATGTCATCCTTTGTTATCCCTGGCGGTAAAATGCCTATATATTGCACGTTGTCTCAAAGACTCAGTGTCAATGTTTGGATAACTCCAGGTGAACATCGTTATCTAGCAACTAATGCCAAATAATTTTTGAGTTAAATCACATATTTCCCAAAAATAAGATTGAAAATAGAATTTTCAATCTTCCGATGACTCATCGTATGATTTATGCTATGTCTAGTAATTTTTTGGAACATATTCCAAAAAATTTATAGGTTTAAAAAATAACTAATTTTTTAATAAACCTATTTGAAAAATTAGATTTTTCTAGTTAAATTTAGGAATTTAATTGAATAAATTTAATTTATCCAATTAAAATATAAATTTCTCCTAAATTTGACTCAATTTTGACTTCAAAATTAAAATAAATCAAATTTAGGACTTAATTGAATACAAAATTAATCCTTAAGGATCAATCTATAATTCAATTAAAACTACAGTGACTGACTTACAAAAAACCAGTCGGGTATTTAGGATTTTTGCGAAAAGTTGCGAAATTCCAAAAATGCCCTTCTCTCATCACCTCCTTCTCTTTCCCCTTTCTCTCTCCCCAGTTCCAAAAAGAAGGCCGAGCCTCCCTCTTCGACCGAGCCCAAATGCCGGCGAGTCGTCCGATGCTACTGGTAGGAATTGACTCACCGTGATTTCCCAGTTATGTCTATACCGGTTTTATCCTTCATCGTGCCTCCTATGTCGTTTGCTGGTGTCATCTCTGTTCATTGAGTTCGAAGCTTCTCCAGCCAAGAACTTCGTATTCTGGTGATGTCAAGGCTCGAATCCAGTATGAACGTGTTCGTCTTGATGCAGGGAACTCGTGGATGTTGGCCTCCAGCATTGAAAATGCCGCATTTGGCCAAAATTGGTTGAGGAATGATTCGGGGAAAAAGGGGTTTTAGGGTTGGGTTTTTCAATTTTCGGGGGGAAAATTACAATTTAGTACCAAACTTTCTGCAAAAAATACATTTCAACCCAAACGACCATTTAATTTCAATTTAATACTTAATTGAAAAACTGATATACAATTTAATACTAATTTTAATCTGATTAAATATTAAATTATCATTAACATTATTTTAACCCAATACTTCAAATAAAACGTCATGTAAATATCAAATCAAGGTACTAACCATGGCTCTGATACCAATTGTTGGATGTAGGCAAGTAATTAACGAATAATCATGCATTTAATTATGATTTAATTAAAACGACAATTACGTTAATTAAATCACACTAATTAAACTGTAATTACTTGTTGAAGCGAGTACGTCACAGGTCTCTAAGTCCATTGATCTTGATCAGCAACTATGCATTGTTGGCCGAGTTACGATCATGTTCTAATGGATCATAATTTCGTTTCCATGATTGGCCCAGTACTAAACTGATATTTTCCTATACGAGTGGTTCACAAGGTAGGGCCTGCCCATAACTGTCAAGCTTGGCCCGCTCAAAACCATCGAGCTTGGCCTGCTCAAAACTGTCGAGCTTAGCCTTCCCGAAACCGTCGAGCTTGGCCCTCCCATAACCATCGAGCTTAACCTGCCCAAAATTGTCAAGCTTGTCCTGCCCATAACCATCGAGCTTGGGCCTGCCCATAACCATCGAGCTTGGACCTACCCGTAAACCATTGAGCTAGGCTCGCCTGAGGGTAGGGCCTGCCCATAAACCATCGAGCTGGGCCCACCCAAGAATACTCGGATAGGGCCTACCCGAAAATGATTTGGACGAGCTTAGTTTTTACGATTGAAGGGGGGGCCCTATATATAGGGTTAGAAGCAGCTGAAAGCAAGCAGCTGACAAGCAGCTGAGTCAGCAGCTACGTAAGCAGCTGCTCAGCTGCCTGCTTACTTTTCACGCTTATCCATTAAGATAGTGCTTATCTGTTTGCTGATATTAGCGCCTATCCACACGGATAATACCGGTCCACTAACCGGTCCAATATCCGAGTCTATTTAGCCCGAGCCCAAATTTTCACAATGAATGCAATCCGGGTCCAGAGTCCAACAAATTCAAAGCACAAAACACTACAAACGTGCAGACACCTCGACACTCTATTGTTTAAACAAGTGTTGACTCTATGTAAAAGACATTAGAAGGTTAAACTCTCGAGGATAGTAAAGTGTTTCACTCATGTAGTGTGTATGGTCCACTTTCCTATCACTCGCATACAGATCAATATCTCAAAGCATCCTACGTCCTACTCAGCGTTATCTAAAAGTCATAATGGTCGTCAATGCTCGAGGGGCTTTTTCATCGGATTGTAATGGGGCTGAAGGTCAGGGTGAGATAAAAATGTATGGATAGTAGCTAAACCACCCATTCCAAGGACTCGATACAATACTACAAAATCACTCGACTATGCTAAAACATCCTCACCAAGTATATAAAAGAAAACTCCCTAATATCGCAATGTGCTAGGACCGAGAAGCCCAAGTTTTGCCTAGAAACTTATGCTTATTCAATTTCACATTCTTTTTCTTTTCTTTTTCTTTTCTTTTCACTTTTTTTTTCTTTTTCTTCACTTTTTCTTTTCTTCTTTTTTTCTTTTTTTTACATTCAACACACTATGCAAACTACACATGTCTAGGCAAACTTGGCTTCTCAAAATGTCATGTACCATAATAACACTCCTAACCATATACCCCAAATCAGTTTCAGATACTAACTACACTCAATATAATACATCCCCAATATGTGCAACCTATGTGTCCTCGAATCGAATGATCAAAGGTAGGGATGATGATAGATATAAGGCTCAAAGTTGGCTTCCTCATCTAAAATCAAGAAAAGGCTATGCTCAAATAGTTTAATGCAAACGGTAATAAAGGATTTTGTCTCTAAGGCTCTAGGCTCAAATATCAAACAATGCCCTGTCATCTCACTAACTTCCACGCAACCTAGACTACGATAAGTACTAGTAGGATGCCTTGATTAACTAACACTAGTATGCACCTCATCAAAAATAGAGACTGGTGTCTCTTCCGTCGGCTCAAGTCCTCACAAGGTTCACTCATAAACCCTCTAGTCTAGTCTACATAATGAAACCACTAACCTAAACAATAGAGTGTGAGGTTCCTACTAATCCCTAGGCGTTGTGCTCGAATTAAATTCCTAACTAAGAGTTTGATAAAATTCTAACACAAGTTGAAAATTTTTGAGGGGGCTCAAGTCTAAACATAAACAACCTAGACACTCTAAAAATCCTAAAAAGGAAGATTCCTAGGAGGAACTCTCCCCCACACTTGAGCGACACATTGTCCTCAAGGTGTCTAAATCACGTAAACAAAAATACAAATATCACAAAAACAAAAACTAAACATGCAAGCAATTAGAGAAAATAAAGATAAGCAAACAAACACACTTAACAATCCCAAAAAAAATCTAACAGATAAAGAAAACAAATAAATAAAATAAAATATCAAAAAGTAAGGAAGTAGGAGCTCCCTGTCAATCCTATGCCGGGTCATGTAGTGGTGACTGTGGCAGGTCCTGTGGTGGAAAGAAGAATCCACCATTGTAGCTATTTGCCCAGTTACGCATCCACAGCGCGTGTGCTCTTTGCTCTTCCCGAAAGGCTCGCTGCTCCTCCCACTCTCTGGCATGCTCTTCAAAGTACCATTCCCATTTTGTCTAGTTGGTCACAGCATAATCTTGCACTTGTACCTGCAAGGCAGTAAACTAGTCACATAGGTCTAAGAGCTCACCATAGTAGTCACAACCCTGATAGCTAGTTCCAAGCTTGCTAGGGCCTGGCTGGTGGTGCTCCTGCTGACTGGGCTCCTAGTGGCTAGGTTCCTCGTCACTCTCTTCTTCATCCTCAGCTAGAGGTGAAATCGGTTGTCTAAGTCTTTCCTGCACTATTAGTCGCTCTTGCCATTCCTTGAACCTATACACATTTTTGCCATTTCCCTTTGTCCTCGTGATGAGCTTGCTGTTGCTGAGCTTTTGGATATTGAGTGGTAACAGATCTATGGAAGTTCCTTGGAACTCTGTAAACTCAGCAAGAAACTAGTGACGAGTAAACACATCTAAGACCATCAACCACATGCTAAATGGCTGATCATTGCTCAAACAGTAGAGAGCGTATAGTTGCGGACGAAAAACCTTCGACTCTTCCCACTGCCCGCTAAATGTAAGACTCATAAATATATGTTCTAGAACTAGGCAGGGGTCCCTAATCATGGAACTAGGTACCTTCCCAGACTCATAATGCTTAAACCCTGTAAGCTCATGCCACGCATAATGAGCAAGATCATGAGGTGAGAAGTCTAATGCGGTTCCCCCAGAGTGCAAATCAAAGAGCCTATTGAACACTTCCTGTTCCATCGTGAATTCCTTGTTGAATAGCCTAGCACTAAAGGATCCATTATCCCTAGCAATCGTCAAGGTACTAAAGAACTCACAGCTAAGTTCTTCCTTACCTAAAACAATCCTCTCCGAGAAGTTCCTCCAACCAAACTTCCTCAAAATTCTCTTCAACTCCCTATCTAAACCTAACTTCTTTATGTCCTCCCAATCAATCCTAAAATAGCTAACAATGGCTATCCTAGAGAAATGGGTGTACCTCCTCTCTTCCCAATCATGAAAGATCGAGAAAGGAGCATTGTAGTAGTCAGCTATGTCTAGAAGTTGAGGATTCTCCATTGGTGGTGAGGAATTCCTTGCCAGTTTGCTCCTGCGACGTGATCCTTCTCCTTCCGCCATTGAAATTAACTTGGAAGTGTTGGTTTTTGATGGGGGAAGGTTATGAAGTAGTGGGCTTGTGAGGATTTTATATTTTTGGGTGAGAGGAAGTTTTTGAGTTGGAGAATTGTGAGTTATTGGGGTTTGCCGAGAGGTTTATAACCCTCTCTGCTGCAACATAGCGCGTACCATAGGCAATAACGGTGTGCGCCAACTATGCCTAATCTATCGATAGTTTGCCTTAAGTGCCTCTGGTGCGTGCCACTCCGTGTGAAATACCATTTTTGGTTGTTGTCGTATATACATACAATACACAAATAATCTAACACAAATAAAACAATCTATGCTAATTTTTTTTTTGTTTTTCTTATATTTTATTTTTTATTATTTTTTTGGCTTTTATATACGTTGCGTTCCTGGAAAGCTTGAAAATCAGACGCCCTATTCTGATGGGTCATACTTTGACAGATTGTCAATAATCATGACCTTTTCGGCACGAAGCTTATGGAGGTTACGACGTATTAGCACAGTCACTCAGTTGGCATATAGTACTATCTCTGATGCAATCACCGTCAAAGGTGCAACTTTGCTATCTACTACTCACACAACTCCTCAATCGCGTACCAAGACGAACTCCCTAGTCTCGCAACCCTTTTAGCACAAAGCTTAGCGGGGTTTTGACACAACAAGACAGTTCAATCGATTTGTGAAATTGTACTATGATTGCTACAAATACTGTCATGCTCCAACTTCCCACACTTGTGACAGAACCCAAATCTCATCATCCTTCTTCTGTAAGCAAACTTCGATGTTCCTCTCAAATGTTACTCTAAATTCTCTTTGCATCTCTCGAGTCTTAATGTCTCTTTTGCTTACTTCAAAATGATCAAGCACACATCTATCAGGATTTTCCTAAAGACTAAGACTCTAACTAAATATTTATACTTGGCACAAAACATCCTGTTCTTTATTCTCTGCAGGTAAAAGAGGACAACTATATTTACAGATCTAACTTTGACCTTTGCAACATGCACAACTCACAATTGGAGTACCATGATGAACTAGTACCTTTCCTTGCAACCCTTTTGGCTTTAAACCTATTTGAGTCACCTCTTAGTCTCACGGTATTCACAAATTGCATAGAGTGTATCTTATCAATAAGGTCACAACACTCAATCCTTAATGTTTCTTTAGCCGTACTAAGAATGATGATGCAAATATCTCTTGGAAGTTTTTTCTTGACTAAGAAATACACTAAACTTATGTACTTTGAGCACAACATTCTTCCTCTCTCTTTTCTGCACGTAAAAGATGACATAAACCCTATTAGTAAAGTAATAAAAGTAAAAACTAATTAAAATTAAAATAATCCTAAACATGCTAATTTAAAGTCGTCAGCTTGACTATTGTCATGTTCATGTATTGGACAACATATTAACCAATTGCACTTCCACAATTTGGTTAATGATGCCTCCACCAAGGTAGATTTTGCACCTTTGACCGTTAACCTTGAAAACTATCCCTTTGTTATCTTGCAGATCAAGTGCCCCAAAAGGGTATACCTTGACAATTTGGTATGGTCCGCTCCACTTAGATTTGAGTTTCCCAGGAAAAAGTCTCAATCGCGAATTGTAAAGAAGAACATTTTGGTCCTCCTTGAAGTCTTTCTTTGTAATGTGGGCATCATGTCTCTATTTGGTTCTTTCCTTATAGAGTCTTGAGCTCTCGAAAGCTAAATCACGCATTTCTTCCAACTCTAAGAGTTGGAGAATTTTGCATTCACCAGCCTTTTTATAATCGTAATTAAGGGTTTTTATTGCCCAGAATGCATGATGCTCAAGCTCCACAGGAAGATGGCATGCCTTGCCATAAACAAGCCTGTAGGGCGACATTCCTATTGGAGTTTTGAATGCCATTTGATATGCCCATAAGGCATCATTGAGCTTGTTCGACCAATCTTTCCTAGCCGATCTGACCATCTTTTCCAGAATCTTTTTTAGCTCTCGATTTGAAAGCTCAACATGTTCGATTGTTTAGGGGTGATAAGGTGTTACCACCTTGTGAGTTACCCCATATCTCTTTAGTAGGACCTTAAATGGCTTGTTGCAAAAATTTGATCCACCATCACTGATTATCGCTCGTGGCACTCCAAATCTTGAGAAGAGTTTCTTAAGAAATCAGATAACCACTCTAGCGTCATTTGTAGGTGATGCCAAAGCTTCTACCTATTTTGAAATACAGTCAACTCCAACCAAGATATACTTGTTTCCATATGACGTGGGACCCATAAAGTCTAATTCCCACACGTCAAAGAGCTCAACCTCTAAAATTCCAGATAAGGGCATCTCATTCTTTTTTGAGATGTTGCCCATTCTCTAGTAGCGATCACACTGTTCCACATAGGTACGTGCATCTCTAAATATGTAAGGCCAATAAAATCCGTACTCAAATACCCTTGCTGTAGTCCTTGTTGCTCCATAATGACCTGAGTAAAGAGTGTTATGACATTGCTCTAAAATTTTAGCTATTTCCCAATCAGCAATGCACCGTAGAAGCATCCCATCATTACATCTCTTAAAGAGGTATGGATCATCCCAAATAAACATTTGAGCATCCCTTAGGAATTTCTTCCTTTGAGGGTAACTTAGTCTGGTAGGAACAATTTCTCCAACTAAAAAGTTGGCATAGTCAGCGTACCATGGGGCTTCTACTCTACTTAAGGTCATCAGAGTTTCATCTGAAAACTATTCCTTTATCTTTCCATCTTTCTCCATCCCGTCACTTTTCTTTAGTCAAGAGAGATGATCTGTAACAACATTTTCAGCTCTTTTCTTGTTTTTGATTGACAAGTCAAATTCTTGAAGTAATAAAATCTAGCGCATCAAGCGAGGTTTGGCATCTTGCTTTGAGAATAAATACTTCAAAGTTGCATGGTCTGTATAGACTATCACTTTTGAACCAAGCAAGTATGCTCTGAATTTGTCACAAGCATAGACGACTGCAAGTAACTCTTTCTCTGTGGTTGTATAATTGAGTTGAGCTCCTCCCAATACTCTACTTGAATAGTAGATGACATGTAGCTTCTCTTCTTTCTTCTGTCCAAGCATACAACCCAAAGCTAAGTCACTTGCATCATACATCAACTCAAATAGAAGTTTTCAATCTGGTGATGAAACAACCAGAGCTGTTACTATAGCTTTCTTTAGAGCATCAAATGCCTTTTGGCATTGCTCATCAAAGTTGAAGGACACGTCCTTAACTAACAAATTAGTCAGAAGCTTTGCAATTAGAGAGAAGTTCTTGATGAATCTTCTATAAAAACCTGCATGACCCAGAAAGACTCTAATTCCTTTAACTGTGATTGGTGCAATCATTTTCTCTATCGCCTCTGTCTTTGCTCTGTCCACTTCCATTCCAACTTTAGAAATCTTGTACCCCAAAACTATACCTTCGTCTACCATAAAATGGCACTTTTCCTAATTGAACACAAGATTCTTTTCCTCACATCTCTCCAATACTTTATCAAGATTTTTTAGACAATGATCAAATGAGTTTCCAAATATAGAGAAGTCATCCATGAAGATTTCCATTATCTTCTCATTCATCTCCCAAAAGATAGACTCTATGCAATGTTGGAATGTTGCTGGGGCACAACTTAATCCAAAAGGCATTCTGTGATATGCAAAAATACCAAAGGGATAGATGAAAGATGTCTTCTCTTGATCTCTATGATATATTGTAATTTGGTTGTACCCTAAGTACTCATCCAAAAAGCAATAATAAGAATACCCCGCTATCCTTTCTAACATTTGATCAATGAATGGAAGAGGGAAGTGATCTTTCCTAGTGGCATCATTCAATTTTCTGTAATCAATGCACACCCTCCAACCGGTCATGGTACGTGTTGGAATGAGTTCGCTCTCCTCATTAATTACCACTGTCATTCCTCCTTTTTTTGGAACACAATAGATTGGACTAACCCACTCACTATCCGATATTGGATAAATAATTCCAGCTTCTAGAAACTTGATCACTTCCTTCTTCACAACCACCTTCATGTTAGGATTAAGTCTCCTTTTTTGGTCTACTCTCGGCCTTGCTCCATCTTCTATGTGCATATGATGCATTACAATTTCTGGGCTTATTCCCTTAATGTCGGAAATTTGCCAAGTAATTGTCTTAATTTGTTTATTCACAATTACTACCACTTTATCCTCTTCAACCTTGGAGAGCTTGTTTCAGACTATAAATGGTAACCTCCCTCTATCTATTAAGAATGTATATCTTAGATACGAGGGTAGCTCTTTCAACTCCAAAGAGAGAGCTTTCATAATTGAGGGTGGAGTTCGGTATTTTAAATGAATTTCCAATTCCTCAAGCAGACCTTTCTTGTTGACTTCCTCTTTTACTTCTTTCATAATTTCCTCATCTTCTTCTTGTTGTTCTATATCCTCAATTTTAGAAATATTTTCCTTGCATAATTCAAGGATACATTCATCTACAACATCAATTTTCATGCACATCCCTTCATCAAGCGGATAGCGCATCACACTTGTCATTTTAAACTCAATTATCTCCAATTCGGAGAACCAATTTACCATTATGCATATCTACTAAAGCATGTGCTGTGTTAAGGAAGGTTTTGCCAAAAATTAGTGGACAATTCTTGTCCTCTGAAAAATCCATAACCACAAAGTCAACTGGAAAGATGAACTTGTCAATCTTTACCAGGACATCCTCAACCACACCAAATAATTTCTTAATTATTTGGTCAGCCAACTGGAGAAGCATTAAAGTTGGCTTTACTTGCATCAAGTTGATACTTGTACCTAAATCACATAAATATTTTGGAAACTCAATGTCACCAATAAAATTGGGAATAGTAAAACTCCGAGGATCTTGAAGCTTAGCAAGAAAGTTCTTCGAAATTAGAGAACTACAATCTACCATGAGGGCTACTGTCTCTTTATCTTCCCACTTCCTCTTCTTTGTGATGAGTTCCTTTAGAAACTTGGCATAGTGTGGAACTTGATCTAGCATCTCAAGAAAAGAGACGATAATCTGTACATCTTTCATTTTCTCCATAAAACAGAGAAATTTCTCATCTATTCCCAATTTTCTCTTTACCCTCTGAGGATAAGGTAGAATGAGAATCATTGGTGGTGGTGATATGTAAACTTCTTCTTCCTCTACAACTTTCTCTTACGAGACTTTTTCTTTCGACACTTCTTCAAACTTGTCTTGGTTAGCATTCACCACTTCACTTTCTTTAGCTTTCTCTTGAACTGATTGAGAAGCTAATTCTTTGCCACTTCTCAAAAAAATTGCATTGACGTGACCTCGAGGATTTTCTTCGGTAGAGCTTGGGAGAGAGCCAGATGCTCTTTGGACATTTACCTTTGCAATTTCCCCAAGTTGCATTTCCATGTTGTGTATAGCAGTTACTTGCCCCTTAAGGAATCGTTCCAAAGTGTTTTGCCTCGCATCTTAGCTCGCCAAAGCTTTCAATATTTGACTTTGGTTAGTGGATGATTCTCCAGTTTGTTGGATGAATTTCTCTACCTTATCAAACCTTTCCTCTAGGGCCCTCATCCTTTCTCCCAGAAATCTGCGTGATTGAAAACCAGGTGGTCGTCCTTGTAGTGGGGCATGTAAGGGTAATCCTTTATCAGGCACAATTACCATGTTGTCATCATTACTTTTATCTTTCCATGAGAAGTTAGGATGATTCCTCCATCCAGGGTTATATGTTGAAGAATATGGGTTATTCCCTATTCGGTTTTCTCCTTGTCCTTGACCACTAACAAAATTGACTGGCTCAGTTTGTTGGTTCATCATAGTACATTAACTAATTTTATGGCCAATGTTACCACAAGCTTCACAATTATATTGGATAGCAACAGCATCAACTTTATTTACAGTCAAATCTTGCAACTGCTTTGCCATTAAATCCAATTGAGCTTGAAATGATGACGAAGCATCAAGTTCAATCATTCCTCTCTTCTTGCTTCGCTCAGTTAGTTCTCTCAGCTCTCTCATTGGTTGCTTTCTTCTTTCATTTGTGACTATCCTGTTGGTTACTGCTAACTCTTCCAAAATATGGTAGGCTTCACCTCTTTCCTTTCTCAGAAAATTTCCGTTAGAGGCAGAATCAACTGTTCCCATGGTTGTTGGTAAAAGGTTAAAATAAAAAGTTTTGAGCAATGACTCCTCCGATAAACCATGGTGAGGGCAACTTCTTTGTAACTCCTTAAATCTTTCCCAAGTTTCACTCAAAGAATCACCTTCATATTGTTCAAAGTTCGGTATCTCCTTGATAAGCTTGCTTGTCTTTGAATATGGGAAATATTTATCTAGAAAATCATTTGTAAGTTCCTCCTAAGTAGTTATTGGAGTACCTTTAAGTTGCTTGTACCAAAGTTTAGCCTTATCCCTGAGCATATATGGAAACATCCTTATTTTTACGGCATCATCAGACGCTCCTGGATACTTGAAATTATCAGCTAATTCTATGAAATTTCCAAGATGGTCATTTTGGGTCTTCATTAGGCAGTCCATAGAACTGACCCGATGCTTGAAGCATATGAATCATAGCGAGCTTGATTTTGAAGTGATTAGCTTCAATAGCTGGCCGCTGGATCCCCGTTTTTGCTCCTTCATAAGTTGGTCTTCCATGGTCCATCAAAGATCTTCTAGGAGCTTGAACTTTAGCTCCTTCTTGTCTTTGATCCATTCTTACTTTCTCTCTTTTCTCTCTTCGCAATGTCCTTTCTAAACGAGTAATGTCCACTTCAAATTCTAATGGAATATTTTTTGTGGAACGGGTTAAGGGCATACACGGAATTTCCTTTGCAAATAACTTGTGTTGCAAGTAACGTTTAAAAATTAACTCTAATTTTTTTATTTTTTTTATTATATTATTATAAAAAAATAAAAATAAAAATTTTCCTAACCTAAGTTTGTTCACCAAATCGAGTGTTATCTACGCAATTCCCCGACAACAGCGCCAATTTGGTACTACGTCGGAAATCTCGATCCTAAGCGTGTTGATGATTCGCGTTAATTTAGGATGTCCTGGCCCCTATAGCGCGTGGCACTAGTGCCTTTGGCGCGAGTCAATGGCATCCAGCAGAGCTCGCCACACGAGGTGTTGGCGCGGGCCAACATTTGGTCACTTCTGTTGCACGCCACTATCTTTTGCGCACGCCAATGTTCTTCGTTCAAGAACAATAGCGCGCGCTTGTCACCTATGGCGTGCACCAATCACCATCAGCAGTAGTATTGAGCAAGTCCGGTTATGTCGATCCTCAGGGAATTGGTTTAAAGGCCACAAATTTGGATTCTAAACTTGTCTAGGAGTATGTTATGATGTTTGGTTTGATTAGAACACGAACAACCTTCTACAAATTGAATCTAAAGATTTGAGCAAGTAAAAGTCTATGAATTACAAAACACAAAACTACAATTTGATTTAGCAAATTTAACTAAAAGTGAGTTTAGTACTATTGAAACTTATGTAATCAAGCAACTCAAGAGGTTTATTATGTTCTTATTATGATCTGAGTGTTCCATAAGCAACAAACCTACACTTTCGCGCTAGATTTGTCTAAATTGATCATTAGCAAAACTTAAATCAATTAGATGTTCTTTCGACCCCATTAATCGATCTAAACCAAGCTAAGAACAAACTGTAAGTATCACTCAGTGGATAACTAATCACTTAAGTATATTTCTTATTCATTAAGCAATTAATCATCTAGTTAATCTTTACATTAATTCCATCTCCTTTTGGTCTCTGGTTTTAACTAGTTTCATAATCATGGTTATTCACAAAGATTTTATAACAGCCAACTAGTCTAAACCATTGTCAGAGGCAAGATCTAATAATGATCATAATCTTAGTGAATCCATAATTAAGCATTAAGTTTATTAACTAGAACATAAATCTAAACATGTTTACCCCCTCAAATTAGTTGATTACATGTTAGTTCCTAGGCACCAAACCCACAGAATTAACTACTCACACATGCTTAAGAAAAAACAGAATATAAACATCAACATACTTAAGCATTAATCAACCAAAATGAAGAGTACAAGAGAAGAGAAAGCTTATCAAAGTTCAAAGAAGCATTTTTCCTTCAATGATTCTCGTCCAAGGCAGAGAAAAGAAAAAGTACAATTTCGTGCCAATCTCTGGTCTGAATCTCCTTCTTCCTCCTTCTCCCTCTCTCTCTCTCTAATTCCTTCTCTTTCTAAAATAATGAATGCTCTCTCTTTTTTTGATAAAAAACCTCAGCATTAGTCTAATGGCACCTCCACTTATGTCTGCCAACCTTAGACAAATCATTTTCCCCAAGTGCCTTGGCCTCATAATGTTTGCCAATGAGAAGAGCAAGTGGAATGACCATGGCATGCGCCAATGATACCGTAAGCCCCTTCATCAGAGTGATGCCTCTCCACTCGCGTGCGCCAGTAGTGCTTATGACGTGCGCCATTGCTCTTCAACATGGTCTTCTTGCCTTCTTGAGCTCTGTCTCGTCCATGCCCTTGCACCATTGATCAAGCTTCCTCCTTAAGTCCTCAAATAAACACCTAAAATCAACAAAACTCAATGAGAAAAGACAAACATGACACAAAATCATAATGAACGAAAACTAATACGAAACAACTAAAAACCAATGAAAACAATTTAAAAGCTCTAAAAAGATCCTAAGAAATAAACACAAAGAATGAGTGTTTTAGACACTCATCAATGTACTTGTTAAAAACTTAATGCTTAGACTAGATTGGCCACCTAGAACTATGTTTATAATCAAGTCTTGAGACCGAAAGGAGATAGACTTGATCGAACATTTAACTTGCTGATTAGTTACCATAGGGTGATAAATATAGGTGATGTTTAGTTAGATTTATGTGACTCGTGGGGGCGAAAGCACATCGAGTTCGCATAAGTCTAGCTAAAGATCAATTTAGACTAATCTAGCGCAAAAGTGTAGATTAGTTTCCTTGAAACACTCGGATCACGACACGAACTTAAGAAACCTATCAAATCATTTAGCTAGGTTAAGTGATCTTTGGTATCATATCATTTTAGTTTAATTTTCTTGTCTTTATATTTATTTTGTTGTTGTTCTTGTGTTGATATTTTGTGCATATTTGTGTGACAAGTTACCAAACCATTCAATCCAAATCAAGTTCCTAAAACACCGTAAGTAAGCCGAGTAAGGCGCAAACTCGATCCTCGTGAGAATGATATCCTACTTCATAAACTATATTGCGACGGTGGTTTGAGATATTTTACGATGTCGAAAACCACTCTCATCAGATATATAGATTAGCAGGGTGAGATTTTAACTTATAACTTATAAGAAGAGTGTTGAAGAAGATGTTTAAGATTAACTTATGGCCAAAATGGTTCCAGCTAATCGTCAATTTATCATCAAAAAAAAATTAATTGATTTACAGTAAGTTCATAATTTCATTCAATGAGGAGAAAAAATTTCTATGTCAATTCTTTATAACTAATTGAGAATTTTATTACCAAATAAATGAAAATCTAAAGAAAGTAATGAGAAAAAGAAAAAAAATTAAACAAAAACCAAGGTCTACACGTTAGAAAGCCGACCTGCCACTACAATTAAAATTCTATTTTTGCTAACCCATAAGTCCAGTAGTAAAAATTAGATACAAACAAATCATCCTGTTAACGCTTGACCATGATTGCGTATTTTCCAATTTTGGAACGTGTGCATTGTGCTGGAGGTCTGTCGATGTCTGTTTGAGGTTCCAAGTGCTTCCACTCTGCAACCTGCTGCATGATCTTCATCGTCGGGCTATGCAGATTAGTGACCGGAATTGGCATGCCCGCATGAAGCAGCGGATCTTGTGGTCCAAAGTTGATATCCTGACGATCCGAATGAGATAACTCCCAACTACTAGCCGAAAGTGCTATATCAGACTGTGGATTTGCCGAATCATGATGTGGATCAGAGAAGGGGGAGGGATCATCCTCCAAATTAGCCCAACGTCCCGTAAATGAAAGTAGTAGAATGTTGGTCGTATTCCTCCTTTAATTCAGCGTCCGAATCCAATGCGCTGCCCTCTGAGGGAGCTCCCAAAGACAACGAGAACAGCTTCTCCACCTGTCGCTCCAGGAAATCAGCCGCCACCTCATTCAGAAATAGATCCGTATTAATCCAATTTTGTCAAGTAGGGATAATCGCTAATTGTTACTTTCCGAAGTCCGTCAGCCACACCTCAACTTCCGTGCTAGCAACAACCTCCATTACTGGGACAACCTCGCTAAATTCTACGTGAATTTGGACAAGCTAGTGACCTAGTTTTTCTATTGGGTGTTCTTCGTGTAATATGTTAGGCTATTTCTGTTCAAGAAAATTTTTAGTGTATTGAAGGAATAAAAGCACGGCCCAGAACTCTTAAAGTTTATATGTTTTTAAATAAAAAATTTTTCTTATCATTAATAGTCAATGTTTGAACATTGATTTTTTTACTTTTTTATATCTTTCTTACGTTGTTGGGATACTAATGTGGGCTATTTTTAATAATTTAGTGTCTAGAAAAAATTGATTAATCGAAATTTAAGTAATTTTAATTGAGGATATGTTCAATCAGGGTTTAATGAAGTACTTCAGACTAGGCCAAACAGCTGACTCTTGCATGCCATCGGACAAAAATGAAACAAAACTTTTGCAATAGTTATAGTCTTATAGAGTTCAATATAATTTTGGTAAAACAAATTACTTGGGCGATGACAGCAGACAAAACTCTTCTACAAGCACTGCCACAAACGTGGTTCTGAACTAGTTGGCCTTTTTGTCCTTAATGATTATCAAATTAAGACACTCAATGAGAGTGCAAACAAAATGAACCATATCATCTTGTGTCTTTTCTGGTCTCTCCTCCTCCACTTTGATTAATTAAAGCTAGGATGGCTTGCATTCTATATATATATATACCACCCCCAGTTCAAGTTGCAGAGTACCGGAAAAGAGCTGAAACAATATGGCTAACTTGAGGTTTTGGTTGTGCATGATACTGGTTCTGGCCTCATTGTCTTGGCTCGAGTCCCGCCCACTTGATCCATCAACCGCGAGGAGGAAGTTGATCGAATCCATTCGAGCTATGCGCGAGAGTGAAGTCTTCAGCGTTGGTTCGGGAAATGTGAGTGTGAGGACAGGGGATACATACGAGTCTAAACGCTCGAGTCCGGCAGGACCAGACCCACAGCACCATTCCAAAAACGAGTAGCGAGACCTTCCACGGCTGGTGGAATAGTTTTTTGTTGGCCTAATAGACGGAGACTTGTATCAGTGACATTAGCTTTATGTGTGGCTACGAACCGTTGTCCTACTTTTGTAGTATGCTTCTTAATATACGCTTTGCAATATTCATCTGTGGTCGACCAACTTTTTGACTGATTCAATTCACCAACCTCATTATCGTATCGTTTAACGGAGTAAACCTCAAAGAATTATTCGGTCTCTTTTTTTTTTTTTTTGGGATGCAAATTTGGTTCCCAAATTTGACATGAAAGAAGAAGATTTAATAGTCTTGCTAATGTATGAAAAATTGTAAATTCACCTGTCGGGAACCGAATTCGACCGTTGAAATCTTGCTCTATAGTTTACGTATCACTCCTGTGCCTAGGGCTGGATGCTGCAAACATGATTGTTTCCAATAAGGAGTTTGACATTGGTCTATACCCCATTAGTCCTTAATTGCGGACATGAAGCGGATACCGGAGGATCATAGGAGAACGATTCAAACCCATGTTTGAAACAAAACAAACATAAAACGACGTGCCTTTAAAAGTTGTTTGGACGGCAGTCGGACCAAATAAGTTTAATGTAAGAAGCTTGGAAATACTCCAGCTCCCTCAACAAAAGGATGTTTACTTTATCAATGCTAGAACCACTCTGGATCCATATGCTTGGTGCTAGTGGCCACCACCATTGGAAAAGAAGATCACTTTCCAAGAGTGACTTCTCCATGAGAGAGAGAAAACTATTATCATTAAATATAGTTAAATTATCTAGATATAGAATTTGAGTATGTGAAATAATTTTTGGAACATCTTATCATTATTTAACACTTCTATTTCGTTCAAATTTGTATTAGTCAATTTAATAAATAATTTCGATAATCAAAAATTTAACCAAATAAAGGGGTTAGATTATCTTCTCCTTTGCACTTTCCGGATTTTAAATAAAACATTGAGCACTAATGGTCGCCCCTGTTCACCATGTACGGATCCGATTTTGGGAGATTATTTCGGTGCCGTTTTTCTTTCTGTCCTATAATATTATCTTGCTTCTAATCATTTTTCTGTACGGAAGTCAACTTGGATTATTTATATGGTTATCTTTCGGCCCATTTTCTTGTTCTGTTTGTTGGACATTGTGACAATTAAATTTAGTATTAGGTAGTCACAAATTGAATATTAATATCGTAGCAGAAGAGCTCAACTTGGAGTGTGTCTGGAGACCGACTTTCATTTCATAGTACCTTTACGAAATTAAAGAATTGAGTAAATGTAACGACATTTTTATAAGTAATTAAAATTTATCTTAAGATTTTGGACATAATATAAATTTTAACAAGATATCAAAATCAAAATTCATTACTAATTGTTGTCCGACCCCTCGTGTCATGGTCCATTATAAATTAGGTGCCTGAGATTTTTATAATCTACCTGGAATTCATATTGCAACGCTCATTACATCGAAAATTAAAGATGAGCATGATCCATTTGCACGTCTACTTTTGTCCTCTTTCATATATCAGCAGAAGAACATGACAAACTAGCTAGTGAGTTTCTGACAGAGCCAAATTCTTTTACTGGTTTACTTGTGCAATTGAATTGCCGATACGTTGGAAAAAAGGTTGGAAATCCATCCTTGTGAATGAAGCATACATCAAAAAAGAGTTATTTTATACAAGTTTGAAAAATACTCAAACACTAAATACGAGAAAATAAAAAAAAAGTTTGGTTTTGTCTAGTCTGCTTAAGAAATGCTATACGGACACGAGCAATTAAAAGACAAGAGCCGACACAGACAATGACGGAGTGCGTTTGGATACGCAGCAGGCTACCTCGAAGGTGTATGTTACTTTCATAACCCATTTACGAAAAGGACAATAGGGATTAAAATCAATATATTAAAATGAGAAAAAACTTTTGAATACCAATGGTAATCTCCCTTTTGACCCTTTTTTGTTGTGGGAATTAGTGACTAGGCCTAAATCCATAGAATTTCACCGGTGAGTCAATTGCATGATTTGCAGACACATTGGCCTAATGTCCACGTTAAACTTCATCAGTCAACAGCAGCAAGTTTTGTTTGTACGTGGTGAAAGGAACGACCGTGACTTTTGTTTTGTTTTTTAGAATTTACAAAATATTACACGTGTAAATAAACAGACTCTATAGTTTCGTATCATAATACAAGATATCTCGAGAAGTACATATTGGCAAAAAATACAGACTTCGGATATCTAGAAGACGACTGCCGGCAGCAATTATTGTATAACACGGTCGGCGATTGTCCTTTTGTTCATAAAAAAATGACGCTGGACAACAAATATCTAGACACTTGAATCAATAAAGAACTTACGATACTTGATGTGAATTATATAAATCAGTGAATTATCAAATCTTAAGTGAGATTGTTTTATCAACGCTGTTTTGTCCATTCACAAAGTTTGAACTTAGGTAAGAGATCTAAAATTTTAACCAGTTGAACCAACGAACCCGTTGGTTACATCCAAAGCAATTTTATGAGAGAAACATCATACAATAAGGCAGGAGATCTTCTTTGTAAGTACTTGCATGATGTATTTCACGTCTAACGCAATTGCACCAATTCTCTTGAACTAGGGCCTCCAAGTTGACTAGAGAAATTCGGTTTCACATAAGCTGAAAATAGACGAGGGTCATTGACTCCATATATTAAGGCCAATTGAAGTTGAACATCCCAATTACAACTCTGATTATAAAGAAATTTGTACCTTATCTGAAAAATTGTAAATATATTCCTATGTAACCCACAACTCACTTATTAATGGAAGTAACGCATAACCCAAAATGTTAACCAAAACAATACTAAAATAAACATAAACACACTAAAACGGACGGCTCTAAGTCTTATGTGTATAATCTGCATTTTAAACATATATCATTAATCCGAATGATAAAAAATTTGATTTTTTTCCAGTGAAAATATTAAATTCTAAAAGATGTGAAAAGACATAATATTATAGAGACGAAATATCTCGATCCCATATGACACACTTACCGCTGATTTTTTATTTCTCTAATCAAAAAAATAGAACGACTAATTTTAATTCAAATGGTCTAGAGAACTTTGGATAAAATTTAGATTCTATTTTAACCGCTCCTATCTGAAATAGGATTATGGATTCGCCCCGATCTAAATAGGATTACATTTTTACATGAAGATAAAGAAATAAAATATTTTTATCTTAACCGCAATATGGATTAGAGTCATGAATTGTCCTTGTCACAGCCGTCCTGTTCTTTTCAAAATGATATAAAAACACAGTACGCGGAATGATAAGTTTGCCTTATCCGTGCAAAGCCGGATTTATCCATTTGGTATAGATATGCATTTGATGACGATAAATACAAATGGTGGAAAGTAGACCGTCACCAATCTGATTGGTAACGCTTAGTAGGACCATAGTTAAGTTGAAAAATATTATACAATGTCAACAAGAGAAAGAAGCTCCTAATAGTGGATTATACACCTCATGGTTAAATATATCCAGTATGATAAAGCAACAAAACATTGGCGGCTATATCTATTTTTGGTTGAAATCATTTGGCATCCCGATATTCTACTGGACCACCTAATAAAAATTTGGATTAAATATAAAAATTTGAATAGTGAATAACTTCTTCTAAAATGTTGGGAATCGACTTATTCATTGTCTTAAAATTTAAGATATGAAAATTGGGATATTGTATGAATGATTCCGTGTAGAAATGACTCATTCCACATCATCAGCCACCACATGAAGGTCGGTCGGTCGTCTCAATGCATTCCAACCCATGCACATTAACTTACATGTAAATTTGTCCTATAAATAGAGTCAGAGGCCAACCCTTTAACGCAAACTCAACTATTAATCACTTTCAAACAATTGTGATACTCTTTAAATGGCAACCACAAGCCGGTTAATCTGCCTTATAATCCTGGTGTCACTGTTTATTGCAGCAGCAGAAGGTCGCGCACTTCGATTCGCAGCGGAAAGGAGAAGTGTAAATCAGCTTTATGAAGCCCTGAATCAGGCTGCAATTGCAGCAACCAAGACAGGGTTATACGATTATCCGAACAGGGCGAGCCCCGGTGGACCCGATCCGCAACACCATTAGAAATAACTAGCAAGTTAACTCTGTCGCTTTCATGTAGTAGAATTGCTTCTACAATATATGCTACTTCGAGATCGTTTTGTTCTATATCTTGTAACCCTCAATCGATTTCTTTTGAACGTAGTACTTGGAAACACAGTGCAAGTGTTTTCTGTTGAATCCCGACGTCGTCTTCTTTTCTTAAAGTTTTGACCAAATATGAAGTTTCTAACATACTGTTATTATACAAGAATACTAGTAATACGAGCTTACATGACCTCCCAGCTATTTGTTGCACTGGGACCAGCTGCATTAAAAAGGCTATGCATGGATCTTCAATTGCAACCAAATAAAAATATATTGACCTATTCTAAATTATACTTCACGTATCTAGTTACCAAAAAAACTACTTAACGTATCTACGTTCTAAGATTTTGGATGATATGAAGAAGATCAACGCGCAAAGTGGTTAATATGTGTGGATGTACAATTGCACTCTACTCGTGCATCCTCATGCTCCGGCCAATTTGTGAGTTGATTTATTGGCAAAACCTGAAATTAATGTAAAAATGAATTAGTTGATAAGTTCTGATATGAAGTTTGTTTGAACGAATTAAAATCTTAAAAATTAAGGGTCGATTAATATTTTTTTTGGTGATGGCAAAGATGTTTTTCCTAATAGAATTTATTGTATCAGATTTTTGAAGAGACTATTGGTGATGAAAGTGAAAATTATTTTTCTGAATTATATATCATTATAAACTTCAATTCTCGAACAATTTTTCTAAATACTTTTCTGCGAAATTGAAATTTTATTTGTTTAAAGTGAACTTTGTACGGTGTCGAATTAAACACTTTAAGAAAATTAAGTGAGTCTTCTGAATTAAAGTATGAGCGAGCCAAAACGTGGCTCATGATCCGCTCCTGGCCGGGCCTGCATGGTATTGAGATACTACAACCCAGCAATTTCAGGTTTTAGGACAGCCTGAGCCATTATTATAGATAATAATTAAAGGTCCTCATGTTTGTCATAAGAATAAAAAAGATTACAAGGTGTATATATTCTGTATACTGATATTACTGTCACAGAGAGTTATTTTAAATTTTTAATATTTAAAAACTCAAAAGTTATAATAAATAGAAATTGGAAATTGGAAATATTGGAAATATTGGAAATCTTAGAAATATTTTTTACAAAACTTATTAATATTGTACGGCCGTGCAACCTATCTTTCAAGTTATAGGATCTACATGTTTTATCAAATATATGTATCACAGGGTATTTAACAACCAGTTATTTTACTAACTTTTGACCCGTCGTGGTTAAGCATGCCAATTGTCAATCTCATTGTTTTTTGCTAAATGGATTGAAGTTTATATATATCAACAAAGTTACAAGCAAGAAAGACAAATCTACTTGCACTATAACATTTCTAGTCTCCTAACCTCAAAGTTACAAGCATGTCAATGAAATTAGTACACAATAAATATCATATTTACAGTCTGAGGAGATCGATAAAAAACATTCTCAGCATTTATTTTGGAGGAGAGATGGATTATATTTCCAAAACATATCAAATTACCTATGAAAGATAAATTAATAATTCGATGAAACCACCGATATCAAAGATTTCAACAATACATGCAGAAGTTTGAATAATCTAATCAACATGAGCATAAAAACTGTAGAAATTATGAAAAAAATATTTGGATTAATGATGTAATACTGTAATAGAAATATTCTGGTAGGTACGATTCGTCTCGCCGAAACCGTCCCTTCCCAGATGATATAAACCAATAAGTAAACAACTAGAATGTCTCATATGGAACTGCTGCCTATACAATTTGTGTGCAAGTATAATTTTTTCATCTCTTATGTTAAAGAAAGTTTGTCGTAAACTCCATACTAAACATCTCATTCTAACAATGCGTAAGGACAACTTTGACGTGTCTTCATGGGTGCTTTAATTTTTAAGGTGCGGGGTGATATGCTAAAAATAAAGGAAAGTAATGCAATTGCACGTTTGTCTGTCTAGCTTGGCCGGTGACCCTTCGGAGGCAGATTAAGCTGAGACCTTTGATCAGCAAAAATAAAACATTTGAAATCGTTAACAAACTATCCAACACATAATAAATTTGACTAATCCAAATAAATTAAGTTGTTATATAAATAATTAGCTTTATTATATTTTGAATAAATCAAATTTACGATTACTCACGTAAACCAGAAATAATAGGTTTGATTCTATTAACATATAGGTCAACGGATTCTTAAATGGGTACTTGGCATAAATTTCGACCGACAGTTCAGCGGTGACCATATAGCTCAAAAGTAAGTGGACAAAAAACTAGACAATGGAAAAGAGAACTGGGACAAAATAGTGGACGAAGCACGGATTTTGCATTTTTTGTCCTAAACGGTAATATTAATAATAGTGGATTTCATTTTATATTAATTTATTGCAAATAAGCCAAGAGTTTTCATAAGCGTAAAGGAGAACCTCTAAAGGCAATTTTGTCGATTGGTTATTTTTAATCGATCTCCTGTTTCTAAAGAAAGTGAAAATAACGATAAATTCCATGACTAGACTTCCACAGTTGCGGGAAAGAAATGTTAATAACAAATTGTGCGAATTCACAATGGGGTACGTAATTTTCTTCTCGAAATTCAAAATTAAAGCCGGTCGACCTTGAAAAATAAACTAAGCCACTGTGATATTGCTAACAATATTAATGAACTAGATAATTTTTAGTGCATTCTTAGATATTTTAAAGTGACATGCCTTGAAAATAGATCAAAGCTGTCTACAAGTGTTTGAAACTAATTATCATATTTTATCATTTTCCCCATATGTTTATTATATTATAGAACTATTAAATAATAATATGATGATTTTTTATCCTATTCTAATCATATTCTATTACAACATATGCTCAAGCCAAGGTTTGAACCTTGGACCTCCACCAACTCAACACCTCCTTATACTGCTAGGCTACAATCCCTTTGGTCTTATCTTATTACTTTATCAAAACTAATAGGGTAAATTACATATGGCCCCCTGTGGTTTGGGGAATTTAACTCTGCCCCCCCCCCCCCTCATATGCAATTCGATTAAAAAGCCCCTTTAGTATGAAGAAATTGTACCATTTGGCCCCTGAAACCGGAACTGGAGAAGTTTCTGGAGAGAGATCTCGTGAAAAGACAAAAGTACCCTTGACCGAAAAAACAAAAAAATCTCTCTCCGGAAGAGGAGAGGAAGAGGAGGAAGAGGAGGAGGAGGAGAAAGGTGGAGGAGGAGAGAGGAGGAGGAGGGAGGAGGAGTGAGACTTTCGGAGGGAGGAAAGAGGAGGAAGGAGGGGAAGGAGAAAAGTAGAGGAGGGCGGAGAAGAGGGAGGAGGAGGAGGAGGAAGAAAGAGAAGGAGAAGGAGGAAAGTGGAGGAAGAGAGGCGCGACGGAGAAGAGAGAAGGAAAGTGGAGGAGGAGAGGGGAGGAGGAGGAGGAGGGTGGAGGAGAGGGGAGGAGGGGAAATTTCGGAGGGACGAGAGAGGAGAGGGGAGAAGGAGAGAGGAGGAGGAGGAGGAAGAAGGTGGAGGAGGAGAAGGGAGGAGGAAAGTGGAGAAAGAGGAAAGTGGAGGAGGGGAAGTTTCGCAGGGAGGAGAGAGGAGAGGGGAGGAGGAGGGCGGAGGAGGAGGAGGAAGGTGGAGGAGGAGAAGGGAGGAGCAAGAGAAAGAGAAAGGAGGAAGGAAGAGGGGAAATTTCGAAAAGAGGATAGGGGAGGAAGAGGGCGGAGGAGGAGGAAGATGGAGGAGGAGAAGGGAGGAAGAAGAGGAAGAGAAAGGAAAAAGGAGGAGAGGGGAGGAAGAAAGCGGAGGAAGAGAAGGGTGGAGGAGGAGGAGGGTGGAGGAGGAAGAAGAAGAGAAAGGAGGAAGGGAGAAGAGGAGAGAGAGTATTTTTAGGTCAGGAGTATATTTGTCTTTTCACATGGCCTCTCATCGGAAAATTCACCGATTCCGGCTTCAGGTGCCAAATGGTACAATTTCGTCATACTAAAAGGGCTTTTTAATCGAATTACAAATGAAAGGGGGAACCAGAGTTAAATTCTTCAAACCACAGGGAGCCAGATATAATTTACCCAAACTAATAATATTATAAAGTAACCGCAATAAGAACAGGAACATATATTTAAAGAAGTTGCTAATTTAGCGAGATTTTTATTCACTTTCTTTTAATAAAAAGTTTCGAATATACCCCAATAAGCTAAGTGGAATGCTAGTGTGGGTTATCAATGACTGAAAAACTTCAATTAGTTAAGTCATGTAGACTGCGAGATCACATCTGCTCAGATATTACTTATCGTATAAATTCATAACTCCTCATAATTCTGTATGCTTTAATTTGTTCGTACCAAAAATACTAGCTTGTTAGCTTGGATAAGAATTAGAAGACACCTAACTGTAAAGAAGATTGCGTTGGAATCATCATTAAATTGTTGCTATTTTTGCTATCAACTATTAAGACATAACTTCCCAAAATAAGGAGAGATAATAAAATAAATGAAAATGTAATTAGAAGGCCCTCTAAATTACACAAATGTGGGACCAGCCACACGTAGGTAAAAATGATCATATCAAGATAACAAATTTACTCAAAAAATTGAATTAATATGTTTCGAAAGTAACAATTTTTTTAAAGTGGCCTGTTGTGATTATCTTATGTCTAGTATAAAAAGTCAAGTATGTATTGTTTCAATATGTTTTTGGTAATATTATGATCAGTTATTTCTCGTACAATCCAAACTTTACATTGTCCTGATATATTATCATGTAGGCTTTGACTTATACGAATTTTATTTTAATGTCTGAATAATTTTAGATTAAATTAAAAATTATTTTGCAAATTAGAACAAGAACTATATATTGCGTATTTTAAAGATAAAAATGTTGTACCATAAAATTTTGTCAGATTTTACACGCTAAACATTTTAAATATTTATAACATATTAAAGTTACAAACTCGTAACTACATGGTTATCTATTATTGCAAATCGAGGGGCCTCGTATTTTCTGCTACAATAAACTAGATTAAATAACAACAGAATGTAAACATCAGCAAGTCAATGAAATGATTCATAAGTGGTTTCTTCTCTCTCCTATCTAATGGATAATGAAAACGATCCCTCCTTAATCGAAACCCAATACTAAGTTGGAAACTTGTTGACCACCTTTAACTTATCGCATAAAGCTAATCCTCTTTAACCCACTCTTTCCCTGAGGGCACCTGTCTCACAAAATCATATAAAATTATATATTTATATATTAAATTTTCAAACTCAGATATGAATTAAAAGACATTATTGTGGGAACCAAAAGGCAAAACACCATGGGATTGCCAAATTGGCAATCGAAGGAGGCAGTTTTTTATTAGATAGCCAGGTGGAAAGACACATTAGCCAACATGGTTATGTACAAAAAGCATATCTTCTTTGTTAATTAAGACCTTTTCGGTTGTTAAATCCCACCCGAATCGACCCTAATTAAAGATATAGCCTGGATGAGTGGGCAGACAAGTTATAGTTGGAAGATCAAATCAAGATTTATAACTAACGAAAGATATGCAGCGGACATTGTAAAATTTAGGAAATCCTAAAATTCAGAAGTCTAAGATTCAAATTTTGATATGGTGTAAAAATTTACTTTTCATATAACCTAACCCCATCACCAAACACTATAATATGGGTATTTATATCTACGTACAAAAACTAAATTTAAGTTATATTTCATGTCCTATCAAGAAACTGTTCCCCAGCAGAATCTATTTTATAACAAAATTTGAAACCACAACTTTATTTAATGAAACATATGTCTCTTATATTTGACTTATTGTGGATTAGTGGAATGTGCTAAATTAAAGCGGGGACTTCGGACAGAGTGCCTTCTATATATACACGTTGGATTTGTCAGGTTATACACACCCGCCGCCACGGCCATTATCGACTTATTATACTAGAGATATTATCCTTTTGTTTTTTTATTAAATTCCTTGTCACATTTGATTATAAATACTAATTCCTTGGTTGCTTAATTTTACACTTGCTCACCAATTAATCTTGGCTCTTTGCTCCTTTTTTCTACTGAAAATACTATGGCCAAGTCAAATAATTTTTTCCAAGTCCAAATGTTGTTGATCCTTCTCATTTTCTCGTCAAATTTCGTAGAATCACAAGCTGTTTTTGGTAATAATCGCCGGTTGAAGGGCATTATCACCCCTCGCAAGGTTACTTCAAACGAGTATTCGATTGTGAGGAAATTGAGCTACGAGTTACAGAAAATGAGAGCGGATCAGATTTGGAATACCATGGATTCGTCCACATCGAGAGTTTCACCTGGTGGTCCAGATCCTGAGCACCATTCTGCACCAACGGCAGCGTTGGTCCCATGAGAGTTCTAGAATGATGCATGCCAAATCCCCAACGGCCAAGGAATTTAGACTCAAGAGTTTTGAGACCTGACTCGAGTGATAAAGAGTGTGGTGGAGATTTCGCGGGATAGGAGTTGGAGATTATGGTTTGAATATCGGAAGTATAACTAGTTGTTGTAATTGAGATACTCATATGCTGTCGGATAAACGATCACCTTTATGTATTATGTATTTGGAAATTCAAGGTTTAAATTCTGTGGTGCTTTTAAAGTTTACTGATGAGTTTTAAAAAAAAAAAAATTGGTGTCATTTATTGCCGTAGCTAAAATTCAACGAAGGGAATGTAATTATATATGCCTTCTGTTAGAAGAAACTGGAAAAAGGCAAGCATGCATAATAATTTTAAATTATTAATAGTTAAAACATTTTTTAATAGTTAAATAATTAAGTGGAACACTAACGGCAGATGCATGTATAATTAAAGGTTTGATGACTGTAAAAATTATCACCCTTTTCTACACTTGGCTTGCACCGCCTTTGCATGCATAAATAGGAATTAAAATACAGTTCCATAAAAAATGTCTTAATAAGATAAGAATAATTACATTAACTATATAACTTTCTTTGAATAAGTAGAATGTATATCAGTACTCTGTCAGCCAAACACACTTTGAATTGAATTAGAATTAGATACAATAATTCTATAATTGCATCAAATAAGTTCTATATACGACCCACAAACGCTTCCCATGCTACTACTAAAACAATATAATTTTGAATCAGACATAAAATTTCATAATTTGAAGAAAGCTTTTGAAGTAAAAGAACATTTTTTCTTCTTTTCCTGTGTCATTTGGCAAATGGGATCAGCATAAAACCCTGAAATTCGGCTTCTTTGCGTCTCTTCATTTCTCTGTAGAATGTGTTCCTCTACTAGGGAGAAGCGTAATTGTTTTTACTTCCAATGAATATTTTAAGTACATTAGACAGGCTTGTTAACATAAGGTCCAAAAGTATATATCAATGAAGTCCCGAGTAATACGCATTTGAATAATACTTTACATTGCCAAAAACAACTAGAAAACTGTTCATTTCTTCTACTCTGTCTGATCCTGTAACAAAAAATTCCATAGCGGTCGCTCTGCTAAAAATCGGCTGGATGATCACATGTACTTCAGAGATGATCAACACCTCAGTGGCATGTTATCATACGTCAAACTTGTTCATTTCTTTGCAAAACGATCGACAAAAGCCTTTGCCTTCAGCGGTGCGTAGAATCTTGCCTACAAAATAGGAAGAAAGTCTTGTGTCAAACCCGAATGAAGCAAACTGCACTTCTTAATAGTATCGATCCTACTGACAGAGAGAACTAACGTCCCGAGTCACTCATTATACAATGATCGATTCATTAAATCCGTAAAAAAATGCCAGATGACTTCTGTCGATGTTTTGCTACATAGATTAAAGCTTCAGGATTTTTTGTTGGCTTCATTGTCTTTATATGAACATGTATGTGTGTAGCACATAATATAGGAATTTGAAAAAATCAAAACATCTAAATGGACCCTTATATACTTACTTGTATAAACATCCTCTCAGCATCCGCAGTTCTGCCATTATTTTGTAGTAGGATGCCCTGCAAACGGACCATGTCCAGCTTTTAGTTCTTTGTAGCAGCGTAGTTCGCTGTTACTGTCCCTTGATCCTTGGCGGGGTATACCATGAAAGAATTGTTCCCCGCCAAAGACACTTGCGGAAAGTACCTTGTAACTGATTTTTACAACAAGATAAATATACGGACCCGATACTGACTCTTTCTTCAGTTTATTTAATGCCTTCATCAGTATAATTCACTCACTTCAACGTAGAGATTGTAAGGGACGAGATAGTATAAATCAATTAGATTTTGAACAGAAGCCTCAATCCAAAAACTAAAGTTAAAGGAAGGTATTTCGACCTTAGCTAAATAGCCACGGAAGTCCTCTGGGTGACTGGAGATGAGCTGGTCATAAACAGATATGGCATCACTGAAATGACCCCAATCCGAATAGGCCTTCCCAAGAAGCAGATCAACCTACATAGATTGCAGAAAAACTAGGCTTCAACATGAAATTGAAAAAGAAGATACATACACCTTAAAATTTTCAAGTAAAACACTCGTTGAGCATAAGAAAGTAGAATGACAAGCTAATGGTAAACACAACTAACTTGAATGGCGTCAACATTCCCATCAGCTTTGGTAGCACCATCCTCAACCTTGATCCCAGCTGATCCTTCAGAATTTATACGTTCTCGAGCAGCACGGAGGACTTGCACAGCCTTCACAAGAAGCAAGGAAGTTTTTAGCTAGTTTGAAACTAGCACTATTCCATTCTTGACACTTTCCTAATATTTAGTTATCCTTGCATATCACTACATAACCCTCACGAGCAACCAATCTTTCTCCGGCATATGTTGACAATAAAGAGACCAAGTCAGGTCCAACTTCAGGCTATATAGCATACCTCATCTGGCTTCTTAGCAGCAAGCAAAGCATCCGTATAGCCACGCAGGACTTCAAAATCAATATCTTTTGAGACCTAACATATTGCAGGCCAAAGCTCAAAATATTAGAAACAAATTGCAATGAGGGACGAATGAAATTTAAAAATTATGACATTCTTTGACACATTAACCATCTTATTACCATAAAGCAGAATCTATTACCACATCACTTAGTTCTTCTTTTGTTACAACTTGTGCTCATGCAGGAGCATACAATGATTAGTTCAGGGGGAGCAAACAAGTCCGTTTGATAGGATCACAAAAGTAATATTTGTCAAGATTATTATGCTTTCAATTTCTTCATTGTTGTGGAAAAATCTTTTGGCAAGCCATTTTTCACTTGTTTATATGTGGTGTACTTCTGTAGGAAGATGGTGAACAGTCCTTAGTATATCACTGTAAATTGCAAATTGTAGAATTTCAACAGAAGAAAAAAATGCGATTTTTAAGAGTTTTGATTCCATCAAAAGTAAAAGTTTTGCACCAGGAAAAGGTGAACCAAATCAGGTAGAATGTTTTTCAATGAGATAGACACTGCAAGTTCTAACCGATGTTGAAAGCTTGTATGCAGCGATACTCCCATCATAATCTTTCAGAGAATATTTAACTTCCCCAAGCAAACGAAAGACGTCCGGATCCGTTGGCTTCTCCTACAAGGCATCAGTAGTGATCTAATTAGTTAGAAATAATTTAAATGTGCCTATTCAGAGAAGGCTTTCAAGGAAAATGCATAAGGCAAGGTTTATCAAACTTTTGCCAAGTCTTGCAATAGAGTAGCAGCACGGGTATATTCTCCGAGTTCTGCCAGGGTGACTGCAGCTCCCTGCAAAACCTCTTCTGTGAGTTCAGAGTAATGCTTAGTGCAGAGTTAGGAGATGATTCTACCTTGCTCGAGTGGATGCAAAATATCTTGTAACAAGAAATGAAGCGGCTTTTATGTGTATAGATACGCCTTAATTTCATTATTTCAAGAAACTATCAAATTAAAAGCCATCAGTGCTTCTTGGTTACAATGTTCTTGCAAGCAGACCTTGTAATTGCATCAAATCATATAAAAGGCTATCAAACCGTAAGCAAGGAATTCATTTACTTCCCACATCCAAACTTTAATGAGACTCGTGGCCCGTTGTGCTTGCACAACCCCCATTTGAAAACACGAGCCAGTGTGAAACTCATGCAAACTTCAGTCCGATGGGCATCGTTTGAGAGGCGTGTTTGAGAGCCCGCGTAAGTGTTGGGCCTGTTTAAAAATGTGGAGGATACACCTACTCATCGCCTTAAAATTTGGGTAAGATATGAATTTCCTATAATTTTCACCATCTAGTTTAACATGTAGAGTAATTGATCCAAACTTTATAGTACTGTATTTAATCTCTTGGTCCCTATTATAGGAAAGGGTGGGGTCTAAAACCAGTATAGTATGACCAGCATGTCCAGATCAGGCTCTAACATAAGGGAACTCTATGATATTCACCACTTACTTCCAGTGCAGTTGGATCTTTGGGGGAGTTGTTAAGTGTCTCCTCGAACCCTTTCAACCTGGTCTGCCACAGAACCAGATTCATTAATGTTGCAATATTAACATGAAAAAAGAAACAAGGAGAAACAGAGTTTGAACTTCACAACAAATGAATGCATTGGAGTACCTTGATACGAGAGTAAGAAATTGTAGTTGTTAAATAAATATAGCAGGGACCAAAAAAAATTGATGGGACGACTACAAACTAAACTAAAATGTTGTTACAAGAAAGAGAAATGAAATGTGTATTATAGAAAGAGATTCATAAAATATGTTGGAGTGTGTCCCACATCGGAAGTTGCATGTGGGATGAATTAGTTTATAAGGTGGAAGGATACACCTACTCACTACCTTAAGGTTTTGGGTAGGATATGGAAACTCAAATATGATATCAGAGCCAGTTGCTCTAATGAGCCCATGGGCCCATATGCTCACACGACCCCCATTTGAAAGCACGAGAGACAGTGTTAGGCACGTGCAAATTTCAGCCCGATGGGCTTCGTTTGAGGGGGCATGTTGAAGAGTGTCCCACATCAGAAGTTGCATGTGGGATGGGTTAGTTTATAAAGTGGAAGGATCCAACTACTCACTAACCAAAGGTTTTGCGTAGGATATGGAAACTCCAATATGGTATCAGAGCCAATTTGCTCTAACGAGCCCATGGACCCACATGCTCACACGAACCCTGTTTGAAAGCACGAGAGGCAGTGTTAGGCCGTGCAAACTTCAGCCGAATGGGCTTCGTTTGAGGGGGCGTGTTGGAGAGTGTCCCACATCGAAAGTTGCATGTGGAATGGGTTAGTTTATAAGGTGGAAGGATCCACCTACTCACTACCTTAAGGTTTTGGGTAGGATATGGAAACTTCAAATAAAATGAACAACAAAACAAAAGATAATTAAAAGAAGGCTGCATAATCTAAACTACGCTCTGTCCATCCACCTACAAGCCATAAAAAGAAAGGAAATGCCAACAAACAGAAAAAATCTGTAATTTGCAGATGCGATGAACAACTGCAGGTTGCAAATCATCGTGTGGCCACTTAGGCAAGGAGGCATAAAGAGTTAATTATAATCAAGTAACCAGCATATACAAGGGATTTGCCTATGTATTACCTGAAGAGTGGTTTTCTCTTCTTCTGATAGCTTCTTTTCTACCACTGTTGTTTCCTGATTTGAGTTATCACTGACAATTGCATTTCATACTTATTAGGATTGAACAAGTCCATCAGTAACCAGTAAAACCGGAAACAATCAACGAGCATTCAATGAGAAATCTTTCTCCCCCCAAAACTTAAAACCATGTTAAGGCAGACACCCTGAAATCAAATACTTATATCAATGTAGTTAATCGCAGCGCTATACATAGAGGAAAAACCATACCTTAAAGTTCCAAGATGCATTCAAATTTCAAACACAGAGATCAATAGAGAATCAATTTTCCGACGTGAAGATGACAATATCAACCCTTGAGGCGCCGAACATACCTCCCAGAAGGAAGAAAGTCTCCAAGAGCAAAAACCAACCCAAACACCACAACAGCTACGCCTACTCCTATCTGTTGCACATGAAATCGACTAAAACCCCATATTTTCAAAGTGATAAAGACACTACTTTCTAAAAAGTACAGATTAGATAAAAGTTTACTTTTGTGCCAATCCCAATTGACTTCTTCTCGGTTTCAACAGGAGCATCATAGTCAATCGGTCCGAATTGCTTGATTTCATCTGCTTTTTTCTGTTCCAGTGCTGACCTGAGTAATTAGAGATGGATTTAAACAGATGTCGCCTTTTTCAAGGGAAAAGAAAAGAAGGAACTTCAAAACATTCCAAAGAAGGTAAGCCAACAGAATATTAGAGGATGCAAGACAGAGTATGGCCCTACCTTATCTCCATAGAAAATACATCAAAAATCAAGCAAGATTGCTATATCAACCTTATCAAAGAAGAAAGCAAATGAAACAAAGAGCATTCGTTGCTATTTGCTTATTGTAAAAGGAAAAGACTTATGACCATAGACCATTAAGAGTATTTCGTAGTACCTTTTTATTGCGGCCAGTCGGTTCTCAAATTTAATGTCAGCCGTATCAATATTAGACTTTCCATCATAGCGAGAACTGATACCAGGTGCCTCTGCAAGGAAAATCTAAGATAGGAATAAATGGTACAAAAACATAATAGGATAACTAAAACTCGGGTCCTGATAAAATGAAGCCTACACTGAGAAATTAAAGCAGCAGGCTTCTAGACATGCTGAAGGACGAACTAATGAAAGGATTCACATAGTTTTATTTTAGATAAAAAAAAATTGTCGATTATTTGTACTTGGCGTTATCCATGTATGATAATATAACTTTTCAACCCCCAAATCTAGGATTCAGCGGACAAAACATTTTCCTCATATATATTGTATACAAATCCTTGCGGGATTGGCATCTGCTTTAAGTGTATCATTTTTCAAGTCTAAGCAGCTCTATACAGTTCCGTAGTCATTCATAGCCTGGTAAAGCCACATAGATAAGGCTCTCGTAAAATCAAATACTCCTGGGCAAATTTACAGTATATGTACAAACATATGCAATCTCTCCTTGATTAAGGATGGTAGCCTTACAGTCATCTAGTATGCGACAACATTGCATATTATATCGTCATGAACCTACAAATTTAGGGTGGACTGCTGGAAAATGTTAATGTCGATTAGTAACTAATAGCAGGTCATATTTTAACATATGCTAAAAAGAATACAAGCCATATTGGCATTGCTAATATTTGATCTATTAAAATAAAGAAATTGTTCCACTTACGGCTGAGTGATGGACCAGACTGGTTACTTGTTGTCCTACAACAACACGAAAAACAAAATATTAAAGACAAAAACAGGGTTAAAATGCAATAGCATCACTAAATCAATCTATCACTTCCATCATTTAGGATAGATTCAAGTAAGGAAAATTTTAAAGGTAACAGAGTTGTTGAAATCTCATCAAGTACCTTCCATTTGACGTCAAACCCTTCCCCTTCCCTGTAGTACTGATTTTGCTTGTCTGTGTGATTCGGAGAATAGAGGTAATTGTCCACAGTTTCAAGTATTGAAAGGAAAGATTGATGGAAAAATGAAAGATGGAGAGTCAAATATAAAATCCAGTTGAACGAAGTCATGCACCAGGTTAAAAGAAGTTCAAAAGGGAAAGAAACGCATATTGAATGAATATTAAAAACTAACAATCCATAAAAAGCACCAGGAGAAATACCAACCCCATCTTCCACTAAAATGTTAGAAAGGAGAACCACAACTTGGGCGCCCATTTATCTAAGAAAACGTATAGATGAATTTTGCCAATACATTAATCCCAAGTCACTAACTTTCCCAGCATGTTTACACATTCCAGTAACCATCTTCATCAGCTAAACCAAACCCGTCGATCTAGAAACCCAAATAACCAACTTCATATACCAATTCACTATAATCGGATGAGAGAGAAAACTCAAATGGTCCAAATAGAGCAACCAGCTAAACCAAACTCGTTGGTCCAGAAATCCAAATAACCGACATCAAATACCAATTCACTCGAGTCGGACGAGAAGGAAAACTCCAACAGTCCAAATCAAGCAACTGATCAATTGAAACCCATGACAATTAAGACCAAAAGAGCCCAGCTTTGAGCTCTTGCCACCGGAAAACAGGACCTTAGTATAGAACCACAGCAGCGACCCCAAACTTTGCTGCTTAGAAACAGCTAGAGAAATAAAGAACTAATCCCAAGTCAACTTCACACCTCATTAATCTTTCCCAGCAATAAACATATCCAAAATGCAAGACTACATGCATTCATCTCATGTCGAAACGTCTTCCATTGTTTTTCTTTCCTTTCTGAAGGTTAAGTGTTTTCTGCTTCTCAGTTATCAACTAAATTTTTCTAGCCAGGGGAACTGTCGCAGTCACTCCCTACAGATATAACTGGGAACATGATGATGCAATAGATAATTGGTTCCCCAATCTCAAGGTTTCACTTAGCAATGGGAATTAGGAACACAGGGAGGACTTACATTGGCAAGCCTAATCAGAACCTTGGCATAAGTATAGACTATAGAATCGCAATTCAAACCAAAGCAGTGCTAACATGGAGAACAACAGAGTTTCCAAGTCTACTTTAGGAAGGTGACAACAGATATTCACCACAGGCTAGAACAGAAAGACAAGCAGACATCCAAAACTCCAATCTCTTAGACCAAAACAGATATAAAGGAAAGAAAACGTTATATCCAATCAACTACTTGAAGAATAAGAACAACCCAAATCTTAAATTCTAATGTTCCTACATGTGTCCGAAAGCACCCAACTTCAATTACAAGCAGTGGAAACCCAGATGGGAATTTAAACCAAAAGAAGAGAAAGAACCTGCCTTTGTGTTCTTGGGACCAAACCCTTTCCCTGGTTTAGAGTCGCAGCACTCAACCCGAAACCTTAGCAACAACAACTTGGTACTGCTCCCAACTATTGCCATTGCCATTATTTTTATCCTCCAAGGAAGAAAAAGAGAGAACCAAACTCGCTCCTTGTTTCCCTTACAACTGGAGATGCATCGTCCCGTATAAACAGAGGACGAAGATCACCGGAACTATGGGGAAGGATGGATTGATGGCTTCCTCAATTAAGGTGCTTTGGTGTTGTTTATACGTGAAGGGAGATTTTTGGATAATAGTAATGACTGCAATATGTTGAAAATGAATTATATTGGGTAAATTTTATTTTAATACGTTGTAGTTTAAAAAATTGTTGGTTCGACTGTCCGTTAAATATAATGGTTATAATTGTTTGGTCGATCTATCATGTTAGTTCAAAAAATGTCAAATCAATTATCTGATATTTTTCAGTTGATATTTAACTATTTGAAAAAAAAATCTAAATAACATTAATCATTAAAAATAAATTAGATTAACATATTTAGTTGACACGAAAAAGTATCACGAGAGAGGGAGAAAAGTTTTTCATATTTGTTTCTGAAAATGAATTTTTTCTGATTGTACTTTGGACTTTTTTCCAAAAAAAAGTTTTCAAATAATGAGATGTTAATTTGAAAAACTCATGCACCACGGATCAAACATTTTCAAACCGCGAGGTAGTTTTGTGAAAGTCGACCAAATTACGAACTATGTATAATTGGATTAAGCTTTTAATTTAGCTTGGTCGACAGCTTGTGGGCTTAGGCTCGAAAACTGGGTTTACTAGTATAGGCCCAATTTTTTGTGTCACGACTCACGACCCGAAAAGTGACGTGAATTTCGTGAATGATATGTCTTTTAGGTTTAACATACTAACCAGGGTTAGTATCAGGGCAGGTCATTTTTATGTTAAAAAATGGGTGTGGTTAGATCAGTCATTTTCTGGTCAGACCGGACAGTTCACACGGAAAATTCAGTCAGACCTGACTGTTCGCCCAGAAATTTGGTTTTTTAATATATATTTTTAAAAAATTATAAATTATTTACCTATGTACCTATATATATTCCAAAAATTACTTAAAAATCAGAAAGAAAACAAAACTGGTCTGACCGGCCCTGACCCAGAGGTCGGTTCCAATTTCGGGTCGACCTACAGGTCGTTTTTCAAAATCCTGATACTATCCCTAGTTTTCTTAAACAGTTGGGCTTAAGTGGCAAATTACAAACTAATCCGAGAATGGGTGGAAAATATCAAAAAGGAGATATCATAATATAACATTTATCAATTAATTCCACCCAATTCTTACATTTTGCTAGCACAATGATGTAGTGTTTAGGATGGGTACTATTATGGGGCATCATCCCCTTCATCATCAATGCACACTCATAACAATTTACATGTGTTTTGACATATCAAACCACTCAACTACCATAGGGCATCCTATTGCGTGAGTACCAACGTCAGGGGATTCGTCAAGCTCAATACTAACGGAGTTTCTATAGGCAATCCTTACTTCTGCAGATGTAAGTGGTGTCATCTGTTCTTTCTGCAGATGTATGTGGTGTCATCTGTTCTTACATTGTGTACAATCATCATGGATCTCGCGCTAGCACGGTAGAGTTTTCCGTCGGGTGCAAGTGAAGATTGATTCGACGCTGACTATATTTTGTGTCAGGTGTGACGTCACGATGAACCATCCTAGTAGATCTCATCCATCGATCTAGGGAGTTGCTTGACCGTGAATGAGAAATTCATATTCAACACACTTTAAGAGAAAAGACAATTATATGATCGATGCCTCCATGCATGCCTTGACGATCGCTTTTTATCATATAACTTTTTTTAATCATTTTTCGTGCTATTTTTTTTTTTTGGTGAAAATTTTCGTGCTATTTTGATGTATACATAGATGACATTAGTGATGAAACTAGAATATCGATAATAACGACAAAAAGCTAATAACATAATGGCGATTTTGTAGTATGTTTTAGTGCGGCCAGCGCAGGTAAGTGAATTTCCATTCCGCAAATAATATATATACATATATGTGTAAACAATATACAGTAATAAAACTATTTACCATAAAAAAAAAAGTGTTGGCTGGGAGTACTTTTAATCGTAACACATTTATCGAAAGAAACGTTTGCTTTTTGTGAAACGTCGAAGAAAGCCTTTACTCTTACCGCTACTTCGGGACTCATCAACGCTCTGTTCCTGCCCCATCACGTTGGCTTGTTCCATCTCCAGTTCGGAACGAATCGACCTCAGCTCGTTCTCCAAGTTGCGGTCATACTGACGGATATCCTCCCGCCTTCTCTCTGAAGCCGCCAGTTGTTCCCGGAGCCTCTGAAGCTCGCCCTCCAGCGGAAATTTTTTATCAATCTCTCCATAAGATGCCAAAACTTCATTGCTTTTGGTTGGCGATCGAAGACTTCGGAGTTTGATTCCGTTCCTCCCTGCTCAGCTAAATTGCGAGTGTCATACAAAGCTGCTGTTTCACCAGCAGTCGATGGAACTCGCTCGGTACACCCGTCGAAGGGACGTGCACTAGAGCTGGGCAAGCTAACTGCTTCATGTTGCATTTGAATCCCAAGTGCAGCATCCCTGCCATCTCCGGCAGCTGGCTGTTCGAAGATCGGTGAACGGTCTACTGGAGCTGGCTGCAACAGGAGCATATGCAAATAAGCACAGGAGCTCAAAATACAGCATTCATAGGCATTGAGATTACGAGATGAGCTAATACCTCAGTTGCAACACTGATCAGCTTAGAACCAGACTCCGGACTCGATGAGTCGGCTGGAACTTCTTCTGCGAACTGTGAAGCATCCCCGGATATTGATGAACTTCCATAATTACCTGATATAGAAGCAAACACATGAGCTTCTTGAGTCTGTGTTCTGCCTAAATATTATGGGAAACTACAAACTTCAAATTCAATGTCTGAAGCTGTATGCATGTTCATTTTCATATTTTCTTCTCGACGTTAGATGGGGATCAAAATTTATCGAAAGATGGAGGTAGAAAGGTTCTAATACAACAGTTATGCTCACCCATTCATTGCGAATTCGGATTTCTTCATTCAGTTGGAATTCGAATTATGCATGCACCACACTGGTTGAAATGGTCATGACATGCATATCAGGTGTTAAAAGATGCCAAGTAACTGTAGTTTGGATCTTGCTTGGAATTAATTCCGAAGAGAATTGACTTCTATTTCAGTAGACCGAGATGAAATACCAACAAACAGAATTTTATATCCCAAGTTTCAGTTAAATTAATTTTATATTCACTAACAATGAGTGGTTAAAGTTTTACGAAGAGATCTCAAATTCGATTCTTTGGGAACGTGGCAGTATAGATATTTGTTGAGAGAGAGTTTTGTCACTATTCAAAAATAGTGTTCAATTCGAATTTAAATTAGTCGGTCTAGTAATTTTCTAAATGCTACGTGATTTCAACCAAAAAATTAAAAGGAGATGAAATTCATTTTTGAACTAAAAGTTTTGGAAATTTGTGTCATTTTAAAACTAAACACATTAATTTTAATTGAAACTTGGGATATAAAATTCTGTTTCCTAAAAGCTTAACATCTCAAAGGCTATAAACGATAAAGAAAGTGGGCACTTGAGCGAGTTTTGAGCACGGAAAAAACAAAGACCTTTAAACTTACATGATTGGTCCGATCCTCTACTTCTCTTCATGATCAAGCTTCGCAAGATATTTGTGCAGCCGGAGATATTAAGACATTCGAGACTCCATAACCCGCTCGGAAGCTCACAAATCTGAGTGCAGTTTCTAAGATCCAAGATGACGAGACGAGGAAGATCTCTGATAGACGGAGGAAGCTCCGTCAGATTTGAGCACCCTGAAAGATAAAACTTTCTGAGGTTTTCCAGACCAATCAAACTCGGAAGAGTCCTAATGCCTTTGCAGTTTCTCATATCTATGTCTTTTAGCTTGGAGAGGTTCTGAATGCATGAAACATCAACCAACTTTGCACAGCCTCGCAGATTTAGATGCGCAATCTTTCGGGCCATGGATAAGTCAGGACGACCGATCAACTTCAACGAGCGTTTAAGGTTTAACCGGCGTAAATTGACTAAAGCCTGCATTGTAATAAACCCAAATTAGAATGCTAGTCATTCAAAATTAAAAAAGAATTGTGTTGGTTGCTATTAGTTACCAGCTTGCTGGCCCAAAGTAGTTGATGATTGTAATATGGAAGGTGCAACTCCACAAGATTATCCGCTTTGAAAAAGTTTGGCAAGGGTCTTGAAGCTGTTATGGAGGACGGATCATGCGTTATCCTGGACATTCGTAGGAGCAAGCCTTGAAATTCGTCAATATACTGCAAAAACAAGAGAGGAAGAAACATTGTCTCAAAATTCCCTTCACATACAGGAGAAGAAAAGATGTTCAAATTATTCTTACCCTCGAGCCATAGCCGACATCATTTTTGGGTTTCAAAAAGTCACAAACTATTTTCTCCAGCAGCTGAGGTATAGGAAATGGCAGATTTGTGCATCCGGAGAGTAAAAGAATTTCAAGAGATCCCAACTTGCAAATATCACTTGTTAGATTCTTAAGCCTGGTGCAATTCCTCAAATCCAGTACAACCAGACCAGAGAGATGAGTGATTGACTGGGGTAGTTGTTCAATGGCAGTACCAGCTAAACTCAAGTATTCTATGTTTGGAGGAAGCCAGGCAAGTTTCTTCACATTCGAGCAACCAGATAGATCGAGGGATAAGAGCGATGTCAATTTGACTATACTTGGTATTCCCCCCAGACTTGTACAGCCGCTCAGATCCAGTTTTATGAGCCTGGTAAGTTGCAGAAGAAACGAGACATCGATCAAATTGATGCAGCATTGCAGATTCAAGTTCACACATTCTCTAGCAATGAACTCGGGTATACTGGTAAACTTCTTGCAACTGAGATTGATCGTTTCTTGAATCCTGCTCGGCTGCAATGAAACAGAAACTCTCAGCATGGTTTAGGGTTTCCGCAAATAGACACCTATCAAGACACTGAGACTTGCAGGCTGCAGTGCATATTATATGCTATACTAGAATCATCTAATCTGCATGAACTTGAAATGTCTGAGATCAATGGCCAACAGATCAAATATGATTTTACAATTACCAGCTCTGCTTTTTAGCACGGAACAATTCTAACACCAGCTAAATCTTGGTCGTACCTAAATCATACGCGACTTCGACGCCAAAGAAGAAATCAATTAATTATACACTGTACTACCTTCAATGAACGAATGCTCACTCCACACCACATCTTCAATGAAATTAAACATAATGGCTCCAAGATCGAGCAACTAGCAAATTCATATTAACATACTATTTTAGCTCGATGAGTTGATCAGCACGAGTTAAGGGAACAAGAGAAGAGGTGTTGAATATCATAATGGCAACAAAAAACAAGAATAACTATTGTTTGCAAACCATTGGTCTGGTCAGTTAAACTGCAACCTAGACGACAAAGCGATCTCGGTCAACATAAAACATCAAAAGGTTTCAAGCCACTAAGATTTGCGTTGGACCCGTCGAACAATGTCAAATAAAATCTTAGAACTTCCAAGTTCATATATATCTGAAGAAGTTAGGGAAACTCTAAAAGTTAGAAAGAATTACATAAATCGCTAAAAAATTGACGAGTCTGATATATTGATCTACTATGTTCGGAAGTATATTAAATTTAGTAGATTAACAATCATGAGCTGTTTTAATCTACGAAGAAGGTGGAGTTTATTTAACTATCATTTGATATTGAATTCTTCATATTTTGTATTTTAAAATTTTATGTTGTCACTGAGCATGCCAGAGAAAATTTTGTCAGCACAAAAAAACAATATTCACACTCAGTAGAGAGAGCAACCTTGAATTGAAGTCCTTTGCTTGTAAGGTCACGACTTTCACATATTCGTGATGCTTCGCCATCTGTATATCGTAGCTTGGGTGTAGTTGCATCTCCTTTACAAAAGAATCTCATGCTGGGGCACTCGGATATGGAGACCGTTTCTAAACAGGGGAAGTTGAAGGAGTAGTAACTGCTCATGCAGAAGCCTTCGAGCCTCTTCAAATCACCAAGATTCAAGATCTGCAATTTATAGAATACGATGCAACCTCGTGTTGTTTGGTCATCAGCCGCCACTGCAACTATTTCCTTCAATGTTGTCCGGTCATCATCCGTCACTGCAACTATTTCCTTCAACGCATCGCAATGCCAGATTGTCAATCTCACAAGATTGCACATTGTTTTAGCTGTTGAAGGTTTTATCAACTCCGTCACTTTGTTGCAGTTCCATAATTCCAAAGTTGACATGTTACAGAAAGATGCTGAAGCTGAAGGTGCCAAACTGATCAAGTCCTTGCATGTTCTCAAATACAGAGACTCCAGAGTCATAAGAGTGTCAACCTTGAAGTATCGTTCACTCATATGCCTTAACCCACTAACATTAGTGAGCTTCAAGGTTCTTGTTGAAGGAAGACAAAGTCTCAAGAAATCAAACCCATCCGGGTATCCCCATAAATCTTCAACATGTGAATCCTCTATGATAAGTTGTTCCAGGATGGGCATACTTCCAGAGGCTCCCAAATCAGAAACTTCTGAACTTGGTAACAAGTAAGATAGCTGCAGTGATTCCAATCTGGGGAAATGCCTGAACCATGACGGAGAACACAACATGGACTTGATAATTCTGCCATCTATTGACATCTCCTCGAAATTGGGGAACATGGGAAATATCTGAAAATAAGGTGAAAATAAATTATTGTCACCGCCGACCACCAAATTAGTCAAGATCAAAAGTCAACGTCTCATTCACCATTTAGAATTTTTTGAAGCCAACACTTGAGATCCCTCCCAAAAAATGGAATGTTTGAAATAAAATTTTTTTTTGCAAATCGGTTCATTTGTTTCATGCAACTGGTTCTACACTAAACAGTTTTTCCAACTTAACCATGTTTGTTTGCAAGTATTACCAGTGGTTAATATTTTCTTGGACAAAAAAATTAATTATGCATCTTAATCATCTTGCAACAACTTACATCTTCCAAAAAGTAAAAAACTAGCATAAACGTAATATTGGTAATCAGTTGAATTCTGCAACATACCTTTTCAGAGAAAAATGGCAGACGCTTATTCGCTGTCGCAGTCTTTTTAGCCATACCTGATGCAGAAGGCAAATCCCCTGTTTGCAAGAAGAATTTGAGCTTTGGTAGACAGACGAGTCTGAGGCGACATAATCGAAGAAACTCCACATCGGCATGGCCCTCGTAACCACGATTACCTTGCTCAACAAATAGAGCTTCCATTTTCATGCACCATGAAACATCCATCTCCTCCAATTGGGAAAGGCTTCGGACCAAGCAAATTGGGAGGAGATTTTTCAAACTGCCGCAATAAAATATTTTCAGTCTTTTCATTCTGCTGAAAGACTCCGGTGCTGGAAACTCCACGACGCCATGCCCCTCGTAACCACGATCACTTTTCTCAGCAAATAGAGTTTCCAATTTCTCGCACATTGACACGTCTATATCCTCTATTTGGGAAAGGCTTCGGACCATAGAAATTGGGAAGAGATTTTTCAAACTGCCGCAATAAGATATTTTCAGTCTTTTCATCCTGCTGAAAGATTTCGGTGGTGGAAACTCCACAACGCCATGCCCTTCATAACCACGATCACTTTGCTCAGCAAATAGAACTTCCAGATACTTCCTCCACTATACAAGAAACTTGAAGTATATATATCTGAGAAAATGCACAATGTTGACAAATCTTGGAAGTATCGATCAGTTGAAGGACACTATACAAGTTGACATTGCCGGCTGCACGCAACTCTTGCAACCCCACGAGAACACGACCGAGAGATCATCAACTACTAGCATGCCCGGTCAGTCTTCAGACAACACGATGATCGGCATTGTCTCGAATGGTACCCTAAAGCTAATTCACATATCATTTCTTCTTTGATGCTCGCTCCTTGTTTCGTAATATCCCTTCGGTATACGCAGCGCATGTAGCTTCTGCTTGCTCGAGTCCTGCGAATGGTACCATTGAAGCTGCACAGTCATCACAAGCACTAATCGAAACAAAACAGGAGAAATACGAAGATCTGATGGCGAAAAGGGATACAACCGCTCAGAACCTGATGTCCGCGGATGCAGAGATCGATCAATTGAAAAGTACGATTGCCGAGCTACAGAAACAGCTAGCTTCTGAGCAGAACAGGAAAAACTGTTGTTTCTCCATCTGGAAAATCCATGAGGACTCTAACCTGAAAGTACAGGAGAATATGATTAAAGAATCTGCCACTGGAAGCTTTAAGGGACGGAGCCTGGCTACATTCTGTGAGACATTTCTCAATTCTTAACCAAAAGCTTATAAATATTTTATTTTCTAGTTTATTCTCTTTTTCAAGTTTACTTATAACAAAATAAAACTTCACTTTTTTTGTGGTTTAATCGATTTGCACAATATTATTACGTTGTTTTAAAATATTTGACGAGTTGATTTAGAATTAATTTTAATTGGCACCCAACTATTTGACAAAAAAATAACCACAGATATGATTAGAAAAAAATTTAATATAAAATTTTATAAGAAATAAATCTGGAAAAATGGAAAAATCTCTTGTCTTTCATAATAATATTATATGAATTTTTTCATATCTGTTTTTCATTTCTTTAAGATTATGATATTAATGTGTATTTTTGACAAAAACAATTGTTCAAATAATATAGCATTAAACTAAAAGAATATATATTAGTCCAACATTTGTAAACCATAGGTTATGGTGCAAAATAAAAAATACTAGCCTCAATATTCAATTACGGAACCAATATAGCGTACATGTCCAATATCGTTCTTGTTGTTGGTATCCAGGGAATTGTAAAGGTAGGAGACCGATAGGAATTCTGCAAGAAAAGCTTCGGAAGGGACCCAAGATCCTCTTCTGAGTTTGTCGGGGCAAAATGTCACGCAAGTAATTAAAGTATTTTATTGATTTGTTTCCGGTGAAAAGAAAATGGGAACGACGAGAACAGATGGGAAGGTCGGATTGAGATTAAGAATGATCCACAATTTTATGATGTATTGATTAAAATGTAAACACGGTTATAAACAATAATTAGTCTTGCTTAGTTGGATATTGATGTTTCAATTCTTTGATTCTATTCGTAAATTTTGCAAGTCCTACAGGTTTTGAAAGAATTTATTTCGAATGACTTTCTTAATGATTATGTTACAACCTTCTACACAATTGGTGGGTGTCGAGAGGTCACCAAATCACGGATGATGATAGGAAAATTGGCCAACTCTGCTGGAACCAAGCCGAGTGTTCCCCGAAGTTAAAGACTTTCTTGTGGCGAATTTTGGACAACAATCTTCCGGTTCGAGAAAATTTCGTCAGAAGAGGAATGAATGTAGACCCGTCGTGCCCACTCTGTAACGGAGGTATAGAAACAATGTCTCACCTGTTTCTCGCATGTCCAGCAGTGGAGCAAGCGTGGGCGACAGTTGACTTTGATCCGACTACTCTCCCTTCAGGTCCAGACGTTCAGAGTTGGTCTGTAGTACTGGATAATAGCGATAAAGATCACCTTAGTAGGCGACTAGCTTGCTTGTGGGGCATTTGGAAATTCCGTAACTCTAAGGTGTTCAATTCGGAGAATGTAATAAGTTTGGTGGAAGAGATTCAGAGAGCGTCAAGATGGATGGCAGATTTCAAAGAAGCCAATGCGAAAGCTGGTCCTGATCATCATACGACCCAAACACGGTGGTTACCCCCCCAACAAGGATGGATAAAGATCAATTCGGATGCAGGTTTAGATGACACAGGTGCATGGCAGATTGGAGCGGTAGCACGAGATCATGAAGGGACCTTCGTCGCAGCAGCTCAAGAAAGAATTAGCCACCATACTCATCCTACCCTGGTGAAAGCAATGGGAGTCCGATTGAGCCTGGATATCGCTATATCTATGGGACTATCCAAGGTGATCCTGGAGTCAGATTGCCAACTGGTAATCCTTGCACTCAACCGAATTCCCCAAGACCGAAGTGATCTTGCCATGATAGTTGAAGATATCAAAGGAAGAAAGTCGACAGTTGAGGATCTTTCCTTCTCTTTCGTACGTCGCCAAGCCAACGTAGTGGCTCACACCATAGCCAAATCTAGCTTACCATTTGATGTTTCTTTCAGATTCCATTCGACCATCCCATCAATGTTATCGGATGCGCTTTTGAAGGATATGATGTAACTATTGATTATCCATTTAATATATGATCATTCTTCTAAAAAAAAATGATTATGTTGCAACCTTACAAGACAAATAATTTAAGAGGTTGGAAATGAGTTGTCTGAAGTATCGTCTGAGAGAACTACAAGTATTTTTTTACCTACCCGAGCCTAAGATCCTATAATGAAAATGGTAAAATCGTGAGATAGTTATCTGAACTTTTTCTTATTTTTTTATTAGTTATCATGAAATTTTTACACCATGATAGATTGGGGTTTCAACTTTGGACTTCTTAGATTTTTAGGACTTCTGCTTTGGGTTACAAGTCCTAGATTTATAAATAAAATTGTATCCCCCCAACAAATATACAAATAATATATTTACAATCCTAGGTGTTAAATTTAAAAGATTATAACCACAGTCTTCCTCATTAAAATTATTTTGCAGTAAAAAATCTATGATAGTCTTTTCGTTTGATTGTAGTATACTTGAGAATTTATGTCAAAATAGTGTACTGTCAATTAAAACAAATTATGTTATTTGGTCAAAAATTTTGAAACCACAAAATAATAGAGTGTAAAATAGATTTTTACGAAAAGGATATATTTTGAAAAAGATAAATTATCCTCATGTCACTATTTTATTTTTCATATTTGCGATAAGATCATTATTCTATTAGAATTTGGTATAAGATCTTTACTCGATAATAAAATATTGGATTGAGTTTAATGAGTAACTCTCAAATCCTAGAATTAAAAATAAAATTATATCCCCCCAAACAAATATACAAATAATATATTTACAATCCTAGGTGTTAGATTTAAAAGTTTATAACCGCGGTCTTCCTCCTTAAAGTTTTTTTGCAGGAGAAAATTTATGATAGTCTTTGGTTTGATTGTAGTAAACTTGAGAGGTTATGTCATACTTTCAATTAAAAATTATATGTTATTTGGTCAAAAAATTTGAAACCACAAAACAATAGAGTGTAAAATAGATTTCTACTAAAAGAAAGTGATTTCATTTTAGGGAAGATATTTGATCGGTACAAGCGGTTTGAATAAAATTGGTGAAAGAGTCCTAATCTAAATATAGAATTCAACAATATTTAATTTTGAAAATGGTAAATTATTCTCAACTTCCTGACTTATCTTCGTATTTGCAATAAAATTCTTATTTCATCAGAATTTGGTATAAAATCTTTACTCTTTAGCGAAATATTGAGTTGAGTTTCCTGATGAAAATTGTCACCCGTTTTTTTTTTTTTCATAAAAATGAGAAAAACAGCCTTAAATAAAAAATAAAAAATCTCCGGTCGTCGTCGTCTTCTTCCTCCGACTTCGAGTTCACCACCTCCATCTCTGCGCGAACAAACTTCCTTACCAGTGACGACTCTGATGGCCTCTTCCCGATCAGCAAGCTCTTTACAAGGGCACCTACTCTCGCTCCACCCCAGAAAATTAATTAAAGAGGAAACCGTGATGTGGATTAATAAAAATTGCAGTAGTTTGCTTTCGTAATCATGGGAAATGCAATGGAAATCTTGTTGTGGGTTATTGGACCATGGACGTTGACTCTCATCATCCTCAGAGATTTTAGCCGATGAGAGATGTCACCGGTCCAGAGGCTTCGATGTACCTTTCTGGCGCCGTCCTCGACCCACTCCTCTCTAACATCGACAACGACTCTAGGACGATATAGAAGGCAAACTACCAAGCTACATCCTAGCACTTCATCCCTATTCTTTGGTTCGGCGTTCACGTCATCGACCAGTATTGTCATCACCGAGCTAAAACCATCGGAGGAGTACATTGGCAGTGTTGAATAAGGTCTGGGTATGGGTAGCAAGCAGCTTGTACCCACAGATGGGCAATATAGACTGTTTCCCTGCTATCCCAACCTACTGCGAGGACTACCCATGGTTGGGACGTGGCAGCAGAGAGGAAGAGCTCTTAAACTTTTGCTTTGAATTTATGTTGTTCATTCCGACCTCATTTCTCTAGCCAAGGCCACCGTCGGTGAAACACTCAACCCCCCCCACCCCACAATTGTTGAACAACAATGAATTTTTTTCTTCACTTTTTGGTCTATCCCAATTTAAATCTTATTTGGTTGTACTCAATGTCAACCTTAACAATAGAGGGTAGTAGTATGGGAATTGCTTGGTCCCCATGAATGGCTCTTCTAAGCGGAGTTTAAATTTGGTGTTGTACTACATAGTACAGTATGATACTTTAGTTTTATAAGGAGGGATATTATAGTCATTTAGGCGAAAAAATCAATCAAACTAAAAAAGGAAGAAAAAGAGAGAAAGAAAAGTATGGGGAAAGAGGAGGAAGAAAAAAGAAAGAGAATGAAGACGAAGAAAGAAGAAGGAGACCCACCGCACTAGAGATCCATCGCACCGAAGACCCGCTGTCTGGAGACCCACTACACCGGAGACCCCCTGTCCAGAGATCCATCTCACAAGAGAAGGATGATTCTGATGACGATTTCGGCGAGTTTCTCCTTCGTCAATCCACTACGGCATCGCTCCATAGCTCCATCTATCTTGGCATCCTCACAGCCGCGCTAGTGTCCAAATTCTGGCAATTTTTTGATAGTTTGCCTAGAATATTCAATGGCTTCCACGATTATATTCAATAGTTTACTCAGTTATATTTAATGGTTTGCGAGTCATATTCAATAGTTTGTCTGATTATATCAAATTATTTGGCTAGTTATATTCAATAGTTTTCAGAGTTACATCAAATGGTTTGCCCATTTATATTTGATAGTTTGCCCGGTTATATTCGATAGTTTTCTCAGATTATTCGATGATTTTCTCAATTATATTCAAAAGTTTTTTTAGTTATATTCAATATTTTTCCAGTTTATTCAATGGTTTGTCATTCTCTCTATGAGGGCGATGGATTGATCATATCGATTTAATGGTTTGGTATGATTGATTCAATTGTTTGGTATATTTGATTCGATGATTTCATTTAACTCATACAATAGTTTGGTATATTTGATTCAATGAATTGGTATGGCTGATTCAGTGGTTTAGTCTTTTTGATTCAATTATAGTGAGAAGTATTATAATCATTTAATTCAATAGTTTAGTATATTTGATTTAATTGTTTTGTCTATTTTATTCAATAGTTTGGTTTGTTGGATGAAAAATA
>SOPF01028182.1:484353-550744 GCA_012979155.1 Hypericum perforatum
TTAGTATGTTTGATTCAATTATTTGGTCTATTTTATTCAATAGTTTGGTCTGTTGGATGAATAATATTTAACAAATTATAAAAAAATATTATCAAATTAATTGTTTTATACGGTATACTATTGAATATAACTGGACAAACCATAGAATGTAACTAGCCAAATAATTTGATGTAATCAGACAAACCATTGAATATTATTTGCAAACCTTTGTATATAACTCAGTAAACCATTGAATATAATCAGATAAATCATTGAATAATCTGGACAAACTATCGAAAAAATTATTGAGATTTATTTAATTCAATAGTTTGGTATGTTTGATTCAATTGTTGGGTCTGTTTTATTCAAAATTTTGGTTAGTTGGATGAAAAATATTTAACAAATTACAAAACATATTATCAAATTAATTCTTTTATACGGTATACTATTGAATATAGCTGGGCAAACCATCGAAATATAACTGGGCAAACCAGTGAATATAACTGGACAAACAATTAAATATAATTGGACAAACCATTAAATATAACTAGCTAAATAATTTGATGTAACCCGGTAAACCATTGAATATGACTTGCAAACCATTGAATATAACTGAGTAAACCATTGAATATAATCGGGTAAACCATTGAATAATCTGGGCAAATTATCAAAAAAATTGTCAGAGTTTGAACGCTGGAGTTTGGACATCGGCACGACTATGAGGATACTAAGGTGGGTGGAGTTCTAGAGTGACGCCGTCATCGATCGACGAAAGAGAAACTCGTCGGAATCATCGTTGAAATCGTCCTTCTCTGGTGCGGTGGGTCTCCGCGACGGGTCTCTGGTACGTTGGTCTCCTTCTTCTTTCTTCTTCTTATTTCTCCTTCTTTCTTCTTCTTCTTTCTCCTTTTTCATTCTCCTTCTTCGCAATATTCTCTCTCTCTCTCTCTTCCTTCTTTTTTCTCAAAAGACGAAAATACTCTCGATTGTGTGAGCTGTTTGATCAACAAATTAATTGTTCTTATTAATCTAACGGTCTAGACTTGATCCAGTATGATGCTTTAGCCTAATAGGCATACAACACCCAATCATCGTGGTCAACGGAAATTTAGCTTGGGTCGCCAAAAAAATTCGCTTAGGTAGTCACAGAAGATAGTCATGAGTGTGGGTCGACCTAGATAGGTATAACAATCATTTTTTATGATAAAAATAAACAAATGATACTTAGAACAATATTTTATTAAAAAATAAGGATTTTATATCAAATTCTAATAGAGTAAGAAATTCTATCACAAATACAATAATAAGCCACGGACTTGTAAATAATTTATATTTTGGCCTGGGACTTGAATTTAATTTACCTTTTGAAAAACTTAAATTCATATTCGATTTCTAGTGATTAAATTTGCGGGCAAAAACTTGTGTATAAAAAGTAAACATCGCTAACGTGACGTTAAAAAAATGTGAAAATTTGACAAAGTTCAACAGGGTGTACAATTATTTTGGAGACCAAAGTAACGTCAACTACTTTGCAGTCTACAAAATTGGACGTCAACTACCGGCCTCGTGTACGACGATTGACGTGGAGATACAAACAACTCGTGGGACGCGGAAAGATAAACCAAGGAAGCTTCATGGATGGATCCTAACGCCAAGGTTACGTGGAATCTTAGTACTAGTTGGTTACTTAATATTTGGTAATCCGTTGCCTCCTATGACTTAATTTTATTAATTGTTTTAAATAATGGAAGGAGAACCTGAATTTTCCTCCGTCTCATTGTCTAATTGGTTCGATTGACTTGACTATTGAACAGTCGAAATGAGAGTTTATTATAAAAAGTATTTTATTATTAATTATATTGTACTAGAATGTCAATTAATTCTAAATAATCTCTAATTTGATTACTAGATTTACTATTTATTAGTAAAATATCATTCTATGATCACTTTTAACCAACAAATCTCCAAAACTCACTTTGAAAAATTGGTAAATGCCAACCGTCCTTTGAATTTCGCTAAATTTTTTGACTTGGTCTCGGTATCAAGTTGTGGTCGAATAAATGAAAAACCTATTTTAAAAAAATAATTTTGGTAAATTTGATCTCCATCAAAGAGTTGGACCGATCACATTATTGACTACCAATCGAAGTATTCATCGAATTTAATTAAAAAAAGGTTTCGATCTCAATAAAAAAAAAAGAGAAAGTCCACTTTAGTACCATGGGTACTAATCAAACTATTATCAGCTACGTCTCTGTGGTTTAAAAAAATTAATTTGAGTATGAAATTGTCCAATTTTCTTATTTGGGTCATCTCTGACTAGTTCGATTCATTTTTGTTAAAATGTTCTATTTTGGTCCTATCAAATCTAGCGTTTTCAACGCTGATAGTCGATTCTGGTTGACTCCCCGAAGTGTCCCCGACATGTGGATACCAGTTTCACACGTCTTCATCGTCGGAATCGCGAGATCGAGCTTCGGATTTTCGAATCAAACTGGTCAGGGTGATCCAAATGGGAAAATTGGACGATGTCAGACTCGAATTAATTTTTTTAAACTACATAGACTTAGTTGGGAACGGGTTAAATTACATACTACTAAAATGGATTTTTATCTATAAAAAATTATGGTCCGATAAATCTGCCCGCGTATTTTAAACAATAAATTTAATATCTTCATCCTTCGTGACTTATAGATAAAAACTCGCATAATTGGATAATCATATATTTTGTCCCGACTGAAGTTTCCTTTGTAGTATCCTCCGCCAAAGAACCTCTCTCTCTCTTATTTATTTGCTCGCCGTCTCTTCTTCCACCTTCTCCTCGAACCAAAACCAAAATCCCCCCTCCTCCTCCCAAGTCCCAACCAAAAACTCAAAAGAAAAACCCTAAATCCCAAAATTAATTAAACAATGTGTTGCTGCTGTGGAGAAGATTGCGAATGTAGGCCTCTAGGGTTTCTATTAGGCCTACCCTTCGCTTTCCTCTCCCTCCTCCTGACCCTGATCGGAATCGTCATCTGGATTGTTGGGTCAGTGCGCCAAAGAAACAATTCTATATATTTTCCATAATTTGTTTATGATTTCGTTGTTTCAGAAATAATTTGTTCAGGGTTATTAATTTGATTATTGGGTTTATAACTTATTTGCAGGTTGTTGTTGAGTTGTTTGTGCCCGTGCTGCTTGTGCGTGACGGTGATAGTGGAGTTGGCGTTGGGTTTGATCAAGGCTCCGATTTCGGTCATGAAGTGGTTCACCTCCAAGATCCCTTGTTAGCTATTTTCGGGTTTGAGTCGGGTAAAATCTGTGAATGACATTAAAATTTTCTCAAATAAATATTTAATTCAAATTTAAGAGTTATTTGTTAAGTTAGAGCCTGGTTAATGCGAGTGATTGTTGGTGAACTTGGTTAGATGGTGTGTTCTATACGGGGTGATTTATTGTTTATCTCTTGTTATTTGTTGCAATTGCGATCTGCACTGTAGAGCGTTGGATTTAGTTGACTTTTCTTGCTCAAGTTGTTTGAGGCCGTTGGATTACAAATAGAAATTTTTTTGTTTGGTATTTGACATGGTCCCTCCATGTTGTTCATCTGCTTTCTTGTGATTTAGTTTCCTTTTTTGTCCTTGGTGTAAGAGAGAGGAATCTTATAGCGATTTATTGATTGGGAAATTTTCATCCAGCCTTGCCAGAGACGTTATATTAATAAATGGATAGTCGTTACACCTAATTAGACGAAGAAAAACGATTGGTTAGAAATTAGTTCTTCGACATTATTTTTTATTTATCAAAATAATTTGTGAGGAGCATATTATATAATTATAATCACATATGAATACTTAATTTATGTGGTTTATCAACTTTGATCCGATTGTTGAGTTGTCTCGGGGGAAATTTTAAAAACACTCCAACAGGTTCTCCCTTCTCGCTCTCCTCCCCTTTCTAATGAAATCCATGGACTCAGAGAACAAATCAAACAAGAGATACCGAATCTGAATCCAAAGTTCACTCTCTCGAAACTTAAATTTTTTTGTAGGGAACTCCCTCGAAACTTAATTCATCTTAAAGCAAAATGAGAACACGTCTCAGGTGTTAAAGAGGGGGAAACAAAAGAGAGTCAGAAGAATACAAACCTTTAAACACCGGGTACTTCTTCAAAAGAATACAAACCTTTAAGAATACAACTCCACTCCTCCAATGGGGTCTCCCCTCGGTCTTAGTCCGATTTCAGTAGAAGGTAGTCGTCGGACGACGCCTCTCCAGGCTCGGCCTCACGTCCTCGAGCTCCGGCACCAGAACTCCCCATCTCCGGCCGCGACGACCAAACTGTCGACGAGGAGGTCATCCTGATAGCGACACCGGCTGCGGGGTATTGCTGCTTTGACCTCTTCTTTTGATTTATCACCAACGACGGTGAAGACAGGTTGTTGTATTAGGTGTAAAATATCCAAAAACACCAAAAATTTTTGAAGAAAAAAGTTCACTTAAGTACCTTGTAGTTTTATCTATTTTCATCTGGGTCTCTGTGGTTTGAAACGGGCTAAATCAATCCAACTTTTTCAAATATTCTTAATTGAATCAGCTCGATCGGTTCAGATTCATTTTGACGAAACACACCATTTTGCTTAATCACATGGACGGCCACGTGAATTTTTCATTTCAAGTGGCTGCGTTAGCCTAAAATTGGTAAATTACATTTTTAAGACCTACTTTTTAAATAATTTTTTAAAAATCTCATCTTCTACTCTGCCAAACTCTAAATCTCCTAAATTCCCCTTCTTCCTTCTCCTTCCCTAGTCCTCCTCCTCCTCATCACCTCGGCTACATCCGACCCCACTCTAGATGGCATTCTCGGCACTCCACCACCACCAACCCTAGTGAGACATCTTTCACTTCACAAACAACCAACACATAAACAACATAATAATCGCACTAATAAGGCAATGGAATGAATCGCTGAAGCTTTGAGGCCATCGTTGCCTCCCTTCACTCTCAAGGTTGGAGGTCGAGGATGGAGGTCAAACACCTCAAAATCCACCATAAGTCGAATATGGTTTTAATAGAGCTAACTATATTAAACTCGAATATAGTTTTGAATAAATTTAAAAATATTAAATTTAATTTTGAACAAATAGTATTATCATTTTGCAAAATCTAAAATATTTTTAAATAATTACAAATTATATAAGAAACTATAAAATTCAAAAAATATAAATAATTATAAATTAGATTGCAAATTACAAATTAACCAAAAATCACCTCGCATTCCGAAAAAAGTAAATAAGAGGTACGAGTGTTATTTTTCACAAAAAATAATTGCCGCCATATAATTAATATGTGATAATTGTGAGAGTTTAAAAACAAAATTATTAAATGAAACTCTCACATTTTAATAAATGACAACGACCATTAATTGTGATTCGCGGGAGTGCCACGTGGCAAGGTAAGGCCGCACGTCCTCCCTGTAGTGGGGAGCCTAATGAGAATCTAATAAGTAGTCCAGATTCAATGGAGACTAATGTTAGTTCCCGTGGTGGAGATTAAAGAGTAGTATCTTGAACATAAGGGTATAATTGATATAGTAATATTTAATTATAATCCTAAAAATTAGAGAATATTGGTGTGGAAAGCATAAAAGAGAGAAATTAATCATTTAAAATATTACGTAATCCCTAAAATCATTAGAAAAAAAACTTAATAACTGACAAGATATTCAAAATTTAAATTCCTAAAAATATTACACCTGCCATCATCGTTAGAACCAACTATCATCGCCGAAACATTACACTTGTTCGTATGGACGATTCAGACGAGACTTCCTCTCCCTTTTTCTTCATCTTCTTAAACGCACACAACCTGGTCGCAAAAATAACAAGCATATCAAAATCTGTATTATACAATACAAGTAGCAATATTACAGTACATCGGTACAAATATTATAGTACATTGGTACCAATATTATGGTATATCAGTACTAATATTATGATACATCGATACCAATATTACTGTAATTGGCACAACTACTGGTACTAAAATTGGTGTTACTCGTTACCAATATTCAAAGGCAAACAATCGACAATACACTCATCGATTATGCTTTATGGTAGATAAATGGAATCGTACCTGGTCAAAGCATGAATGGTATGGGGTAGACAAAACATGTAGGTGAAAACCAATGAGTGTGAGTAGAGAATAGGGCTGGGGCGACGGGGACGAAGGTGAGTTCAGATTATAAATATTTGTGGTAGGTGGGTGCGACAACGGATGATAATAAATGGGCGACAAATTGTGTTGGGATGGTGGGGTGTTATGTGTTTCGACGATGAGTTTTTTTTGTTTGATTGGCTTACGATGAGTTTTGTTTTTTTTGTTGGTTTTTTGCAACGGAGTTTTTTGGAGTTGGGAGTTTTTGGTTTTTGTTTTATGGCGACGGTGGGTTTTGGAATTCGGGGGGTTTGCAGTTTAATCAGGGCATCATCATTTGTTTTTTTGAAATGGTGGCACAAAGCCTATATTAATAAGATAGCGTTACAACACAGGAGAAGAAACAATGGGAGAAGAAAATAAAGAACAATACAACAGACGAAATCAGACCGTAGTCCACAGAGTGGCACGAGTGAGAGCGAAGGGTAATCGTAAAAACACATAGACTAATGACCAAAGTGGAGATCTGCTGAGACAAGCTACGGCTAATAACCACGAGACTATGTCAAAGACACAACTTTGTGGGCTTATGAATGCATACAAGATACACGCATAAGAGAGCCAAGATTGACTGAAATCAATCGAGACAAAGTTCTCAACCTGCAACCACAGAAACGTCATCGAGAATACAATGGTTCCCAGAATTAGCCAAAGCCGATTCAAGCAAAAGCGAACAACAGAGATACATAAACTAGAAAGCATAAAAAATAAATAGAAATAGTTATAGTCAACCGGGGAGGAGGTTGATGGTGACCAACCTCCCCGAGAAGTACGAGCGAGCTCTTTCGACTAGCCAAAAAAGAAGCCAGTCGCAGAAAGAGAGCCTTTTCGAGGCGGCTATTGACGGTGCCTGAGATAGTCTAGAAGAGTTGAGTGGCTGTATGGAGAAGCTCCGGGTTTGAGAGGTAAGACTCTGGTGAGGGTGAGACTTTGGCAATGGTGAGCCTCCAATAAAGGCAAGACTCCAGCGAGGGCAAAGCTCCGGTAGCTGCTAGCTTCGAAAGGACAAAATTAGGTGAGGGCAAACTTCGGCGACTGTGAGCTCTAGAGGGGCAAGCTCTGATGAGGCAAACTTTGGCAGCTGCTAGATCCTAGGAGATCGGGAGGAGAGGAGGTCAGATTTGTCAGGATCTGGTTGGAGGAGGTCGGAATCTTATCAGAAAAGGCCAAACTCATTGAAATCTAGCCAGAGAGAAGCCGAACCGAAGACAGCCTAGGTTGGCTCTCTAGGAGAAAGAGAGATGAGAGCTCCATCGAGGGAGAGGATAGCTACAGCTCCAGCGAGCTCTAGTGAGGGAACTCCGTGGGAAAGAGAAATGGGCCAAAGAGAAGGAGTGGGTTTTATGGGGGAGTGGAGTTGGTAGCTTGCTAATGATGGCAACGAGCTCAACTCGTGCAACATCGTTTGGTTTGGGGGAGAATTGGCAAATTTTTTATGTTGGTTGTTTTCGGCGGAAATCAAGGAAAAAATATAGTTTTTAAAATTTAAATGTTGCTAAGGAAAATAAAGATAATTAAGAATATTATAGATAAATGGGTAAATTACCCTCAGGTCCTTCAGTTATGGCCATTTTTGTAATAAGGTCCCTACTTTTTGAATCAATATTGGTCTCGAGTCCCTAAAATTACCGAGCATGATGTCATTAATCATTTTTTTTATTTTTTTTCATAAAAATGACCATAACACCCTTACATAAAAAACAAAATAAAATTCATCTTCAACCTTCATTTTAAATTTTTAATCTCTCTCTTCTCTCGCAAAACCCCAAACGACACTAAAGATTCCAAAAATCTTCTTCATCTATCTACGCCAGACAAACTAAAGATTACAACTCACAAAATCACCAATTCCCAATCTTCTTCATCTTCTTCATTTACGCGAGAGACCCAATTGGTAAAAGAGGATTTTTAGTGTGAAACAAGACACGAATTGCAACAATTAGACAAATCAATCGAAAACCCATTACCAGAGACACGAACCCACACATGGAGAAGGGAAAATAACAACCTTTGTTGCTTGTACTTCCATGGAATTGCTGGCGGTGGTCATTATCCTGGTCTTTTAGCAATTGTGTCTTTGGTTTTTTGGGGCTATCCAATTAGAAGTCCTATCGACCTCCTCCCCCCTTTACCGGGGTTCCCCTTCTTTTGGGCTTTCGAAAAGGGTACAGCTTGATGTTGTTAGAGCTTCCCGGTGGTTTCGAGGAGAAGACCAAGGGACGTGGGATTGTCTGGATAAGCTGGGCCTCTCAAGTCATGATCTTTTCCAGATTTAGGGATTAACGGTGTGACAGGGAGTGAACGTCAACGAGGAGGCTAAAGCTCAGAGTAGACGTGAGCCAAGAGGTAGCAGCCACGAGTGGACGTGAGCGAGGAGGCGGCGGCGCTTGGTGTCGACGGCAAGGCCGAGGAAGGAGGTGTTCTTTAGGAGGGAGGTATCGTGGATTAGGATTTTGACGACATCGGCATCTAAGACGGTGAGGATGGTGTAGTGGCAGATGGCACCAACAATGGTGTTCTTTGTATTTTCGGGGTTAATGTTCTTGCTGGGTTAAATGATGAAGATAGACATTTTTTATTTTTTGTTTCAAGGGTATAATAGTTATTTTTATGACAAAAAACTAAAAAAAAGGGTGGTGACATCATCAAGGGACCTGTTACCAACATATTATTATAGATTAAGGATCTTAAATCTAATTCAAACAATCCAGGTACTCTATCACAATAACGAGCATAAGGTAGGGACCTGAGAGTAATTTACTCTAGATAAATAAATATGTGTCTAATATTAATTATGTTCTCAATTATTAATAATCATAAAATTTAAAATTTAAAATTAAAATCTTCATCTGATAATTTAAAAATAATACTTTAACATTTTAAAGTTTCCCACTGAATCCATCTTTTTCTTTTTTTTATGGATAAAGCGGCATGAAGCCTATATTGATAAAAAAGGTCACATCATACATAAGTAAAATACATACATACCAAACAGAAAACGAAGTTGATCCGACAAGTGCTAGGTGGCACAGGAGGGGAATGAAGGGCGATCGAATAGATATAAAGGTCATCGATCAAGGTGGGATTCTACTGAAACAAAATTCGGCAATTAATCTCAAGACAAAGTTGAGAGGACAACTGAGTGTAAACTCAGCAGATTGCCAAGGCCGACGTAAATCAGCTGAGGCAAGAATCCCCACCCGTACACATCAGACAAATAATGAGATCCGAAGGAATCTCAGATCCGAACAAACTAGATCTAAGCAAAACTAATATAACCAAGGCCAACAAATAATGAGACCACCAGACAAGATGGTCTCAGAACAGCAGCCAACATCAAAATAAAATTTACGGCCATCAACAAACAACAGCGAATGAAAGCAACAAACAATAAACAATATCAACAAGCAGCAACCAACAGAAAGCATAAAAATTAAAATAGTAACAGCCTATCGGAGAAAGGGCTATGGACGACAGGCTGCAGACGACTAGCTTGGATGATGGGCTATGGACGATAGGCTACAGATGACTAGCTTGGACGATGGGCTATGGATGATGGGCTTGACGATGGGCTTGGATGGCAGTCTACAGACGACGATAGGCTTGACGATGCAAGGACGGATGATGGGCTTGACAACAGGAGGACGGATGGAGGGAGGATGGACGACGGAAGGACGAGGATAGGAGGATAGGAGGATGGTCGATAGGAGGATGATGATGGAAGGATAGAGGATAAGAGGCTTGATGATGGGAGGGCGACGATGGGAGGCTTGACAATAGAAGGGTGACGATAGGAGGACGAAGGAGGACAAATAGCTTGGACGGGGACGGGCTACTAAAGAGAAGCTCTTATGAGGAGAGAGAATATCTCTCACAGAAGAGAGAGGGTTGCTCTCACAAGAAGAGAGATGAAAGGAAGTGGAGGGTGGATGAAGGAAGGGGTAGACGGTGGAAGAGGGATGGGAAGAGGGAAGGGAAGATTAGGCAGTGGGAGGGAGGGTGGGTGGGGTGAGATATTTACATTTTGGGTAAATTACCCTCATGCCCTATCTTATCGACGAATTTATAATAGGGTCCCTAAGTAATTCGACTAAGATCTAAGACCCCTCTGTTATAATGAAATAGTGATATTAGGTCACTGGTCACTGAAATCCCAAATTTTCTCCAGCGAGGAGTCATCCAAAAAGACCAAATTGCCCCTCGGTCAAAACTTAAGACCAAGTAAAAAAACCATTTTACCTATTTACCTTTACCTTTTTCGAATCATACTTCCTCTCTCGTCTCTATTTTCCTCCTCCCCTCCTGTGACAATTCCAGCAATAGCAAACCAAAAATCCCCACAAACCCATTCTTAAGGAAGCCAGGCACAAAGAATCTAGCCTCCACGAACCCAAGGCATGATGATTCCAACAACAGCGAACCAAGCCAGCACGAACCCAAACTACCATGAATCCAAGCCATCACGAACCAAGCCTCGATGAACCGAGCCAGGCCTAGTCTCTACGAACCTAGGCACGTAAACCCTAACTCCGCACAGTAAGCTGTTCATTTTACTTTATCTTAGGTCTTCTAATTTGGTACAAACCAAAAATTAGTTATGTTGTGGGTTGTATTTTGAAATTTTATATTCATATTTATAGAGTAATGCATTTGCATTATGGGTTCACGGTATCATTTGTTGGGGTTTGTCCTTCAAGGAAAGTTGCAAATCTTTGACAATGTTGACCCTGATTACTATTCATACCAGTTGTTGAGGCAACATGCTTATAGCGCATTTGGAATTCAGTCATCGGTTTGCAAGTATAGAGTAGAATGTGGGAGATTAATTGCTAGTGATGCTGATATTTTGTGGATGTTTGAGTACTACAAGGATAGTGATGTGATTGTCATCTTCATTGAACAAATTCGGAGGTTGACTTGGAAGGATAAGGACAAGCATCTTCATTCTAATTCCATGATAGAGCTTAGTTTAGGTGAAGATGACTCAGAATCGTATGGGTTGCAACTTTTGGAAGGGGATGAAAATATGTATTCTAGTGGAGATGGTGATTATTACTCTAGTAAAGACCGGGAGTATAGTGAAGGGGAATATACAGATAGTTCTGAATATGCTTATGCATATGGAGATTGGCAAAATGCTGGTGAAGAAGATAGCTCTGAATATGCTTATGCATATGGAGATTGGCAGAATGCTGGTGTTGAAGAAGATGAGGAATATAACTATACATAGGATGACCAATATGAATATAACTTTGCATATGGTGATAAATACGGGCCGTAGAATTAAAGGGATATTCCAAAGGGGGATGAATATAACTACGGTGGTTAATTATGCTATCCAGGTTGGGGTGCAGGTAGTCTAGTTGCAGATGGTGATGTTGTAAGAGGGGCTGATGAAGGGGCTGATGGAGGGGCTAATAGAGGGGCTGATGTTCAGGGCTCAAGTAGTGATACTAGTGATGATAGTTTTAAGGTGCCATCATTCGTATACTCATCAGATGAAAACCTCAGTAATGCATCCTTTATGGTAAATGAGAATGATGCGAGCTGTGATATGAACAAATGGAAGAAAATGAGAATATACAAATGGATGACAATGCAGTAGAGAGTTCAGATTTTTTGGATGTTAACTGTAGTGATCTCGAAGTACATGATAGTAGTAATGAAGAAGACGATGTTCTGCGTACAAGGGTAATGAAGAGCAAAATTAAGATAGACCCTATTATGGACTATAAGGGGACCTGGTTTTGTTATAGACCAGGTGAGGAGATTATCTTTCAAGTAGGGCATGCTTTTAGTGGTCATGAAGCTTTTAGAAATGCGTTGAAGGACTATATCATTAATGGTGGATATGATATAAAGTTCTTAAAGAATGACAAGATATGGATTACAACAGCTTGTATTGGGGCAAATGGAAGGTGTCCTTCAAGGATCCATGCCTCAGCACTACAAGGTTAGAGAAGCTTCATGATTAAGACACTTCAAGATGAACACTTGTGTATACGAGATGGAGGAGCCTACTGGGTAACACCAAAGTGGATTATACAATAGATTAAGCATCTGTTGGATGCTAATCCAAACTTAGATAACAAGACAATTTGAGCATCATTGGAATCATGGGGTGTGAATCCAACAACTTGGAAGTTATAGAAAGCTAAGGCATTGGCGAGAAGGGGTAAATATGGCTCACACAAGGACTCTTATGCTAAGTTGCATATGTACACTGAAATTCTGGCATGTTACAACCTTGAATCCGTTATGCAGTTAGAAGGGCAGCCACAATCTAATCCAGATGATCCAATCATATTCAAACAATTGTTCATATGCTTGTTTGCTCTAAAGTACGGGTTTGAGTAGGGATGTAGGTCCTTCCTAGGAGTAGATGGCTGTCATCTAAAGGGTCTTTTTGGAGGTGTTCTACTGTCTGCTATCACACTTGATGTAGATAGCTCAATTGTACCTATTGCATAGGCTATTGTGGATAACAAAAATGGGGAAAATTGGACCTGGTTTATGTAACTACTTGCTTCAACTTTAGGACATCATGCTAGTCGCAAGGCCCTTACCATTATGAGTGATGGTCAAAAGGTAAGCTTTAATATGGAAACTTCAAAGATGCACTTTGACTTCATGTACTAACCTCTATTGTTTATGTTCTAAGGTCTAGGTGATTAGATAGAGGAAGCTTTTACAAATGTGAAGGTGAGGAGGTATGCTAAACACATATGTGTAAACTTGATATCTGTATTCAGGGGTGAGGAAAATCTGGAATCACACTTTTGGCAGCTAGTTTATGCAACTACAAGATCTAACTTCAATAGGGACATGGCTCTATTGAAACTGGAGAGAATTCAACCAAGGAAATTTGGATCTGCGATGTTAACTCTAGCTGAATGGTTGGACAGAATTCCCCTTGAAAAATGGACCAGGTTTGCATTTGACAATTATGTAAAATGCATGGATATCCTTAATAACTTAGTTGAGTCATTCAATAAGTGAATACTTGATGTACGAGAACTGCCTATTGTTGATCTACTCGACAAGTTAAGACAAAAGTTGACGACTATAGCTTATAAGAGGTATGAAAGACTGCTAATTGTAGACATTCTGTTGCTCCTAAAGTACACAAGGAGTTAAGGAGGTTGAGTAATTCATGTCGCAAGTGTAAGCTTTTGCAATCAAGAAACATAGAGTTTGAGGTGATGTTTGAAGATAAAAAGGTTTGTGGTTGAACTAGAAAGAACACGAACCAGTTCTTATTATGTTTGGCAGCTGAGTGGGGTGCCTTGTGTCCATGCTGTGGCCTGTATCATCTCAATAGGAGGTGATGTTACAGAGTATGTCCATAACTATTTGAAGGTCTCTATGTGGAAGAAGACCTACGAGCTTGGAGTCCATCCTTTTCTAGAAGTTGATCTAGATTCAGAAAGTAGTCTGCCTAGGTATATTCTACCTAAATTAACAAGACGAGCTGGATGATCGAAGAAAAGTAGGAGACAACAAGAGAGTGAGGGTCCTGCATCTCAGAGAGATAATACCACAAAGTGTACTATATGTGGGAGGCTGGGCCACAATAGAAGATCATGTGGAGGTTCACCCCCCAAAGATAAAGGAAAACGACCTATGGTAAGATGAGTGTATATTAATTAAATATTGTCACACTTTTGGCTGTGGTTTTTTGTACTAATATGATTTAATCTTGACATTTGTGCAGCACATGGGAGGAAAAGGTAGAAAAGGAGGAAAAAGAGGTTATAAAGTTAGAAGCTCGGGACCAGCACATGGGAGGTTGGGACCACAACCTACATGTGAAACTTCCTTCCATTTTGAGACCTCCAGTAGTGGTAATCCAGGTGCTTCAACAAGCACAAATCTAATAGCTTCTTTAAGTACAGGTCTCGGAACTCCAAAATCTGGAACTCGAAGAGGCCGAGGAGGTCGTGGAGCTGGAGCTCGAGGTCGTGGAGTTGGAGGTCTTGGTGCTAGATTAACCTAGCTAGATTAGGTCGTGGGCTTGAACTTTATTATGTTTTGGATGTTCAGACTTGGAACCATGTTTGAGGTTGAGTGACTTGGACTTGGGCTTGAACTTTTTATGTTTTGGATGTTCAGACTTGGAACCGAGCTACCAATCTTTCAAGTAAAACAATGTTGTTGTTTGCTTGCTGCTTTACCAACTCCTTCATCATTCTTATTTCTTTTGCAAGTTCACCATCTTCGCTCCTTATAGTATGAGTTCTCGATCGTTCATCTTCGTTCTTTGCAGCACAGGGTGCAGACCGATCATGTGGTACACACCAACTAATCTACTTACAAGCTTTTTTCTCACAAGCATAGTACAATCTCCCATTGTTTTTTTTCGATTCGGAAATTTTAACCAGAGCACAAATACCACATTTACATTGAATATTCATGTACCGTGCATCATCCTCAAACTCCCACGAAATGTTAGAGGATGACATATTCAAAGCACCCAACCCCGAATCTGTCCTCCACTTCGACCTAACCTTGAATCTGGCAAAATTCCACCTTTGACCCTGCAGCTTTGACTTCAACCCAATTCAAGCCTCGATCGACCCGACCTCCTAGCTAAACCTCTAGCTTGAACCCGACTAATAGCTTCGACACAATCTTCAACTTAGACCTGACCTTCAACTTGGATCCGACCTTCAGCTTCGACCTGACGTACAGCTTTGACCAGACGCACAGCTTCGACTCGACCTCCCACTTCGACCAAACTTCAATCTAGTTCGACCCAACTCCACTTTCGACTTCACAGACAAACGTAATAAAAGAAGAAGAGGATTGGAGAAGAAGAGGGAGATAATGGATTCAAAATTAGGGTTGGTAACTATTGGAATAGTTTGTACTTTATAAATAGGTAAAAGGGTTGTTTTTTACTTAGTCTTAAGTTTTGACCGAGGGGCAGTTTGGTCTTTTCGGATGACTCCTCGCCAGAAAAAATCTGGGATTCTGGTGACCAGGGACCTAATATCACTATTTCATTATAACAAAGGGCTCTTAGATCTTAGTCGAATTACTTAAGGACCCTATTACAAATTCGTCTATAAAACAAGGACCTCAGAGTAATTTACCCAAAAATATCCGAACATTAGAGTCAGCGATTTTCTTTGAATCCATCTTTTTCTAACAAAATACTTTTGGCATGCAGTCCTTGGGAATGGAAAAGTGAAAATGGGTCCAGCCTCCCACGCGAGCGAGCGCAATTGAAAACCACTCACCTTCGCTGGATTGGTATAAACTATAAAGCCGAGGCGTAGTATTTTGTTTATGGTTTTAAATTTTTTAAATTTATAAATTTCTTCGTTCAAATTTAGAAATACCAATTTTTACTAAATTAATTTTAATATGATAATTCTGAACCTCTCAGCCTCGAAATATAACAAATAAAGAAGAACTCATATGGTCCGAGAACATTAAATTAGTGCCAATTATTCCCGGCAAGACAAATGTATTTGAATTCAAGCAGAACCTTCCAATTGATTGCAAGTCAAAGACATCAAACCAACGTCGAGGGTAGTATGAGAATAGGAAGAATGAGACTAAATCTTAATTTTTTTAAGATCGGTGGTTAAATTTTTACCATTTACGAAAAGAATAAATTTTTATTTGAAAACAAATGTAAAATTATGTACAGTTCCAAAAATTTAAGTTCAATTTCTAAATTTAATTTTTTTTTATTAAAATACACCAAACCAACACTAAGCCGAAACCACGTCTTAAACATGAAATCCATCTCCTGGTATTTGCTGTTCCTTCAATCCCAGATGAAAATCCAATTAAAATTGTAAACTAAACAAACAGGGAAGTCTTATAACTTTTATGCAATTGGCTCTTTTATCTTAATTATAACTTTTGTTCTGTCGTCGATCACCACTCAGACTTATTCTACATAATACTAAATATACTTGGCCAAACAATTACAAGTAGCCTCGGTGATGATCCGGTTTGAACTGTCGAATTGAGGTAAAAAAAGTTGAAATTGATAATTTACTGGATTCAAATTTAGTTTATTTAGTATTATTATCATTCCAATAATTTTTCCTGCCGACAGAAAACTTATTGTCCAACTTTCATATCTAAGAAATGTCATGGATGAGGACATGGCTGCTAAATTCTCCACCTTTTAACAAAGTTTTCTCACACACTTCAAAGAATCCTTACCAAAAGTAGCCCACAGTAACCAAAAACCAAAAAACCTTCAAGGTTCGAAAACCACAAGAAACCCCAAATCCGGAAACCAAAAAAAAAAACCACTCTCAAAAACCTATATTAACTCCCTCACTAATTACTCCCTAAACCACCCTAAACCTCCACTAATAATCCCATACTTCTCCCACGTGTCCCTCTCTAGGTACTCTCCTCACACACAAACACACTCTTCTCTCTCTTCTTCACTCCGCCACGCGCATGGATCCTACGCGCCTGATTCCCCACTCCCCGGGCGGGACTCTGGGGAGCCACCTGGCGCGGCGGCTGGTCGAGATCGGGGTCGGAGACGTGTTCGCCGTGCCCGGGGACTTCAACCTGGCGCTGCTGGACCACTTGATAGCCGAACCGGGGCTCCGCCTCGTTGGCTGCTGCAACGAGCTAAACGCCGGGTACGCGGCCGACGGCTACGCGCGGGCTCGCGGCGTCGGCGCGTGCGCCGTGACGTTCACTGTCGGCGGGCTGAGCGTGCTGAACGCGATCGCCGGGGCGTACAGCGAGAACTTGCCGGTGATATGCATAGCCGGTGGGCCCAACTCCAACGACTACGGGACGAATCGGATCCTCCACCACACCATCGGTTTGCCCGATTTTTCTCAGGAGCTTAGGTGCTTCCAGGCTGTCACTTGCTTCCAAGTAAGTGAATATTTATTTAATTTTTTTTCCTTTCTCAATGTCGGTGGGTTATTAAGATTATGCTTGTTGGTCTTTCCCGAAACTATTTAGTATGCGCATATTTATCGAATTGAATAATTCAGAATCGAGTGAATCACGAATAATCAAACTTTAGAATTAGTTAATTTTTTGTTGTTGATTCTCAAATGTTTGAGTTAAACATCGTATTATTGTTATTTCCTATATAAATAAATTATACTTGCTATTTTACACACAGCATAGCCTAAGAAAAAAAATGCTAATACATCTATTTGTCAAAATAAGGGTCGCCCACGGCCGCAACTCCTTCACTTAAACTCCTATTTATTCACAAATGTCATATAACTCCCTGGCTGTATTATTGTTATTGATTGATAATAATGTATGTTTGGTGTATTTTCAGTTTAGGTCATGTTTGGTGCACTTGCTTTCCCTAGTTTTAAACGTAAAATTCCTACGGTCAACCAAACGTCCATTGCACTTGTTTAATTTGGTCAACGTCGTGGCTTAAGATGATGATGTTGAAGAATTAGTTGCTGCTTTCTTATGTATTTTGATCCAATGAAGGTGGAATAGATTTCCACTTGAATATGATCCGAGCAGCTTTAAACTTTAATTACACACGAGGGACTACAAACAGAGGGAGATGAAAACTGTGTCAGATTAGACACATCAAGTGTGCGACCTCGTGTTCGGTAGACAATCCTGTCTTTGGTGTGCAGAAGTAGATCATAAGCTCTGTTCAATCCCAAGAATGTAGCTGTACTCAAACTCAGTTTGAAAAGTTTTCATTTCCTCGTAGTCTTGGTTCGAGCATGTATTAGTTGGTTTGTGAAGTATCTTGATGTTGTTTGTGTTGGAGAGTGTCCCACATCGGAAGTTGTAAGTTGGATGGGTTTATTTATAAGGTGGGAGGATCTGCCTATTCACTACCTAAGTTTTGGCCTTTGGGTAAGATAGGGTAATTCCTATATGTATCAGAGCCAATTGCTCTAACGAGCCCGTGGCCCATATGCTCACATGACCCCGTTTGAAAGCACTAGAGGCATAATTAGGCCTGTGCAAGATTGAAAGTTGTAAGTGGAATACCTTATCTACCTTAAGGTTTTGGGTAGGATATGATAATTCCTATAGTTTGGTCACAACCAAACTCGACGGTGCATTTGTATTGATAGCTTAAGTTTTAAGCTAGATTGAAAAATCGAAATTGTTTTTTGATCTGTGACAGGCAGTAGTGAGAAATCTAGAGGACGCACATGAGCTGATAGACACGGCTATTTCTACTGCTCTCAAGGAAAGCAAACCAGCTTATATCAGTATTGCCTGCAATTTGCCTGGGATTCCTCATCCAACTTTCGCTAGGGACCCCGTACCGTTCTTTCTCGCTCCCAAGTACGCTTTGTCTCTGGTTCAAATTTATTATTTCAACAATGCAACTGGCCGTTTATCGTACTTTCAGCTGAATGGTTGTATATTTCAATTCCTACAGGGTAAGCAATCAGTTGGGATTACAAGCAGCTGTGGAAGCAACTGCTGAATTCCTGAATAAAGCTGTGAAGCCGGTCATTGTTGGGGGACCGAAGCTAAGGGTTGCAAACGCACAAAAGGCATTTGTTGAACTTGCAGATGCCAGTGGATATCCCATAGCTATAATGCCCTCAGGAAAAGGGCTAGTTCCGGAGACTCATCCGCATTTCATTGGTACTTACTGGGGTGCTGTTAGTACCACCTTCTGCGGTGAGATAGTGGAGTCTGCTGATGCCTATGTTTTTGCTGGTCCCATCTTCAATGATTATAGCTCAGTTGGATATTCGTTGCTGATTAAGAAGGAGAAGGCAATTATTGTGGAGCCTAATCGTGTAACTATTGGTAATGGACCTTCCTTCGGTTGGGTGTTCATGGACGAGTTCTTATCTGCCTTGGCAAAGAAACTAAAGAAAAACAGTGCTGCTGTGGAGAATTACCGGCGCATTTATGTCCCTCCCGGTATCCCTTTAAAGAGTAATAAGGACGAACCTCTCAAGGTCAATGTACTCTTCAAGCACATTCAGGTAAGGGTTGAAAGCTTTGCAACTTATGCCCTAATTCTGATTGTGATTGCACTGAATTTCTTGACATGGACTTAACACAAAACAGGAGATGATAAGCGGAGATACTGCTGTAATTGCCGAAACCGGAGATTCATGGTTCAACTGCCAGAAGCTCCGGCTCCCTGAGAATTGCGGGTAAGTTAACCTTGTGAAGATAATCTCGTGAAAGAGGTCCGTCTTTTTGTGAACTATGTGCATCGCTCTGAAATCAATTTGCACTTTTATTCTTTAGGTATGAATTTCAAATGCAGTATGGATCTATTGGCTGGTCAGTTGGCGCCACACTTGGTTATGCTCAGGCCGCTGCTGATAAGCGTGTGATTGCTTGCATAGGTGATGGAAGTTTTCAGGTCAGTAAGTTTCTTTTCGTTATACAATTCTGGTGATAACGCGCCGTCAGGTGAGTAGACATTAATAGACTAATGCTAATAGCCATCATCAAATTTGTCGGGAAACATTTGATAATATCTAGATGATTTCATTGTTAGCAAGGTCATTATAGTTGTAATTAGCACTCAAACAGAGTTTTTTGCTTGCTCAGGTGACAGCTCAAGATATTTCCACAATGATTCGATGTGAGCAGAAGACCATTATTTTCCTGATCAACAATGGAGGCTACACAATTGAAGTAGAGATTCACGATGGCCCTTACAATGTGATCAAGAACTGGAACTACACTGGCCTTGTTGAAGCTATCCATAACGGAGAAGGCAAATGCTGGACAGCCAAGGTTAGTTTCACTTCCTGCAGTTGCATTAGTTTTATCCGAACTGTATCTGAAATCGGTGCCCATGGAAGCCAGTTCGCGAGCTAATCGTGAGGTTGATGTGGTTTACTTATTAAGCAGCATGGTGAAGTTGATACCTTGTCGGTAAAAAATTTGCAGGTGCAAACCGAGGAAGAACTAGTTGAAGCAATTGCCACTGCAACAGGGGAGCAAAAGGATGCTTTATGCTTCATCGAAACTATAGTGCACAAAGATGATACGAGCAAAGAGCTGCTCGAATGGGGATCTCGCGTTTCTGCTGCCAACAGCCGGCCGCCAAATCCTCAATGATGCTTCCGTGTGTAGACTACCTCCCAAACAGGGGAATTCTGTGTACATAGTGCTGTCACCTTCACTCTGTACTTGCTTTCGCGGGTTCGAAATTATTCACTGCCTTCAAGTTAATCCTGTCTGTACCACCACGCTTGTTGTCTGTTGTAGAATTGAGTTCTGTTATCCTAGCTGGTACGCGATGAAGGGAATAAAAGTGCCCAATGTACAAATAACGAATATTACTTGGTACATTTCAGAACCACGTTGTGGATTTTCTTGTGTAACCCGTGATTAGTAATGGTTGGTGTTGAGATTAACTGTGGAAATCTGTGATTACCATGTTAAGATTTTAAGTTAAATATATATTTACGAAATATGAATTAATCCAAAATCAAATATTGTTGAATTTTATTTATAAATGACTTTTCTTTTTGGAAAATTCTATTCATAAGGTTCGAATTAAATTTTTTTAATTTAAATTAATCCATATCTTTTATCCTACTTCCTTCACTTTTATCTCTTCTCAACCAAGAGATTCTTGTTCCAGACCCACCAGGAATAGTTGGTTGCATCTTTCTTGTCCGATCAAGGAAGTGGCGGTCACCTTTTCATTCCAGAATAAGAATTCATAGAAAGTTACAAACAGTCAAAATGCGTAGAATCAATGGAGGTCTAGATCATATTCTAGCCGATCAAGAGATCTGATATACTTCAACAAAACAAAATATTATAGATACAATTTTAAATCAATCAAATTTAAATGAAAACTAGTAAGTCTAACACAAATTAATATTTTAATATATTTTTCTGAAATTCTGTAAAATATGCTTATATATATTCATTCACAAATATCACTTTATGCCGAAGTAAGAACAAAATTAACACTATTATTTTTGAATTTTTTTAGTTATTAAGATAATAAATATTAATTTTAACACTAATCTCGAAGGATGTTATATTAGTTTATAAAGATTTTAAGACATTTTATTTATAAAGAGGGCTAGCAAACTCCCAAACATGAAGGCTTCATGGGCTTATGAGCAATCGAGCTCGAAATTTAGAATCTATAGGCCCAACCCTAGATGGTTAATTAAGTTAATTGTGAAAATAAGAATTTCCAAAAAAAAGTGTGAAAATAAGAATTAGAAAATATACCTATATATTTATATATTTAAAATCGAGTATTGTCTGTTTAAGAATTAATTCTCCAACATTATTATTTACATACATCAGTAAAGATAAGTAAATCTAAATACATACTAATAATTCCAACTGACAATTCCAAAGTATTTTTGATAACGAATCATTCTGACAAAATTGTAATTGCAACTGCATAAAAATCAATACAAAAGGTTCGTGTAGATCTTAATCAAGCAAGGGACTGGAAGAAAAATATAACCAGTTTATTAATTAAATGCCACACACATAACATAGTACAGAGAACTAGACGAAATGAAACTCAAAATAACATGCTAGAATATTACAAACCTATAAGCCTGGAATTAATCAACTTACACAGATAACTAAATATCCCCCAACCATTTCCTCCCTAATCAAGCTAGCCATCAATACTTCAAACTCAGAAACTAACAATTAACAACTAATTAAAACACAATCAAGCCTTAGAACTATCACCCACCTTCTCCTCCTGATGGTCCTCCAGCTTCCAAGACCCATCATCCAATTGCACCATGCCCTTGTTCTTGAGCATCCTCCACGAGGCAGGCACAAGATACTCCTCCTTGAGCCCGTCCATGGTCTTATTAACCAAGCTAACGTCCCTCTTGACCTCGAGCTCGAACCCGCCTTTCGACCCCTGCGTTCCCGCCACCCCATGCAAGTACCCCTCCAAGTTGTGCGAGTTGGTCAGCCCACCAGGGCTCTTGAGGTAGTGAGACTTGCTCGTGTCGACCCCGAGCTCCTCCCCGATTTCCGAGTACCCAATGAGAGGGTAGTTAGGGACGACGTCCAAGGCGTTTCGGACCCGGAGGACCTTGAGGTCATTGTGGCTGGTGTAGAGTTTGTTGAACGTGGAGTCACCGACCCTAGGGCTTGCGAAGGCGAAGGCAGTGACGGGACAGGACTTGCCGTGGAGGGAGAGGGACTTGGGCTTGTTGAAGCCGTTGGTGGCTATGTCGACGGCAGTTAAGGTGGCCAGAGCGCCTCCGAGGCTGTGGCCCGTCACCGTTATGCTCGTATCTTCGTTCTTGTATAGCTCAACCAGTCTCTTTACTTCGTGGAGTATCTTGAGCAAGAAAACAAGAACCGGTTATTATATTTTTGTCTTAATAACAAGAACAAAATACCTGATTAATTCGTTCTCACACTTAATTGATTTATTCAATAGCATGGGTTAACGTTTCACGTGAGACTCGAGTATCTTTTTTAAGTACTTCCTGCTGATAATTTTGGAAAAAACAATGTTTGTTTTGACTTGAATAACCATATAGAACTACGCGCGTGAATCACGGTTGATGAGAATAGATTTAATTCCATCAAGATGCTTCCCTTATTAATTGTACAGAATTCTGCCGTTCATTTTCACATGAATAGCAATTACTAGAAAAAAAATTAATATCCGCTCAAAATACTCTGTATATATTCTTTAAGTCTATTGTAACCTGTGCGGCTGTCACCTAAGATTTTCACTATTTTTTTTAGTTTTTACTTGCAAAAATATTTCCTAAATACCAAAATTAAAAATTCAACAATTAAATGAATGGTGGAATTAAAAGAGTTGCAGCGGGGGAGTGGCGGCAGATAGATAATAGAATGGTAGAAAACGTCCACAGTCAAGCCAAGGGCTGCTATAGGTGGAGGCCGCAAGGGTTACACGGACCACACCCATCTCTCAAAGTCAGAGGCTGTTCTTTCAATTTGTAATCTTCTTTCAAATTTCCAACTTAGATAAAATGCAATTAGTGTCATAGGAATGTCCATAGGTAGGATAAGATAGGATGTTAGTATGATCTTACCCATACTCTAATTTTAAAAGTTGGATCTATATTCTATCTTATAACTTTAATAATTTTTATTACTAAACTCATATCATTATCCTCAAGGTTGGTAGAGTCTACAGGGTCTTATAAATTCAACCCTCAAATTAAATGCAATATATTTTTTAACACAAAATTTTAGTTATATATATAATTTAAGTAAATCGTAATGAATATATTTAAATTTATTAAAAAATCTAATATATCACTAAAAATAATAACTATCTTAGATTCTATCTTTTAATGTAGATCCATATTCATACCCTACCCAATCTTTTGACCTAAAAGGTAAGAGTATGGTTCGACCCACAAGGTATAAACATTTTGGACAAAGAACCTTTTTCCAATTGATAACAAAAAAATGGACTCTTTCGAAACTAAGTTTTGTCACACAAAAGTTGAGAAATTTTTCAAAGAACTTTACAAAATTTGGAGGTAAATTTACGAAAAATTAAATTCTTTGATGACTAGAACAAACGGAATTAACTACATAGACCATAAAAAGTCTTAACTTTTTTCCAATTTTATTTAGCTTTCCAAAATTAAAAAATATTACGAATTTTTTAATCAATATTCAATCAAATTCACATTTTTAAAAGGTATACAAAATAGTATAGATAAAGAAGATGTGTCAAGAAGAAAACCGAATCATTGGCCAAGATTAAATAATATTGTACCATTTACCTGGTCTCGAGCACATGTTTTATTGTAAGGCGAGCGAGAATCATCCGAAGTGTACAGCGAGTGCCAACCCTGGTGCACCTTAGGTTCCTCATGACCAACCTTCCCAAGTATATTGGAAGCGTCAACCAATATGAACTGAAAGTCATTACCCCATTCCATGGCCTGGATGGTACCCCTCCACGCCACCACAATATCCCTCCGCCCAAGCACCGCCTTCCCCTCGTCGGTCGCCACCGCGACATACCCCATCCAGTTCGACTCCTTGCTCCACGCCTCGCGCGACAGTGACCGAACGAGGAAGCCATCGGGGAGCGTGATCGACGAGGTGGCGTAGAAGAACTTTGTCACCTGCCAAAAGGGCCCAAGTCTATCGTTCAGTCTCAGACAAGTGTAATATTGATGTAAAAATTTTACCGAAAAAAATTGGTCACCTTGTACTTATAAGGGTTACCCTTTTCCAAGCCCACCATGGAGAAGAAGTCGTACATGGCGTACATGCTGCTGCCGGCGAACTTGGAGAGCTTCTCCGAGTTGAAGCAGTCGTAGGTGGCTTGCGCCATGTCGCCGTAGTGGAGGATGTATCGCCGGAGGTCGATCTCTAGAGGGTCCAATAGGCCTTTCCAGTTGTCCTCCCCGCTTAGTTGCTTCCATTTCTTGGCTATGCTTCCATTTTCATCTACCATTTCTTTCTTGTTCTTGTCCTTTTTGTTGCTAAGCCACCTCTTGAAGATGTGGTGGTGTTGTTTTTGCATGATTTGGGAGAAATTGGAGTGTCGTTTTTATGCAGATTCTGGTGTATGATTGATTGTTTGAACTTGTAGCTATGTGTATGTATATAAGTGACTTTGCAAATGTTGCTTCTCTCTTAATACATTATTTGTGGGTTTTATAGAGAGAGAATTTCTTTTGATTTCTTGTGATGACCGTATTCTGCTAATTAATTTTACAAACATTAAAAAATTCAAAGTTTTCCTTGGAGTGCCTATCATTATTTTGAATATTTCTCAAAGTTGACTAACTAAAAATTGTTATGTGGACTCAATCCCATTTCAGAAAAATTACTGGCTTATCCATTCTCATGTAAGGATTAAGCAAAAATGATAAAGACACTCAACCTTGATATATATATATATATATATATATTGATATGGTCTCATATTCAGATATTAATAAGTCTACTCGCTCCATGTTGAATTTTGAAAGAGGAAAAATAATTCTTCAACAAATTTTTAACTTCATTATAGTTTTAAGGGCTCGAAATCAAGATCTCATAATTTAACTAAATTAATAGCATCAATGTTTAATACAAGTGATTATTGATAATTGATAAATGTATGTAATCATGCTAAAGAACTTGTAACCTAACAATTAGACATTATCATTAGTTAGGAGGTTCAACGTTTAAACCATCATAAGGAGCTAATTTAGCTCTTCCCCAAAAAGATATTAATAGAAGTTTAGCTTATTCTACAATGTCTCAATTGAATTATATGTAAAAAAAGAAATAAATTTCATCGCGGTCTAAGTAGGCAAAGGAATACCGCAAGAGACTACAACCTGATATTATAATCATGGGATTAGCGAATTATTTTAATTTATTATATCAACGGTGGGTTACATGTCTTATCATAACTTGGTTGCTGCCACATCGGGAGAGACTAATTAACATTAGAAAAATAATATATATTCCTTTACTTGTGAACTAACACAAACCTTGTTTCTGGTCAAGTGCACGGTGGAATGCTTGGAGAGGTGTTATTTTATGTCATCGGCTTTAAGTCAAAGTATATGATGAGGTCATCCAACTTAATCCATTCTAGGAAATTCTAGAGCTATAATTTTATTACAACAAGAAATATAATACCTCATTATTTCAGCTTTAGGAATCGATTGCTAGATTAACACGACCAAGTAATTTAATCAACGGCGTGATATTGCATTACCAGAGATGGGATAGTATCTATCATTGTAGTTGTTATTTTCCTTTCTGCTACGATTTTTCTACTTTATGAAATGGTTTTAAGAAACATAAATGGCTTCGGTTAATTCCGAAATAAGAAAAATAAATGGCTTCGGTTTTTTCTTAAAAAATGGGGCCTGTGTAATATATGAACCTCCAAATAATGTTAAGAAACTGCGAAGGGCGTGGTATTGAAATCGTGGCCTTTTAAGCTAAGTAGACATATTTTTCCAATGTGATCGTATCCTTGGCTTAGAAGAACGAATGCTATTTTGGGAAAAGCAATTCCTTTATTTCTTGCAGCTGATAGATTCCGGTAGGTTCCACCTGGAAAAATATATTAGACAGTAAGAGTTTGAAGAGTAAATATTTATGATCATAAAGTTGTTGGAAATTTACCAATGAAACATTATTAAGAGAAAAAAAATTGACATCATATTTTATTATGAGTATTAAATTTTTAAACATTGGAATAAGAGGGACAATGATATCCAGATACCCTAGGTATAAAAAGCGTAGGAGATACTATTAAACTTACACGTTGGAGGTTTTACGTATGAAAAATTAATCTAAAAATGGTCTTTTCTTTCAAATAAATTATTTCATAATTAACAACGATAAATTATGGGCAACTCGGATCAGCATCGTCCTCGATTAAACCTGATATATCATGGATTGAAAATTCAACCGTTATCGTAACAATTGCGTGAGAAATTGTCATCCGTGGGTTTCCCTTGCTTTTGGTACATGTCAACCATGATTTAAATAAAAATCATGGAAGGTTGTACTAAGCTGTTAGATCAATCCATGAATTGGTTTTGAGTACGTTGTATAGTATGAAAAATTAAAGTAATATTTGGAGGGAACGAAGAAAATATTAATTATGAGAATTTATCGTATTTTTTCAATTTATAAATTATTAAAATTGATCTTTTGTCAATAAGTACCTAAATATTAAAATTACTTTGTCTATATTATGTTATTTAGTAATCTCCACTTGTAACGTTTCAGATACAACTTGATTGATATATTTCTTAACAAAAATACGATCATAAGAAGGATTTGAAGATAATTTAGTATATAAATGATAGTATAAAATTTATCAGACAAATAAGTTTAGAACAAATTATATCTTAAAATATTTTTTACATTCATAAAATATATATATATATTTTAAAATATATCACTTTATGCGAAAGATGTGAGCAATATTTACCATTTCTTTTGATTTTTTTAACTATTACAATAGATGAGTAATTAAACACTTGTCCTCATTTAGAACGAACACTTCTTATGAGTTTTAAAAAAATTATCACATTGTAAAAAATCATTTTGTAGAGATTTTAGTCTAATTTGACTAGGTAAAAAACATTATTTGACAACACACTGTGTTGGAAATAGCATAACATGTTCATGTATTGGTTCAATATTCTACAGACTCATTAACTGAGATTAGAGCCAAAGTTAGCTGTTATGCTAGTCGTCAACTAGCTCTCACTGATAGTATATAAGCCAATTCGTTGATCATGTATAAACATCAAGTTCTTTCCATTCCCAATTCCTGGGTTAACTAATACACTACCGCTCCATGTTTTCAAGAATTCCGATCGGACGACACTCTACTAATTAAGTAAAAATGCTAGAAAAATATACTCACAAAAATTATTAGATTCGTTACTACTAAGCTTCTGGGCCAATGGGCCTCCACAAATCCTCCCCATTCACTCAGCCCGTGCTCAAACCACGCAGCCAAACAACTGTTGCAAGTTCTAAGCTTTGAAAGTGTACTTGCTAAATTTTTGAAGTTAGCTTGTGCGACTTCGGGTTCAATTGATCGTATTTTTACGCTTCTAAGTGTTTAGCACGTGGTTGAATGTGTATTTCTAGATCTTCCATTCATCGGGTACAATCATACCAGCGCTAATGCAACGGATCCTAGAAATCTTAATGATCACAGAACCACCACGTCTTTACATCACAAGTGCTGCATATAGGAGTTGGTTCCAAGTATCAGGTAATCCAGGCAGGCACCAGTGGCTGCAATCCTTGCCGGATCCCCCGCCATACGACGAAGGGTGCGCGTCTTTCCTCAGCTGTGATAACGTTGTTATATCGAGGAGATCAATCGGTTTAATGATCAATCCCAACACCCTGTTCACTATTGCAGCAGCTTCCGGTGCGCCTCCCGGATATGTGGACCCGGACAATGGCTCCTCCTGTCCACTGCAACTCGTCCTAGATTGGTTCCAGTCCTTGCCCCTGACATCATATTACCATTTTCGACTCTGGTTTTTCGCAATATAAATCCTTAAGATTTTTTCTTGATTTGGAATAATGGTCAAGCTTTTGACTTACTGATAGTGAGTGGGAGAGATCCCTTGGAAGAAGACTCTGGTCCTGGAAGTGTCAACACTCTGGTCAACCCAGTTGGCCCAAGTCGTCAACCCTTTGTAAAATGCCTCCAGGCGGTTCATGTCCTTGTACAATGCTGATCCATCCCAGATATAGTCCCATCTGTTTTTGCACACAATCAAACATGAGATTATGAATGTAATTCTGACGTATATTTATCGTCTCAACCCGGTAGGTGTAGTGTTTTCCATTGATCTCTTTTCTTATCTCACAATTATATTTGTGTTTATTATGGATGTTTCGCTTCCGCTACTGTAACAAGTCAGACAGTCAAATTTATATTATGAATGTAATTGTGATGTATCATATTATATCTTATCGTCTCAACCCGGCAGGTACAATCTTTACGATAATTTCTTATCTTATCTCACTATTTGTTCGTATTTGTTACCGATATTTCGCTTCTGCTTTCCTAACAAGTTCGAAATCCCTGATGGTAAAACACCAATGTATAACAGAAGCTAAGGAAGGTGGAGACTGGGTGACGTACGCTTGAGAGTCGCCGGTGTGAGTCCACCAATGCCAAGAGTTGAAGACGATCAGGTCGTTGCCTTTCCACGTGTCGCCGCCCTTTATGGAGTCTAGCCGGAGCACCCTCCCAACGTCCTCTCTTACTATATCCACCAAGTACGGTGTCCGATACATGCGCAAACTCACTCCATACTCCTGCACCATTTTGTCAACTCTTTAGCTTCCTTCAGGCATAACCAAACACAGTGGCTATTATTCTTTTTCTGTAATAAAATTATTTTACTAGGTTGTGATTCGACCGACAGGATTAAATATTGTAATTTGAAAATGTTTGAGAGAGTAAAAAAAAATTTAGTTGACACCCAATATTTGAATTATCTTTTTTTTTTTAAATACCCCCAAGTGTTTGTATTATACAATCCAAAAGGATAAGCTTATTAGATAATCATTTTGGACCATGAAAATTAAAATCCATTCGGCAACCATCTATTGTTTGACTATTCCACTTGGTCTCTCACGACAAAAACGGAATCACGGTTCGTTATTGTCACAGCTGTCGGGATACATGAGTCGAGGTGGGGATGACCCTATTTGTTTGGTGCCAAATTGGCAATTCGACATATAATTGAGGCAATTACCGAACTATTTTTTTATATGCGGTGGTCTCAAGACACTAATGATAATATGTTTTGTTCTATGGCATGGCCCCAAGTTGCTGTTTTCTCATGCCACTAGCTGACTAACGGTGGTTAAGACTGAACCTCAATTTTCCTAATTTTGGTCTATCCTTTTGTCCAAGACGAAGGTATGATTCTTAGAAATAAAATATATAAAAAGCATAAATTTATCTTTGTGGAAGAAAATTAGTCATCTATGAAATCAGAGTCAACAATTAGTGCTTGCAATAGAATATGATTAATTGGGGAAGAATCACGAGTATGATTAATCAAGGAAGAATCAAGTAGGCGAAATGATTGACAAAGCTGAATCAATTAAATAAATATTAACGGATTGACAAAGAAATATTTATATATATATGTGTGTGTGTATGTATGTATATATATATATATATGTATATGTATGTATGTAAATATATCTAAAATTTTATGTGCGTGCATCCATCCCCAAATCCATGATAATATTAGAGAAATATGATAAGAACGTATTATAAGAGAAATATCATTAGAAGGCCAATTTCTTTTCCCCATTTTTTTTTATTCTACATTATATTCAGACACTAAATAATTCTATTGATTTAAATTCGATCTTAATTAAACATTTAAAATATGATAATATTTTACAAGTAAATATTTTACTGCAATATATTTACTATACTTGAAACTCCAAATCTCTTTCTCACTCTCCCAATAATATAGTCTACCATTCACAATCTCGGCTCATCTAACAGAATGTATATTTTGTAAAATAATAGAATTCTTTAGAAAAATATATTCTAGATAATAAATGTTAAAAAATGAGGATATATTGATGAAGTGCATCTAACTTCTTATTTTATTCAAATTTCATAATTATCTATATTTTTTTGTTTACTAGATTCATTTGCTCCTTTAGTTAGGATATATTTTAACATACAGCTAAATGCTTACAAATATTTATCTCATACAACCTAAGTGACGCTTGAGATATTAAGCTTGGTCATTATTCATTTTTGTTAAACTTCATCTTATAATAATCTCCTTGTTGTTGTTAGACATAACTTTATTTTCGCTCTTAAATGTATACCCACCGACGTACTTTTAAATATTATATGAAGTACCTAACCCCAAAAACTTTAAATAGGAGCAAATGGACCAACTATTATGTCCAAATAATTATGGAGTCCCACGCCAGTAAGCTAAGGGGGAATACAGTCAAGTAAGGAAACAGATGGAATAACCTTTCCAGATTGCTTACAGGGAATGAAATGAAGCCAATCATTACTTATAGAAATATAATTACTAAAGGTCTCTTTTAGAAAAATTGCTAAAGATCTGGAGTACTTATTTAAAAGTAATTCTGAAATTTTTAGAGTCAAGTATAATTGATTCCTATTTAAAATCTGATTTTTTTGAGCAAAATTTTACTTTAGAACTATGTGATTTTTGTGACTTTCACTTTACTAATATGTGGATTCAAAATATTCGATCAAGTGACATTTTACTATTTGGATAAAGTTTTTGAAAAAAAAACTCTTAAATATAATTAGAAAAATAATCAACTGAAACAAATAAGAAATAGAGTATCAATTTAATAAAAAAAATTAAATCATAGAAGGTTCAAGGTTAAATCTTAATATTTTCATAGTGTAAAATTTATCGTAAACAAATATCAATTTGAGAAAACTTTGTCATCTAATCAAATATTATTAAACTACATGTGATGGGTGCACAAAATAATAAACTATTTTTTTATCAATTGGTTTTATTCTTCAAATTCAAATCCGGGTTCTTCTTAATAATTGAATTCGCTTATCATTTTAAAACAACTTCAACTATTAGAACTGTAGCTAAGTTAAATCAACCATTTGTCAGTTAGATGCAAGTGCTCCTCGATGGCAAATGCAATAGATTTGCAAACAAGTAGACAAAGCGCCAAATATTGTCAGAGGCAGACACACATGTGAAGAAAAGAACAAGACGTTCACAAGTCGAGACAGATCTTGGAATTCAGAGGGAAAGGTAAAGAAATATGAACTAAACAAATACACAAACTAACCTCAAAGATCACATAAGAGATTGGGTCTCTCCTCACATAAGTGTTCTTAGAATTAGGCACCGAGGCGTGAATCATGCAGGATAAGGATTCCCACATGTTTAAACTCAGTGAGTCGCCCACGAACATTATCTGCTTCCCTTCCCACCTCTCCAAAAAATCTCTGCCATCAAACCTATATCCCGAAATACACTACTCAAATTTAAATTGTTACATAGAAATCAGAATGCATATGAACTTTTTTTTTTTTGTAGTTAAAGCTGAGTATACGAAGAGTTTTTCTATCTATAAATTAAATTGGATTAGTTAACTTAGTAATTTTGGATGATTCAGAACCAAAATATATATGACTAAACATCAGTTGAAGTACCTGATGATGGGCAAATCTATATCCCAAAACACATAATTCCGCGACATATTAATCTGAGAAAAATCTCGAATTATGGGAAATCCTGTTATAATTTAACATCTTGCCAAGCTTAATTTAACTCACTATCGAGATCATAGCCTTAAGGGGAAAATTTTATGGTATTATTATTCCAGAATAGGTTATCTGAGTAATTTTAAAATACGAAAAATATCAATAAATACTTTTACATAATGATCATTTTTTCATTTTTGGTTATTAATTTTTTTATGAATTCTCAGTTTTAATGTGAATTCGGGAAGCATAGTAAAATATAATTATAAAAAATTTGATCAAAATATGATTCTGTAGAAAAAATTTTAGTTTACGATAAACTTGTTCCGCGTCAACCTCGACTAGAAAAAAAATAGTAAAAAACGTTGCTGGTTCCGTAGTAGTAAAAAATGTGGTCAACCAAGCAGTATTTCGCCCCTGAATATTATTTTAACACCTCTGAATTTTTTTTAATCCCTAATATCTACAATCAAATACTATTATTTACAGTAAGAGAATCATCAAACCATATTTTGACACTTATGGATTTAGTTTCACAATTAAGTCAACTATAGCATATCAAAGAAGATTAGCACTTATTAGTTACTACATAACCTCAAGAATAATTCTACAACAATACAGTTTACCTGGGCAATGCACAAGAATCAGGCTGCCAAGAATACTTGAGATATTGTCTGTCGGGTCTTCCATATCTAAGGCAGTCAAATTCATCATCAATGAAGGGGCAGGAAGTGTAGAGAGGGTAAGAAGCATCATCATAAACCCACTTCCCTTGGAACAAGTTGCATCCACTCAGGGACATCTAATAAAATTAGAACAATACAGAAAATATTAGCACAGTCCCAGTGCAAGGATAACATGCACAAATCGAGAGAAATGGTGCAACCAAATTTGCATCGACTCACTTGCTTCCTCCCTTTCAACCTGCTCCCATTGTAATGGTGCTGGTGTGCCACTGCAGGTTCTAGCAGAAGCAATAGGGCAATTAGGGATACTATTGGAATGTAGAAATGGACTAGAGCATGGTGCTTGTAATTGTCAAGACCCATCTTCTGAAACAATGTTGGCCACTGGTTTAAGTTTGCATTTTATATGGAGAGAGTTGTGAGTGAGTTGTCTTTGTCTGGTGGTGGCAAAGGCGAAGAGTGTGAAGGAGTGAGGTTTTGGGTGCAGAGGGAGCCAAGGGGCTTGGGTTCACATGGTATATGGGAAATATTTAGTTCTCGAATTTGAGCTATTAAAAATATGACAATATTAAATATTTGTCAAAAGAGTTTGGCAATCATGTAAAAATATTTTCTCACCTAAATCTATATAATTTGTTTCAATAAATATATGAATATCATAAGTTTTTTGGAATAGATACACATTACAGAATTATAAGATAAGAAAAAATCGGAGGTAGCCGTAATAAGTCTGGTACAGGATGAGGGCCAACCGCCAACGTGGGGATGTTTGGGCGAGGAATTGGCGGAACCTGTGAGTGGTTCTTGGAAGCCGTATCTTTGCAGAATTACTATTAGATCCTTGAGGTTTGATTCTTTTAAAATTTAACTTTACAGTCCATGCTACAAAATCCGTATATTTCTCGGTATAATCAGAACGTCTAAACCTGCTTTCACTCATATCATTTTTCATGGTTTTAAAAAACAACCTTTCAACCAAAAAAAAAACAACCTGAAAGTCAACCCGGAGTTTTCCCGTTCTCTAGATCGATTGATCTAACAACACGTAATATCTTTCTCTCCCACTAGCGTGACAACATCTACAAAATCATTGACTACGACTCATGAAAACTTTGGTCTTAACCAAACTTACAATCCAACATTAGTAAATTCATAGTGTCAAAGTCTAAAGTTGATTCAATTAATTAAAAATTAAATCCGAAAAAATTATATTCTCAAGTTGAACATTACAAATGAATAACCATAGCTGAAAAGGCCAGAATTTTTTTATATAAATTGTTTTGCAAAAAAAATGTTAAAACGTCGAAAACGATTTAAAGACGGGTCCGAAGTGGTCGTCCCAAGAGCGATTCAAACGAATAGGCAATAATGGAAGAAAAATGGGAAAAACGAAGAGAATATATGTAGATTTGACTTGATAGATAATAAAATAATTAATAGAAGAGCAAGAACTTTATTAAAAATTTAGGAGGTTAGGACAAGATAAAACACAAGCGATAAAGATTACATCTCACCACACCACCAGTATTACTACTCTAGCAAACTAAGCTCCATGAGCCCATCAAAACAAACTAGGCTCTATAGCTCGATCGACTAACCATGCTCTACTACTCGGCCTACTAACCAGTTCTAATGTTCGGCCTACTAACTAGGCTCTAATACCCGACCTACTAACTTGGCTCTAATGCCCGACCTATAAGTTAAAGATAAAAGCTGAAACTTGATAAGATATTTGTATTTTGTGTGATGGGTATCTGTTATCTATGTCGTCTGTCATTATATAGAAAAACCATCCCTAGCCCGATACAAAATCCTAAATTTTTCTCCGCCTCAGATATGAAAACTTAAACTGTCTAAAACTTTCAAACTGATTATGACCTCTTTCTGTGCGAAACTTGATAAGTTATAAACTACAAAATTGTAGATTTATCTCTTATCTTTCCGTAGCTTTTAAAATCACCTCAATTCGATATTTGAGATGTTAATTATGAATTTGTTACTAAAATTGGTCAAAAAATTCGCAATTTAATTTTTCTCTACAACAATTCCCCCCGACGCGTCAATGTTTTGATGCTAAGAAAAGCGTTGACATGTGTATCCATCTTTGAACATGCAGAAAATTAACTTCATACATATTTTTAGCTAGAATAATTTTGGTCGATGTAAGAGCATTGATCACAATGTTATAGTATTCTTCATGCCCCTTGAGTAAGATAAATTTTTTATTGTTATTCTGAAAGTAAATTTTCCCTCGTGTCTTTATATTGAGATGGGCCATAATTGGGCAAGTATAATGTAGACTTCAGTAACATATGACTTGGCAAAGGCCAAAAAATTCTCCTAGCAAAACATGGCTAAAAGATCTTGAAAGAGATGGAGCTACGAGAGTTCATTTTGTATTTGGTACAATACTTAAGATTGTCTTAGTTGTTGATGGGAATTATGTTGAGAATGACTCTTCCTTCTCCTCGAATATGGGCATTGCAAATTCAATAGCCATAGTATCGGCCACATATAACACTTTTTTCTCAATGACCATGTTATCAGCCAACCTTACTTTCTCTCATGCTCTTCAAAGACATCTTACCTTAGAGATTGATTAAACTTTATTATTCTGGCCATATTTTTTCTTCAAGGATATGATTGAAGTGATCTTGTATTCCTGGAAAGCTGAGAGATAGATCTACAATTAGTATGATTTAAGTTTCTCCTAATCCGGCTTAGAAAAGGTCGAAAATTGTCTTCAAAATTGACAGATTTGGTGGATGTCAATTTAAAGATTAACCAACATATAGTATTCTTGCCTTAACATTTTAGTGCGAACTCTGATTTTATTGTTCTTAGTATCAACATAAAGAGAAAAAACTGTTTGCTAAATTTGGAGATTTGAGTTCCTTCAAATTTGGCCTTTCTTCAGGTCAGAAATGCTCTTCAAAGTTCATAGATCTAGTTGGACGTCCTCTTTTAACAAAACTTTTGACCAATTTTGGTCTCTTTTGAGGAAGGAGTCAACATCGAATAGGTAATCTCGTGGTTTTATAAAAAATAACCACTCTTCTCAGACTCTCTCCTTAGTCCCACCGAGCATGCCAAAATAAATGTTCCACAAAAAAAATTAGAACGTCAAAAATAATCTAAAGACGGTTCCTGAGTGGTCGTCCCAAGAGCGATTCAAACGAATAGGCAAAGATTGAAGAAATATGGGGAAAATGAAGAGAAAATATGAAGATCTGATTTGGTAGATAAGAAAAAAACTGTAGAAGAGTAAGAACTTTATTGAAAATATAGGAGGGTAGGACAAGAGAAAAACAAGCGATAAACACTACATCTCACTACACCACCAGTATCACTACTCTATCAAATTAAGCTCCATTAACCCATCGAAACAACCCATGCTTTACTGCCCGAACGACTAATTATGCTTCACTACCCAGGCTACTAACTATGATCTAATGTTCGGTCTACTAACCAGGCTCTAATGCCCAGCCTATGAACTAAAGATAAAAGCCAAAGTTTGATAAAAGATTTTGTGTTTTGTGTGATGGGTATATGTTGTCTATGCTGCCTTTTATTATATGGAAAAATCTAGCCCGATATAAAAACCCTAGGCTGTTCAATGCAGGGAAAACTAAATAATTTCTGGCCTCAAATATGAAACCTTAAACTGTACAAAATTTTCAAGCTGATTATGACCTCTTTTTGCGCCGAATTTGGATAATTGATAAATTACAAAATTATAGATTTATCTTTTATTTTTTTGTAAATTATAAATTATATATTTGATCAATTAGTTATGAATTAGGATAAATTACATCTGACTCCCTCAGGTTTGATGTATTTAAAGCTGGCACCCCTGCTATTCATAAATTGATTTAAAAGCCCTCTCAGTTTGGACAATTTATATGATTCAGCTCCTCACGCCAGAATCGGAGTATTTTTCCGACGAGGAGGCAGGGAAAATTTCAAAAATACCCTTACACTAAAAAACAATAAAAATTCTCTCCCTCCTCCCTCCTCCCTCATCTCTCCTCCCTTGTTCAAAGAATATGAAGCTGATGTATGCATTAAAAGGGAAAATCACCAATCGAAAAAAGTCTTGTCGATTCACTAAAACCAAGTTCAAATATAATCAAATTGTCAAGTTCTAGCCCTGACGGTTACAAGAATGGAGAAAGAAAGAAGCTTGGGGAGAAAGAAAGAGAAGAAGGGAGAATAGGAATTGTATTAGAATATTGTGAAATGTACTGAAGTGACTATTACAATCAAGTTTAGGTATTAATACGTAATTTTACACAAGGATTCCTGCGTCTCTAACCGACTTTCTAATTCCCGCGCAACCCGTTTCTTGCCAGCCACTCCTGTTGTGACACGTGTCCCGTCCTTCTTCTGATTAAAAGATTATCGAACGACCAGTCGTTTGCTAGCGCGCCCTCCAGGTGCTCGATGAATTGTACATGACAAACCCCTCTTCTTCGAAAATGCACTTGTCCTCAAGTGCTTCAGTCGAAGGCTTGATTCAATGCTCGGACCCTCAAAAACTGAGAACAGATCGCGTGATAGTCTTCCCATGTCGAATCTTCTTCATCAGTGTTTGCCCATTTGATCAAGACCTGAACCATTGCGGCGTTATTCCGCTTAACAACTCGCCTTCCAATAACAGCTTCTGGTTCTAAACGCAGCTGACCATGTGCATCTGCTAAAGGTGGGGTGCTCACCACTACTCGACCTGCACCAATCTTCTTCTTCAAAAGTGACACATGAAATACGGGATGTATTTTACAATCTGTAGGCAATTGAAGACGATATGCCACTGTACCAATCCTCTCCATAACAGGATAAGGACCAAAATATCGTGCCGATAGTTTCAGATTCTTCCTGACAGCAAGAGACAACTGTCTATAAGGCTGCAGCTTCAAGAAGACCAAATCACCCACTTCAAATGATCTCTCGGAGCGCTTCTTATCTGCAAATAATTTCATCCGCTCTTGTGCTTGCAGTAAATTTGTCTTCAACCCTTGTAAAACCTGAGCTTGTCGCGTAACTAGATCTGCCACCACAGCTACTGAAGGCTGTTCGTCTCGCAATCCAGGCAAGGATGGAGGTGGATAGCCATACAAGACCTCAAACAGAGAACACTTGATGGAAGTATGAAAGTACGAATTATACCAAAACTCCGCTAGAGATAGCCATTGGAACCAGCTGGAAGGACGATGTAAACACATGCCTCTGAGATAATTCTCTAAGCACTGGTTCACCCTCTCAGTTTGTCCATCAGATTGGGGGTGATAAGCCGTGCTAAGGTGCAACTGAACCCCCCACGACTGAAAAAGGGATGTCCACACATTACTTGTGAAGATCCGATCGCGATCAGAGACAATGACTTCAGGTAAACCATGTAATTTGCAGACCTGATCAATCAGAATTCGCCCTACCTGTAATGCTGTAAATGGGTGAGCTAGGGCGATGAAGTGAGCATACTTTGAGAAGCGATCAACAACTACAAGGATGGCATCTTTCCCTCCGGATTTTGGCAAGCCCTCAATAAAATCCAATGAGATGTTCCTCCAAGCACCAGCTGGAATAGGTAGAGGTTGCAGCAATCCAGGAGATGCCACATGTTCTGACTTACAACGTTGACAGATGTCACAAGACTTGACCCAATTTTTGATGTCACCCTTCAACCCTTTCCAAAAAAAATGTCTCTTAATTCTGTTGTATGTGACCAAGCTGCCTGAGTGACCTCCAACTGGTGAGGAATGTAGCTGATTGAAAATCTCAGTACGAAGTGACCCTGAGCTTCCCACACATAGTCTGCCCTTGTATCTGACCACGCCTTGACCCATCTTATAGTGTGGAAGAGAATCTGGTGCAGCAATCAATCGAGGAATCAATTCTTGCATTAGGGTATCATCAGCATAAGTGGATGTTATAGTAGACAACCAATCAGGAAGTACTGTAGAGATTGCTGTTAATTCATGAGTTACCTTCGATAAAGCATCTGCAACCTGATTTTCCACTCCTCTTTTATATTCGATCACAAAATCCAACCCCATCAATCTGGAAACTCCTTTCTTCTGTAGATTGGTATGGACTCGCTGATCTAAAAGATACTTAAGGCTTTGATGATCAGTCTTAATAACAAATACACCTCCCTCCAAATAATGTCTCCATTTTGAGACTGCCATCAAGAGAGCCAATAGTTCTTTCTCATATACAGGTAGACCAGCATTACGAGGTCCTAAAGCTTGGCTCAAAAAAGCAATTGGGCGACCTCCTTGAGACAAAACTGCTCCAAGACCACCATCTGAAGCATCAGTTTCTAATATAAATTGCTGAGAAAAGTCTGGATATGCAAGAACTGGTGCTGTAACCATCTTCTCTTTCAATGCTGTAAATGCCTGTTCTGCAGTTTTATTCCACAAAAAGCTATCCTTCCTCAACAATAGAAACAAAGGTTTGGCCACCTCTGCATAATTTTTGATGAACTTCCTGTAATAACCAGTTAACCCAAAAAATCCTCGAAGTTCTTCGATTGTCTTAGGGATTGGCCACTCTTGCATTGCTGAGACTTTCCTTGGGTCAGTGCTGACACCAAGGCCAGAGATGACATGACCCAAGTAGTCAACAGAACACATGCCAAATTCACACTTAGACAACTTCAAGAAGAACTGATCAGCACGTAGTACATCAAACACTTGTCTGAGATGTGAGATAAATGAGCAACATGATCTGTACTGTAAATCAAAATATCATCAAAGAACACAAGAACAAACCTTCTCAGAAAGGGAGCTAAGATCTTGTTCATGCAAGCTTGAAAGGTTGCTGGTGCATTGGTGAGTCCAAATGGCATCACCTTAAACTCAAAGTGACCATGGTGTGTTCTAAAAGCTGTTTTGTATACATCTGACTCTTTCATTTTGATCTGATGGTACCCTGCTCTTAGGTCCAGCTTGGAAAAGATTCTTGCACCATGTAATTCATCCAGCAAATCATCTATTATGGGAATTGGATACTTGTTCTTAACTGTGCAATTATTGAGCTGCCTATAATCAATGCACATCCTCCAAGTGTTATCTTTCTTCTTCACCAACAGCACTGGTGAAGCAAATGGGCTCTCACTTTCTTGTATGAACCCTGATTTTAGTAATGTCTCCACCTGTTTCTCAATCTCTTCTTTTTGAAAATGAGGATATCTGTAGGGTCTTATTGAAACTACTGCTGTGTTTGGCAGTAAAGTGATTCCATGGTCTTGTGCTCTTGGAGGAGGCAATGTCTCTGGCTCTCGAAATAATTCCTTATAAGATACTAGCAATTTCTTCAAGAGATCTTGAAACTCCACGCCAAACTCTGCTCCAAATTCCTCTCTCAGTTTCAATTCCTCTTCTTCTTCTTCTGCTGAAACCTCATTCTCGGAGACTGCATACACATCCAAAATTAACAGCATTTCTTCAATATGTTGATAAGATAGATTATGGTTCAATGCTGTTACTGAAATGCTGCTCAACTCTTCTCCACAGTTGAGATCTCTATATCCCCTCAACACAATCTCCTTGCCTTTGTTATGAATCGTAGCCTCTGCTCTCACAAAATCAAATAGTACAGGGTTGCACTCTTGCATCCAATCAGTGCCCAATACCATGTCATAAGTTCCCAATTCCAAGATTCTGAAGTTGAAAGAGAAGACACTACCACTCATCTCCCACTTCACATCTTTACATATCTGGTTGCATAACACTTTAGCACCATTAGCTAAAGAAATGGTTAGACCTGGCATAGTGATCTCATCTAGCTTCAAGAGTTGCACTAAATGTTTGCTAATGAAGGTAGCTGTGCTCCCAGTATCAAGTAAGATCAGAATTGGACGATTTCTGACTTTACCCTTCAACTTCAATGTTCCACAACCTATACTTCCATTTATAGCATGCATTGATAGTTCTGCCAACCCTCCTTGTTCCTCCATTGTCTCAGCATTGTCTTCTTCTTGAACACAGATTTCCTCATCCTCCATATTATGCAAACCTTCCTTCTTTTGTTTACATATATGTCCCCTGACCCAAGGAGTTTCCCCACACGTATAGCAAAATGGTTCCTTCTTCTTGTTAGCTCCTGATTCTGGTATTGCCCTCGAATTTGCTGTAGTTTGCCAGGTGTTCGACGAATTTCCAGTATTCCAGGTGTTCGACGAATTGCCAATTCCAGTTCTTGGCAATAGTGACGACCCACTACGCAAACCATTGAGTGATCTCTGTCCCGCCTTTAGAGCTGTCTCATACAACTGAGCTTTGATGATCGCCTCACCCAATGTAGAAGGTGCATTTGCACGAACCCACGGTTTGATTTGATCGGATAATCCACCCATAAATGAATGCATATAGAACTCTTCACTCAAGGATGGATTTTCTCTAATCATGAAACCCTTAAGCTCTTCGAACTTCCTCACATACTCCTCCACATTTCCCGCCTGTTTCAGATGATTGAATTCTTCGACCACACCTCCAATATCTCTCGAACCAAATCTCATACACAACTCCTCTGAAAATTTCTTCCAGTTGACGTCCTTCGCCTTCAACATCCATCCATCGAACCACACTTCTGCGACATCATCCAATTGTATACTTGCCATTTCTACCCATCTACCTACTTCCACCTTATACACCGAGAAATACTTCTCACATCGTCTCAACCAACTTCTAGGGTTCTCGATAGAGAAAGTGGGAAAATCTAACCTTGGATTTTGACTCCTCTGACTCATCACGGGGTGGTTTTCTTCCAACGCCAAGAGATTATTAGTGGTCGCCGTCTCTTCAACCGCTGCTGCCGGACAGTTCGTCGTCGCCGGAGTCGGTCCCAGAATACCACGGTCTCCGATGTGTCTTTTCATCCAGTCGAACATCTCACTGTGCGCTGCTGCTAAAGAATCGAGACGATCCTTAGTTTCTTGGCCGCTCTTTTCCATCGACACCATTCGCGTCTCCAACAACCCAAACCTTTCCTCGATCTTACGAAACTGTTCTTCTGCGGATTTAGAACGTGTGTCCATGATGCTCTGATACCACTTTGTCAAGTTCTAGCCCTGACGGTTACAAGAATGGAGAAAGAAAGAAGCTTGGGGAGAAAGAAAGAGAAGAAGTGACTATTACAATCAAGTTTAGGTATTAATACGTAATTTTACACAAGGATTCCCGCGTCTCTAACCGACTTTCTAATTCCCGCGCAACCCATTTCTTGCCAGCCACTCCTGTTATGACACGTGTCCCGTCCTTCTTCTGATTAAAAGATTATCGAACGACCAGTCGTTTGCTAGCGCGCCCTCCAGGTGCTCGATGAATTGTACATGACACAAATACAAGCTACACTAAGATTCAAATTGATTAGCTTTTTCCCCCAAAATTGAAATCAAGCCAAGACTCGTACTTTGCTTTTAGCTCCGTAGAGGTCCCCTATTCCTATAGAATAATTAATCCTTAAACCCTAATTGGAGGCAAACTTCCCAATTCTGATATCCCTGACTTTAATTCGGAATTAGAACTTGACATAGAGTAGAGTAGCATTTCTAGGATTCCTTGATAAAAAACAGGTTTGCTGAACAGCGAGGACGGGTTCGCTGGCTTCGTGTTTGCTCGGATTCCAAATTGATTAGCTTTCTTGATAAAAATAAAGAGGCAATTGTTTCCTGCAACACTGTTCGTTGGCTTTGCCTTAGAAATAAAAATGGGTTACGGAACGGTGAGGTCGGGAAAGGTGGGGAACAGGGAGGTCGGGAACGACGAGGTTGGGAACATTGAAGAAAGGCGAGGTCGGGAACAACGGGGAATGGCGAGGTCGGGAACGACGAGGAACGGCGAGGATGGATTTGTACTTGCTTGCCCGAATCTCAGCATGCTCAATTCTCCAATTCATCGATTATCTGAATAGCGAGGATGAGTTTTGACTTCGCACATTTTTTTGGCCTTGAATTTGCTACTTTTGTGATCAACAAATTATTATAAGATAGAACTTTGTTTTTAGATAGTTTTTCTGGGTTTTGTGGTTGTAGTGTTTAATTGATTTTCCGAACTGTGGTTATGGTGATTTAAGATTTTCATGTTCATTTTTGGCATCCGAGGAGAAGAGGGAGGAAGAGAAAGACAATATTCTAAGTAAAACTAGCGCAGTAGCTGTTCTCCAGAGAGACGAAATAGGTCGAAACGGGTAGAACTCTATTGGGCTGTCCGAAATTCTCGGCCCAATAAGCCCACAAGAAAATGGCACCCCACCCGCAAAAAAAAAAAAATTTTCTAATAGGATAAGATAACGAGATGTAACGCAACGCAACGCAACGAAAGAGGGCACAAAGAAGAAACAGCGGAGGGGGAAGAGAGCCCTGAGAGGGAGGGATAGGAAAATGGCAGCTTCCTTGTCCATGATTACGTCATCCGCGCCGTGGAGGACGATGATGCCAAGTGGTGGGCCCTACCGTGGGCCGTCTGCTTCTCTCTCCTTTTGCAGTCTTGGTGGCAGGGCAGACGCTTCTTCCGGCTGTCTCACCGCCACCGCTCCTTTGCTACAATTCTCTTCTTTCTCTTCCTCATTCTCTGGTAAGTGTTCCTTTTCGAGTTTCGTTAGAATCTCCATATCCTTACATATCCGACCAAACTTGTAAAGTAGTTAATCTAAAACTGCTGTTTGAACTACTGAAGTTTGCACTGTTTGGCATGCGTGACATTTGTCTCACGTGCCGTTAAACATAACGGGGACTCGTGTGACTCGTGAACCAAATTTGCTCCTATGACAAGTTAGAGTCTCTATATTCAAATCAGAATTTTAATGCAATTGGTTGACCAAAAGGTATTTGACTCAACAGTACAAAATGTATAAGATTTAACAAAGATCTTGTGTTCAAACTTAGGCAAGGTGTATTTGGTTTCACGTTTACAAACTAGCTATGTGGTAATCTGAAATGCATTCTTTTACATTCTGGTACGGATTGGGCGCTGGGGAGGATTGTTAGCTGTGAACTTGGGTGCAATTACATTCTTTGCTTGTTGTGAGTGCAACTGTCTTCGGGAAAGTTTTGTTATTTTTTTTTAACGAAGGGGGAATTTTCATGCTTCCGAGTGGCTTGTTTTAATGTTAGAAGAACCATGGTTGCGGTTAGGTTAGAGGGATCGATGCGGGGATTGGTTCGAGTGACAATGTGAGCTTTTCTTTTAAGTATGGTATGCAATTTGAGTATGTAAAAGGGATCATACTGTTGGGGATGCCACATTGATGGTATGTTATGGTGTTATGGTTGCGCTTAGGTTAGAGGGATCAAGGCGGGGATTGGTTCGAGTGACAATGTGAGCTTTGATTTCTTTTAAATATGGTATGCAATTTGAGTATGTAAAAGGGATCCTACTGTTGGGGATGCCACATTGGTGGTATGGTATGGTGTTAGCCATTCTGTTAGTTTGGATCATTGGCCAACCTATCGTTATAAGATTTTCGGGTGGATATTGAGATTCTAAATGTTGAGTATGGCGAGGAATTCGCCTTAGCTGGTGGCAGCCGGCTAGGTGGCGCCCACAAGGGGTGATGAATGCCTGCCTCCCTTCGCACGAAAGGAGGGCAGAGGCGAGTGGCGTGCGGGCACCAGCCTTTTGGCAGACGCTAGACGCCCTCTAGCTGAATTTTCTTGTTTTGTTTCGACTCGTGTTTTAGATATATAATTCAATTTCTTGTATTTCAAGGTAATGCTTATTATATAAAAACATGTTACCTAGGTTTTGTATGGCTTTGTGACTGATATCCATCAATAAAAATTCTCCTCTCTCCTTGTGGACGTAGACATTAGGTCGAACCACGTTATATCTCGTATCTGTGTCCGTTGCGCAATCTTGTTCCCTAGTTGGTGAATTCCTAACACTAAAATGAAATTAGAGCTGGTTGATCTAAACTATTCTGCCGTTTGAGACAAATTAAATTTTTGCCAAATTGGTATGGGTAGAAAGTAGACCAACACATTGTCATATGTTTTTATTAGTCTAGTTTAACCGATATAAGGTCAGGATTGTTGGGAGTTTGGAGGTGCCAGAATCGGTGTCCGGTATATTTGGAAACTTTCCGAATCGAAAAATGCAGCATTTCTGTAGCAGTTTCGTGATGAGAAAATGAGATCCTAGTTTTATCATCCAAGTGAAGCTACCTTTGGTTTTTGACAGCTTAAGACCACATTGCTTTATAGCATGTTTCAGAACGGATAGAGTAATTTCTTGTGCTGGTTTTTGTGCCTTCTGCAGGTTTGTCGTTGGGACTGGGTTTAGGCTCCAGTAATCTGGTAGGAAATGGTCGACGGAATGGCCTGGTGGTAATGGCTTCAAGGTTTCGTCTGTGTCAGACCAAGAGGAACAGATCTAGGAAGTCTCTAGCACGGGTTCATGGCTTCCGGAAACGAATGACCACCACCAGTGGAAGGGCAGTCCTGGCACGGAGACGCGCCAAGGGACGGAAGGTGCTTTGCCCCAAGTCCAACCCTAATTCTGGGAAACGTTACTGAACTGCTCAGGTTTGATTTGTTGTTGTTCATCACTGTAATGAATGTTATTTGATGCTTCCAAGTGAGAATTTTTGTACTCCCTGTATGCTTCTAGATCCTTCCATATAAAGGTTCTTCGTGTTTGGTAATTGTGATTATTTGAGTTTATGTCTTGTATCTTATGCCCTGAGTGAAAAAGGACAACGGAACGTGAGCCAACTCTAAAAACTTGTCCTTAGTTCCGATCGCAAGGTGCAACTCGCCTGAATGAAGCGGGAATAATCTGATATGTAAATCTTAATACCATGAGGAAAAGCTTAAAACTGACACAAAACCATAAGAAGCCCCAACTCTAATGCAAATAATCTGATAAGTAACTCTATGAGACGTTCTTCAACACTAATACTTAATTTCAAGTACAGATTACACAAGATAAGACTTCATTTCTAGTACTGCTCATGCAATTGGATAAGAAGCTTGCATAGCAATCCCGCATCTACCTACCGGGTCAGCAATATCCCTCTCTATCCTGATATATCCACCCTCGCCCCAGTTGGTTCCCCATGAGTTCCTAACCAACCAATACTTGGTACCAGACGGATCCGTCCCATACCCGATGACAACAACACCATGGTCCAAATGGTCTCCGCATCCGCCGGTGAAGACCCCACTCGAGTAGAACCGGAACTCGGGCATGTCACTCGCTGCGATGGCCACTGACACAGGCTGGTGTGCTACAGCCTGAAGGAGCGCGGCCTCGCTGTTGGTGGGGACGTCCTCGAAGTTGGTTATCATGGCGACGATGAATAAGCTCTGGTCGCGGCAAATGCCCTCGTCGTAGTATTGGTACGGGTAGTTGGCTTCGGATGTGATGCCCCCTCTGCTGACGATGAATCTGAAGGCCTCGTCCATGGAGCCTTTATTGCATCCAGCATTGATACCGTACTTGTCACAATCAATAAGCTCCTGCTCCGAGAGGGATAGCAACTTCCCGGTTGATATCATTGTGATTCCTTCCACTGCTGCCACTGCGGAGAACGCCCAGCAGCATCCTGCATTTTTGTCAAAGGAGTAGATGGTCAAATATATAAGATGTTCTTTTGTTAAAGATGTACACTACAAGCTATTAGTCACTATAAAATGAAACTTTGCCGATGTTTTCTTCACATGATGATATCTTAATAGAAATAATCAAATTTCTTGGGTTTTTGATAACTCTTATATAAAGAAAGTTAAAAATTTTGAAAAATTGGTAGTAAGAACAGTATGCTACAGCTTTATCTTAATTGTTGAAATACTATTGATTGAATATTTCCTTTTATTTAGTGAACAAAATTATGATTAGAAGGACCAACTAACAACTTTTTCATCATAACTAATGATGAAACCATAATTGTGTAAAATTATTAAATTGTTTTTAAAATAATTTATAGATCTTCCTCATCTTTTCTACTGGAATATATAATAAAAAGTTGCGCCACATAAAAAAAAAACCAATTACAATAAAAAAATATACAATATGCTAGGAATGAATGGAATATGCACTCTGCTAATTGATATTGACAAATATTCACCAAAAAATAGATATTGACAAATCGATATACTGAACCCCATGACCATTACTATGTTCTTTGCTTACCACACTCCCCTTGATCCTTGATGGGGTTGACTGCTCCATTCAACCTCCAATCAACTGAATCCGGAACACTTGTCGCGTTCTCGTACATGAACCCTGCTGCTACCCCTGATTCTGTTGGCTTGATCTTGTGACCCGAGGGTGCCTTGAACCCGGTATGCCTGGCTCGGAACTCCTCATCAGTCAGGTCTGCAAATTGATTGACGGCTAACTTGTACGATTTATTTGCAGCATGGTTGATGGAGTCGATGAACTTCACATTCTTTTCGAAGACTCGGAACCTCATCTTCTTCTCCACGTTGTCCTTATAGACTCGCCCGTACTGAGTCATCCATGCTTCGTGACTCTTGGCTAAAGAATTGACCTCAAGTGACCTGGATCGGGCACCTGATACACACAAGCATATCAGCAGCAACACAGCTAGGTGAACATGGTTCTGCAGATTCAAAGCCATATTTTAAGATTGAAAGTAGGAGATTCGGTGTAAATGCTGTACAATATTGAAGCTATTTAAAGGAGAATTATATCATGTATTTATCTAGGAAATAAAAAGGTGATGATGAGGGTCCAGCTAATATTTGAAGCTAAAACAGCAATTACCTTAAATTTTCTGTAATTGACATAAATTTTCCAATTTAAAAATAGAATGTAATCGATTGATTATCTATCCTAATTCAAGTTGAATTCCTAATTGAACCGTTATTTTGTAAAAAATATACAAAAACCTGATGAGCATTTATGGTGTACCAGTAACCAGTTAACCACATATCGTTTGGTTTGATAATACTAATCTATACATAAAAAATAAATATGGTAAAAATGAAACAGATACAACAAAAATGCAAGAATATTATGTAAATAGAAACACAATTATTAATTAGATGAGGTCGGTTACAAAATAGGAAAAATATTGTCAGCTTGTGGAACAAGGGATCAATTTTCATTTTGTGCAAGCTATTAAAAAAGAGTTTATCCAGTGATATCTTTATCTAAGCAAATGCACTCCTTAAATTTGAAGGTTAAAGACACTTAAACCTTGTGTTACTGGAAATACATACTTTAACTTATGCGTTATAGAAATATTCAAAAAAGTTAACTAGTTTTCAAAAAAACCTAAAACTAACACAGGGAAAACTCTATGATGCCCTCTACTTTCTCTCCCCCAAAACCCAGCTCCCTGGACCGGAGGTGCTCCCCGGTGTTCTTTTCTGATTTTCTTGGGTAACTTGGTATGTACCTACCAATCATGAGTTGACAAATAGATTAGGGCAGTTTATAATTTTAAATGAGTAGGATAATTAATTAGGAAAATAAAATTAAGATATTACAGTGATATAATTTTACGAAGATTATTTCCTAAATAAAATTGTTTGGATAAGGAAATAAACAAGCAATTTATAGAAAGCCCACCTTTGTATTTTATTGAACTTCTCCGCCATCGAGCCATATAAATAATTATAAAAATGATAAGCAAAATTAAAATGAAGAAGTTTGCTAAGAAAGGATAGACGAGGAGGAACAAGAAATCATAAAATTGTTGTTTGTCGGAATTGGTGCACTTGATTATGATCTAGATTAGTCGAGGTAAGTGTTAAAATATTTTTTAAAAGACTAAATTGTCCCGTATATTCCAATACAGTAAGGACTGCAACAATATGTTCAAGATATAATAACTAGTGGGTATTTCCAAGAAATAATTATAATTTTCTAATTTTTTTTGTTGATTTGAATAAAACTGAGGTTTTTTTTTGTTTTTTATTTATTTATGACTAATATTGTTTTAAAACTATGAATTCTTTCTTATTTGATAAATTTTCTAATGTGATTTTTTTCTCTAAACGATTAAATTTTAGACAATCCGTATTTTTCTTTGAGACTGCATTTATTTAGATAAATTACAAAAAATTGACCGATAATTTTTCGAAAAAAGTCCACTTTAATATTTTATGATTTGACCTGTCCTCATCTAAATCCCAATATTTAAAAAAGTTAAAAAATGAATCTAATATCATCTAATTTTTCTAGTTAGCTCACCTCAATTAGTTCGATTCATTTTTGTCAAGACATACCATTTTGAGAGTTTAATGTGGCAAATTTGACATGGACTCGTAAATTTGTAGGTACTACTTATATTTTATAATATTATTCAAAAAATTCCTATTTAAAAAATCTCTCAATTGCTACCACCCCCTATATCGCCACCGCCTTACTGAGAAATTTTATGGTGATCCCTACTTACCAAGTCACCAAGTGACTTGGTATGTATCCACCAATCTACTATTGACATGTGGATTAACAATAATTGTTGACTAGGATAGATAAACATGGAAACTAAATTAAAAATTAATGTGATAATATCTCCAAACAGATCTTTTTCAAATCAAATTATCTAGTTAGGAAATAGTATAATTAACAATAACAAATCATTAATTAGTTTCACCTACTTGCCCATGGAGATTGCTGGAGACCTAAAAAGAACCCTAAAGTAATCAAAACTAATAAATAATAATATGAAACTCACAAAATATATGAACTTCACTTATTAACTAATATTATAAAATTCACAAAAAAGAATTTGTATTAGAGTATATTATTTTGCTCCTTTATAAGACGACAACTTGATGTAATTAGAAAGTTATCATATTATAAGATGTTTTTAGCACATTATATTATAAGATATTGATTATCATGAATTGAGCAACTTTTTTTCACCCATTTGGCCAAAAGAAAATCAATCTACAAGAAATTGATATATATGCAGAAGAAAGCCAAGTTAGTAAAGTTGATGAAATATAGGTCTAGAGATGTTTTTTAAAGATGATGTATTATTTATCGCCAAGGAAAATAAATAAAATTACTCAAACATAATAGACAAATCACTCTAACGGTGGATAGAAAAATTCTCAATAATCATTCGATAATTCTCAATCACAATATCCCAGTTACTCCGATCAGTCTATGTCTTTTACATTGCATTGATGAATGGTAAACTAAAATAAAGAATGGGTTCTCATATCGATAATATATAAATTAAAATTTGATTGCTTCGAAGAAAATCAAGAAAGCAATAAAAACAAATTGTAGATGCTAGTCACTCTGATATCTTCTCCGTCGCATCACTTCAAATATGTATGTTGATTGTAGTTAAGTGATAATTTGATATTCCTTATGATAAAAATATCATGAATCAATTAACAATAATAAATAAGTATATTACAAAGTTAATTAATACTAATTAAATACTTGTTCCAACAATTGTGTAAATGTCATATTTGTATTTTGTCGTGGATTCATCTATGAGAGTATTAAAATATTATGTTAGTCTCAAGGTATTTAATTACCGTACTTTGCTTTCAAAAAACTTATTTGTCAACCGCAAAAGAATCAACGAATTTGTGAATATTATAGAATAATAAACAGTAAAGTAACTAAATTAGCAAAAATAAAACGTAAAAAAATAGCACCAAGGACAATTTACTTGCAAGTATCAAATAAATGAAAGAAATGTATTCTTTCTTCTTTGCTTTGCTATTGGAAAATCGGCGAGGGTTCTTTTAGTGGGGAAAAGTAGGTGAAACTAATTAATGATTTGTTATTATTAATTCTACTATTTCCTAATTAGATAATTTGATTTGAAAAAATCTGTTTGGAGATATTATCACATTAATTTCTAATTTAGTTTCCATGTTTATCTATCCTAGTCAACAATTTAATTAATTTATTGTTAATCCACATGTTAATAATAGATTGGTGGATACATACCAAGTCACTTGATTGGGTAAGTAGGGATCACCATAAAATTTCTCCCGCCTTACTCCCTCCCATTTTTCTCACAGTCGCGACCTTCCAAAAAAACCCCACACTCCCCCTTCTTATTGCCACAACATTCCCAACCACCACACACTACAGTTTTGTCCTTGTCTTTGTTCCATAATTGTCCCTCATCTCTTAAGTTATGTTGCCCTTCCTCCTCCTCCATCTATGGTAGCCGCCCCTTCCCTTCCCCTCGCTGGCCGCCTCTCCCCAGATCCTGAAAATATGTTGTTGGGTGCACCTCAACCATGCTGTCACTAAGCTTATGGAGGGCTTCGTCTGAGAAGTATTGGATAGGGTTAGAGATAGGGTGTGACACTCGTTGTCATTGCTGGTGAAGGTGTGGTTGAAATTGTGGTTGAAAGGGGGACTGTGGTTGTAGGAGATCTACAGGTACTAGGTCGGATCAAAATCATCGGGAGGGAGCTCTTCGGTGGGCAGGTAAAGGAATTTAGGTGGTGAGGGCTTGGAAAGGAGGGGATGGAGAGAGACTGCGGCAGGTGGTAGTATTTATTTTAATAGAAAGTTTTTTAATAATATACAAAATATAAGTACCAAAATAGTAATATACCAGCCATAACACAATTGTTTATGTGGACAAGATTTAAGCGTGGCCGACCAACTGAGCACACCAAAATGGGACATTTTATCAAAAATGAATCGAACCAGTTTGTGATAACCTAAGTAGAAAAATTGGACGATGTTAGACGGATTTTAATTTTTTTAAATCACAAGAACTTAGATGAGAATAGATCAAACTACATAGTAATAAAGTTGACTTTTCTCTAAAAAAATTTCTAGATGATGTTTACTACATAAAAATATTGAACTAAATGAAATTGTGAATATACGACATAATTTTTGTGTTAAATTTGCATGATATCTTTTTTAACTATTTCTTTTGTCCTATTTTTATAAGGCTGTCCAAAAAATGTATTCTTCAAAGATTTGCAATATATATATACATATTATATTACTATTATATCCCTAGTGTTTGATTTATTTGATGGTCACATTCACGTCTTGTAAAAATCGATTGAAAATCTTTTAGAGTTTGATAAAGTTATACTCAAGAATTCTTGATGTCGGAATTAGACTTTTTCTCTTGCAAGAAGCCATGTAAAGTAACACAAATACCCCTAAAAAGACAAAAAATCTTTCTTTCTCCCTTCATCTTCTTCCTCCTACCTCATCTTCTTTCTCTAAAATTGTATAACCTTACGAAACTTGAAATGAGAGGAAAAAAATAGTGAAGAGAAAAACAGAGAGATTTTTTATCTTTTAGGCTAGGGGCATTTGTTTTATATTTCATGTGGTCCACTGGAAAAAAAGTTCTGATTCTAATACTTGGATTTTTCGAGTATAGTTTTGTTAAACACACTGAGATTTTGAAACTATTTTCGTAAGATAATAGTGAACATTCAAAAAGACCAAACACGAGGTTCCTAATCATATTTTTTCCTAAATATATCATTAACATTACATGGGAGCCAGCTTTTTTTTAGGTTGATTAATTTTTTAATGAGGTCATTTTTTTATTTTAATGGGTACATACACTAAAATATATATTAAATTATCAAATAAAAAATTAATTGGCAACATAAACATTAAATGAACATAATTACTTAATCCAATGTGTGTAATATCAACACTAATTGCCAACAAATACGATTCTCAATGTAAGAATTGAAAAATCTATTTGAGAATTCATAATAACTATAGGTAGTGCTTGATATTAAATAAAATTTTAGGTAGTGTAAGATAATTTACCACCTAGCTCAAACCCTAGCTCGTGATTTAGGTCAAGTGGTATTATAAATATAAGGCACCTTGTCATATCCAGAAAAAAAAAGAAAAACAAACAAATAAAATAAAATGAATTGAGTAAGATAGATAGAGGATTCATGGCACATGAGGTAAGTCAGTTTTAATCTTGTTTGTGTTATGTGTGATAATGTATAATTATTATAAACTATATAAATACTTGAATCTCGTGAATATCTCTGTGCCTCTTATAGCCTCTGTTGAATACTGGGTCTTATCGGATTAAAATAATATTGACAGAGCCATGTAGGGTTAGGTTATTCTAGAAGGAAAAACTTAGTCTACGTAGGGTTAGTTATAGGAATAAACTAATGTTGACGCAGGGTTAATTTAATTGTTTTTAGGGAATGTTCATTGCTGGACGATCGTTCCTGAGATTCAATATTTTACGCAAGTGATTAAAATATATATTAGTGTAGTGCTTCGTTGCTGAATTCAATCGAAATATAGGTGATTAAAATATAGAATAGCGTAGTGTTTCGCCCCTGAGATTCAATTGAAATATAAAGTCTTCATGCGGATGACGACATAAGGTTGGATAATTATTTATTAAGTTCCGATGAGTTAGTGTATATGATTTTGTCAAGAACTGGGTCTTGACCAAGAACGGAGAGGAAAGAAGTATAGAGAGAGAGAGAAAGAGAGAGAAGAAATGAGAGAATTTTATTGAGAAAATTATACAAACTTGACTAAAGAGTTAATCTCCGGATTACATGGTACTTATATGAAATTTGTATCTTTTCCTGCCTATACAACTGCTACTAATCGACTTACAATTCCTGCCCAATCCTACGTGGCCTCTCTATTCTTGTCCGCCTCTACTGTCATTACACGTGTATTAGTTGTACACTTCAGCTTCTCCTGCTTTATCAGCTAGACGACCGGTCACCCAAGAACGTGCCCACCAAGTGTTTGATCTTTGGTTCCTGACAAACCCGCTTCCTTAAGAGAATCCTTGACCTCAAGGATTAAACTTCTTGATTTAACTCACGAATACTAGGAAATTGATTCATAACAACTGCAAAGTCTTCCCAGGTGGCCTCTTCCTCATCCAGATTGGCCCATTTGACCAGCACTTGAACTACGACTCTGTTATCTCTTTTAACGATTCGACGCTGAAGAACTGCTTCAGGTAGTAGCTTGAGTTGTCCATCTGATGTAGTCAAGGGAGGCTCACTAACTGCTGCAATGCTAGAACCAATCTTCTTCTTTAGAACTGAGACATGGAAAACTGGATGTAAAGCACAACCTTGAGATAATACTAGACGATAAGCAATGGATCCAATTTTCTCAATGATCTCATAGGGTCCATAGTATTTGACTGATAGCTTAAGGTTCCTGTGCATTGCCTCTGACACCTGCCGATACGGTTACAACTTCAGATAAACCATGTCTCCAACACTCAATTGCCTCTCAGATCTCCTTTTATCAGCAAATGTCTTCATCCGACTTTGAGCCTTATGTAAGTTGTCCTTCAGATTCCGCACCATCTGAGCCTGTCATGTAACCAGTTCAGCTACAGATGCCACTGAAGGTTATTCTTCTTTCAAACCAGGGATCAAAGGAGGTGGATAGCCATAAAGAACTTCAAAGGGTGAATTCTGTAGTGATGTATGGAAGCAAGAGTTGTACCAGAATTCAGCTAAAGAGAGCCATTGAAACCATGTAGTTGGACGAGTGAAGCACATGCTGCAAAGAAAATTTTCAAGGCACTGGTTGACTCTCTCCGTTTGCCCATCTGTCTGAGGATGATAAGCTAAACTCAAACGAAGAGTCACCCCCCATTGCTCGAAAAGAGATTGACATACATTGCTTGTAAAGATGCAGTCACGATCAGAAATAATCTCTTTAGGAAATCCATATAATCGACAGACTTGATCCACAAACAAACGTCCAACCTGCATTACTGTGAAGGGATGAGATAAAGTCAGAAAATGATCATACTTAGAGAACCGATGTACAATCACAAAGATGGTGTCCTTCCCTCCAGATTTTGGCAACCCTTCAATAAAATCCATGGAAATACTTTTCCAAGCACTATCAGGTATAGTTAAAGGTTGCAACAATCCCGGAATGGAGACTGTCTCAGACTTGCAACGCTGACAAACTTTACAACTTTGTACCCATTTCTTCACATCCATCTTCAAACCAGGCCAATAGAAATAACGTTTAATCCTCTTATATGTCACAAGGATACCAGAATGCCCACCCACTACACCTGAATGTAGCTGCTAAAATATATCAGTTCTGAGATTACCAAAAGATCCAATACAAATGCGACCTTTAAATCTGAATATTCCATTGATAAGTTGATAATATGGAACTGATTGAGGTTGTACAAGTAGAGACTGGATCAAAGCTTGTATACTATCATATCCCACATAACTTGATTCAACATCAGTCAACCAAGATGGAACAGCAGAAGAAATTACAGAGAATTCATGATCTGAGATTCTTGATAGGGCATCTGCAGCTTTGTTCTCCACACCTTTCTTGTACTCAATAATGAAATCCAACCCCATTAGCCTTGAGACACCTTTCTTTTGCAAATTGGTGTACACCTTCTGGTCCAACAGGTATTTTAAACTTTGGTGGTCAGTTCTTATTGTGAATGTCCTGCCCTCCAAGTAATGTCACCACTTGGATACTGCTACAAGCAAGGCAAGCAACTCCTTTTCATATACAGGTAGGCCAGCATTTCAATGACGAAGTGCTTGGCTGAGGAAGGCAATAGGTTTCCCTTTTTGAGACAGGACAGCTCCCAACCCTAAGTCAGATGCATCAGTTTCTAGCTCAAAATCAAGAGTGAAATCCGGATAAGCCAATACATGTGTAGTTATTATCTTCTCTTTGAGAGACTCAAAAGTTGCTGTAGCCTGATCAGACCAACAAAATCCATCTTTCCTCAGTAAATTGAACAAGGGGCATGCTACTTCTGCATAACCACGAACAAATTTCCTATAATATCCTGTTAAACCAAGAAACCCTCTCAGATCCCTCATATTAGTAGGAACTTTCCAATCTTTGATTACTGCGATTTTCTTTGGGTTAGTGCTGACACCAAGGCCGGAGATGACATGAGCCAAATAATCAACAGATGCTATACCAAAGTCGCACTTGGATAACTTGAAGAAGAAACTCTCCTTCCTTAAGGTTTCAAAAACCTACTACAAGTGCGAAAGGTGGATCTTCTCATTCTTGCTGTAGACAAGAATGTCATCAAAGAATACAAGCACAAATTTATGTAGATATGGAGCCAATGTCTTGTTCATAACTGCTTGAAACATAGCAAGAGCATTGGTCAGCCCGAATGGCATCACTCGAAATTCAAAGTGACCATGATATGTTCTAAATGCATTCTTTGGCACATCCTCCTCTTTCATCTTAATCTGGTGGTAGCCAGCACGAAGATCAAGCTTAGAAAACACACAAGCACCGAATAGTTCATCCAATAGGTCATCTATGATAGGAATGGGATACTTGTTTTTGATAGTTTTCTGATTCAATTGCCTATAATCTACACACATCTTCCAACTACTATCCTTCTTTTTCACTAACAAAACAGGTGATGCGTAAGGGCTCTCACTTTCTTTAATAAACCCTGATTGAAGCAACCCTTCTACTTGCTTTTAAATATCTTCTTTTTGGAAGTGTGGATATCTGTAGGGTCTGATGGAAATAGCAGATGCTCCTTCTTACAGGGAAATGCTATGATCACAACTTTTAAAAGGAGGTAATGAAGTAGGTTCTCTGAACAGATCAACAAAAGAAGTGAGCAACCCCTTCAACTTAAATTGAAACTCAAGTCCAAAATTCACTCCAATGTCTTCTTTGAACTGCACTTTTTCCAACTCTACATTACTGACTTCTTCAATCCAATAGAACATAATCATTTCCTCAACTTGTTGTCTATACCAATCCTGTGACAAAGCTGCAGCAGTCATACAGCTAAGCTCACCCTCTACATTACTTCCCCTAAATCAATGTAACATAATCGATCTTCCTCTATTCTGAATTGTTGCTTCAGCCTTGACAAAATCAAATAAAATAGGATTGCAATCTTACATCTAGTCAGTTCCCAATACCAAATCATAAGTGCCCAGATCCAAAATTCTGAAATCAAAAGGAAACATACTACCACTCATCTCTCATGTAACCTATTGACAAGCCTGATTACATGTCACTCTAGATCCATCTGCTAAAGAAATTATCATGCCTGCACTGTTAACTATATCCAAATGAAGTCTCTCAACCAGCTTTGCATTGATGAAAGTTACTGTGCTACCCGTGTCAAGCAGGATGAGAATTGGTCTATTTTTAAGCCTTCCTCTCAACTTGAGTGTTCCACTACCACTGCTTCCATAGATGGCATGCATAGATAGCTCAGCTAATTCCTCCTCTTCATACATCACACGTTGACAGTCTTAGACCATGTCTGTATCCAATTCATCCTCCATTACGTGCAAACCTGCTTTCTTATGGTTACATATATGACCTTTCACCCAAGGAGTCTCTCTGCAAGTAAAATAAAAAGGTTCCTTCCTCTTCCCTATTTGATCAACTACCAATTGTTTCCCAGTTGAAGCACTCCAACTGTTCGATAAATTGCCCGATCTCACCTTCTAATTAAACCCACTAGTATTCGATTGTCCTCTTCCCCCGAAACCTCTCTGAGCTGCTTTCAAAGCTATTTCATGTAACTGAGCTTTCTCTATGGCATCACTCAATGTAAGAAGGTTGTGTGTCCTCACTAATGGCTTAATCTGATCAGACAAACCTCCTACAAATGAATGTGTAAAGTACGATCTGACAAACATGAATTTTCTCTTATCATCAACCTCTTTAACTCCTCAAAATTTCTCATATATTTCTCCACCGTACCCGTTTGTTTTAGGTGGTTAAATTCCTCTACAATTCCTCCTAGTGAACGAGTTCCAAATCTCTTACACAGTGCTTCTCCAAATTGCTTCAAGTTCACCACCTTAACTTGTATTACCAAACTGTCAAACCAGATCTCCGCAATCTCATCCAAATGCAAACCCGCCATTACTACTTTCTTGCCTTCTTCTACCTTATACACCGTAAAGAACTTCTCGCACTTTCTCAACCATCCCCTAGGGTTCAAAAGTGTGAAAAGAGGGAAGTCTAACCTGGGGTTTGGTGCATTATCCTTCCGATTGTTCCACCCTTGAGTTGCAGGTTCTGATGTTGCTTCCACAGACTCTTCAATCATCACCAGAGAAGGAACTAGAGCTGCCGGGGCTGGGCCTAAGATTCCACGATTGCCGATCACCCTCTAGAGCCAATCAAACATCTTGTCATATGAAGTTGCCATTAAATCAAAATGTCCTGTCAGTGAATTAAATCTTCCCGATAACAAATCAAAGCATTCTCAAGTTTTCTATTCGTTCCTTTCAACTCACGACTCCATCAAAGTGAATCTTTCTTCGAGCTTTCGAAACTGTTCCTCCATTAATTTCCACCTCGTATCCATCTTTTTATAGCTCTGATACCAATTTGTCAAGAACTGGGTCTTGACCAAGAACAGAGAGGAAAGAAGTAGAGAGAGAGAGAGAGAAGAAAGGAGATAATTTTATTGAGAAAATTATATAAACTGAACTAAAGAGTTAATCTCCGGATTACATGGTACTTATATGAAAATTGTATCCTTTCCCGCCTATACAACTGCTACTAACTGACTTACAATTCCTGCCCAATCCTACGTGGCCTCTCTATTCTTGGCCGCCTCTACTGTCATTACACATGTATTAGTTGTACACTTCAGCTTCTCCTGCTTTATCAGCTAGACTACTGGTCACCCAAGAACGTGCCCACCAAGTGTTTGATCTTTGGTTCCTCACAGATATGTTATTATTTGGGAGTTGATATTCATATATGATTCATGCGTTATGATTTATTCAACTGTGATTATGTGTTTACGTATGAGATATGAATTTGAACTATCTGTTCTGATTTGGGGATTTCAGATTTTTGATTTCGGATTTCTAATTTTGGACTATTCATCTGTACTATTGATTTTGGATTGTGATTTGGATCGTTGACTCGGAATTCAGATTTCGGATTGTGGGATGGTTTTATTGGTCTTGGATTCTGATTTTGAATTATAGAATTGTGTTGTTGGATTCTGAATGTTGATCTTCAAATGTATGATTTATGTGAATGATAATATGCGAGATGGTCCTATACCAAGTGAGCCCTGTAGTTTGCACATATTGTATAAGGAGATACCGAGTAACCTGGGGTATATGTGATCAAATAGACAGGGAGTGTGTAGACTTTCTGGACTCGTGGAGGAGATACCCTTCCGTCTAGTGGGCCTGCCTTACAAAAATGGTTTGGGTATTTATCTGTGCCTCACGAGGATCCCGACATGATATGTGTGGACTTCGGAGCTCCGAATTGTGATTGTTATTGTGGAATGTTAAGAATGCTATGTTGTATTATGGAATGATTGAGAAGTGTTGTAGACTTCTATTACGTTAGTTGGCTAAGTTGGATAGGTGACGGAATGATTAAGAAGTATTATAGAGTTTTATTACGTTAGTTGGCTAAGTTAGTTGGATAGGTAACCTCTGTTTCAGTTTTGAAAAGCTTGACCGTGGACATATGTTTGTGACTTTGTTACTATGTGATTTTGTACATGCTCAGATTTGTTATGTTTAAATTAAGGGTAAATTACGTCTGGCCCCCTGTAGTTTGGTATATTTAAGGCTCGCCCCCCGTTTTTTGCAAACCGATTAAATAACCCCTACTGTGCAAACTAATTGTACAATTTCCCCCCTCTCGCCGGAATTGGCATTTTTTCCGGCGATAAGGCACGGGAAAAGACTAAAATGCCCCTCTACTAAAAAAAAAAAAACAAAATCAACCAAAAAAAACTATACCAGACCTTCTCCTCCTCCTCCTCCTTCTTCTTCTTCAACAACCCCAATCCAATTCAACAACCCTAAACCCAAATCAAAGCAGCCAACCCTAACCCAATCTAATACCCTTTTAATCCAATCTAACACAGTTGATACTGACCCATTAGCTAGCTAGCTTCCTTCCTATACTTCTTCTCTCTGCGGAACTCCAAAGGGGACATGGAAATGGACATCCCTCTCCCCGACAAGCTCGAGTGGCTAGAAGCCAACTCCAACTTCGACAAGTATCTCCTACACCCACCCTCACCCGATCCCCCGAAGACGATGAGCTGCCTACCCCTACAACCAACGGCCATAAGCACCCTAGGCCATCTGCCGCTCCCAATTCCCTTATTTGACTTGAAGAAGAACAATCAGAAGAGAAGTGAACCAAGCTCAAGTTCCCTGCCCAGCGGGATCTTGATGACAAGGATCGGCTCTGCTACTCCCTACCCTGGGAACTCGATCAAGCTCGTTCGCCCGCGGAGCTAGCACCGGCGGTAGAAGAGGTGGTAGAAGCGGGAGCTAATAGAGGCAAAGTTTGATGAGGTTCAACCACTAGAGGAGGTGTTTCTATGGGAGGTACCCCTTCTGGCCGACAAGAGTATCGACGTGATCCTGTCCAAGTTGGGTTTAGGTGGGTTTAGGTGCTCCTGTCGATGAAGACGAGGGAGGAAGAATGAAGAGGGAGGAAGAAGATTTTGAGGTTGGTCAGACTTTTGATTTTGATGTTATGGTTATAATCTGTTATTGGATTTGGTTTGCATAAGGGAAGGAGAAGATGATGAAAAATTAATAGAAAAGAGGGGAAAGAGAGAGGAAGAGAAGAGAGGAGGAAGAAAGAGGAGAGATGAATTTTTTTTGTTTTTTAGTCAGGGGCATTTTAGTCTTTTCCCGTGCCTTCTCGCCAGAAAAATGCCAATTCTGGCGAGAGGGGAGAAATTGTACAATTAATTTGCACAGTAAGGGTTATTTAATTGGTTTGCAAAAAACGGGGAGGCGAGCCTTAAATATGCCAAACTACAGGGGGCCAAATGTAATTTACCCTTAAATTAATGATATCTCTCTTATGCGCGTGCCTGTGATTGTTGAGTCTTATTATATACGATTTGATATGGAACAAGTGATATGATTTGACGCATGGATTGTGTGTTTTTACTAACTTACTGAGATGCGTATCCTCATTAATGTGCACTGCTGTCTCAGATAATTCGTGAGAAATTTAGGAGTGAGAACTGGCGGCAGAGACATGCATCGTTAGACATTTAATCTATTTTAACACTATGTATTTTCATTACTATAGACCGTTATATTTTTGGATTGAAGTTGCGATTAAAACTTCAAAACGAAAGTGACTTGGTAGAGATTTTTACTCCGTGGCGGTTAACATGCATAATTTCTAGGGCGTGACACTCAATCACACATTGAAGTCAATTTAATTATCATAAAAGGTGTTTTTCGGCAATTCTTACCTTGTTGCCCAACTTCATTGCCATTTCGTGTAATCACCGGCGGCAGAAGTCTCACAAATTGTTGGAGTTTGTATATAAGGCTTTGTGAAAACTAACCAATTGTTTCTTATCTGATATAGAAATCCTGACAGGGAGTGCAAAAGGAAAACATCAAAATAAGGCAGATTGCGGATAATGTAAGAGTTCATGTCGTGTAAACAAGCATAAATACATAAGAACACTCCTTGTTTAGACCATGCGAAATTTGAAGAATGCGTCTCTTCTTGCATGAATGGCCTGAGAAAAGGAAAATGAAAAAAAAAAACGTGTTTGTGCGTGAACTTGATGAAATGGTTAAGGCAGCAATCTTGCGTTATGATCTTAACCAAATTAAATCGACACAATATCTTCTGTCCTTACTCGGCGAACCCAAAGATCACCTACAAATAATAAATTTTATACTTCATAAGGGTCTGGACTAGGCTATGTTTTTTACTTTTGGTAATTTTTGTTAATAATCGGTCAGGAGAAAAGGTGGGATGGCAAAAAGAGAAAATCTTGATTCACTTGTCTCTTTTTCAGAACATTGACATGATCCCCGAAGCAATAATTTACACATTGACCAATAAAATAAATCGTCGTAGCCATGAAAACAAGTCCATTTAATTATGCATAAATTAACACTATATACTTGGAATTGGAAGCAAGTATTGTAAAAGAGCAGCGTCCACGAAACAGAATACCAATTCTCTTTTATTATCACGTACAACTTGCCTGGTTCACTTTGAAGAGTACACTGTTTTCTCACTAGAAGTTATTTTTTCTAATCGACCAGCTTCGTGGAAATTATGGAGAAATAATTTAGGACAAATTATTTTCAGATCCTAATATGCGATCTTTATTTTTTCAAATATATTATATCGTGTTTGTAGTTTTATTGTGTAGTAATTAAAGTGACTTCATAATCTCTGCGAGATATTTGAAAATAAACGTTTTTTAAACTAGAGGGAGGACAAATTATTTTTTGAAACAATAAGGATCACATTAGTAATTAGTGCATGCACTAAAGATCCAAGGGTAATTCGCACAATAATTTATGTCACTGCTCACCCTATAAGTACTATTACTCATAAAAACTCAAACCGTACCAACAAAATTTTCTCTGACAATGGCTTTAAGTCAGCTGAACAAGCTTGTCTTAATGGTGGTTCTAATGACATGTTATTGGTCGTTCCCGTGCGACTCCGGGTTGCTCCAAATTCGATCCATGTCACGAAGGCACGAGATGTGGATGGCTATACATGGACGCGTATACAAAGACAAGTCCGAGAAGGAAGCAAGGTTCAAAATTTTCAGGGACAATGTGGAATTCATTGAAGCATTCAACCGCCATGGGAATAAGTCTTACAAGTTGGAAGTCAACCGATTCGCTGACCTCACAGCTCAGGAGTTCGGTGCCCTACGAAATGGATACAAGAAGTTAAGATTGGGAAGTTCATCGGGAACGAAGCATTTCAGGTATGAGAATTCTAGTGATGTTCCTTCTTCGGTGGATTGGAGAATGATAGGAGCTGTTACCCCTGTCAAGGACCAAGGAAATTGTGGTAAGCCTCATTCTTATGTGTAATATGGTGATACTTCTATATGATCAATATTTCAATAAAATTTAGGGGATAAAACGTTATATTTGTGAAGCAACATTGTAAATACTTTTCCTATTCCAACGTTACGTTAAAATCTCTTCAAACGTAGATTTGAGCTAGGCTCGATTTTTGTGCAATTGTATTATCTTAGCTAATCCTTTCAGTAAACCTTTAAGAGAAAGTCAATTCCTTCATTTTAATACTTCATGTCAGTTATTTTCAAGTCCATTTTAGAAAAGAAAATGAATTCTATTTGTCATTTTCATATTTGGAAACAGAGATGCAATTTTGGAATGAACTTATAAAGGATGGACGAATTTCCTACCAAATCATCTTAGTTCTTGAAAATTTTACCACCACGGAAACGAAATTCAAGTCTTTGTTTCAACTGGAGTACAAAAATTTTTGCAGGATGTTGTTGGGCATTCTCTGCTGTTGCAGCAATGGAAGGGATCACAAAGCTATCAACGGGGAAACTGCTGTCCTTATCGGAGCAGGAGCTGGTAGATTGCGACACAAGCAAGAACCAGGGCTGCAATGGTGGCCTAATGGACGACGCCTTCGAGTTCATTATCAACAACAACGGCCTCACAACCGAAGACGACTACCCTTACCAGGCAACCGACGGGACATGTGATACCCACAAGTTGGCGAACCACGCAGCCAACATCACGGGATACGAGGACGTGCCTCCGAAGAGCGAGGATGCACTGCTCAAGGCTGTGGCCAACCAGCCGGTGTCAGTTGCCATCGATGCGAGTGGTTCTGCCTTCCAATTCTACTCGAGCGGGGTCTTTAATGGCGATTGTGGGACGGATTTGGATCATGGTGTGACCGCGATAGGGTATGATTCGGAGAATGGGACAAAGTATTGGATTGTCAAGAACTCGTGGGGAAACGACTGGGGAGAGGACGGGTATATTAGAATGGAAAGGGATGTTAACAATGAGGAAGGCCTCTGTGGGATAGCCTTGGCGGCTTCTTACCCGACCATCTCCTAAACTGGAGGAACTTATATCTAAATGGAGACTGCTATGTAATAACCAACCTAGTCCTGTACTAATTTGTAATTTTATAACTAGTTTACCCCATGGTGTATTCAAATGTATTCCTTTCAGAGATATGATAAACTAGGTGGAGAGTGGAGACTGCTACGCAATAACCAATTTATTCTTGTACGAATTTGTAATTTTATAACTGTTCACCTCATGATTGTTCAAATTTATTCCTTGAATGAAAGGAGAAATTAAATCGTAACAATTTATATCGTTTTGTCAACTTATTAAATTGTTCAGAAAAAAAAAGTTCTAAAGTTGGACCAATTAGCAAAAATTGTTTCAAATTGACAATTTTTTAAAGGATCATTCAAAACGCACTTGGGTATAGACCTAGTCAAGAATTGAATCTAAATTGTAATTTTATTTGATTCGATTAGTTAATAATTTGATTTGATTCGTATATAATTCGATTCGTCAACAATTTGATTCAAATTCATAATGGTACAAATTGAATTCGGTTTTTGATTTTTATAATTTGACAAACTAGCGAATTTAATTCGAATTCAATTCGAGTTAAATTTGTATTTAATTTGTATAAAATTTGTGTATATATATACATATTGGTGTAAGAAAATCTCAAAATCAATTATTTAAAACCTTAAATCCTAAACTCTACAATCGTAAACTCTAATCCCTAAAATTCTGAAATTATAACTCAACTATTTATTAAATCATAAACGTTAAACTCCAAATCTTAAATTCTAACCCTAAATCATAAAACCCTTAAACTCCAAATCGTAAATAACTTATTTTGGCCTATTAAGTGCAAATTCAAATTTTAGTTTATTTTTCATTCTAAAAAATGTTAAACATTTATGCCTTATTTTTTAGTTTATAATTAAATATTTAATATTTACAAATCAATTCAAATTCGAAGATTTATAATTTGTATTCAATTCGTCCTCGGATGAATTGGATATGATTTAATACTTTGATAATTTGAATTAGAAATGATTCAATTCGAATTTGTTCGAATTCGAACCGTTGTGAGGTCTACTTGGGTAACAAGTCCATTTTCTGATTAAATCTAGATTTATTAATTTTTTATTGTTATCTCATGCTTACATATATAATAGAAGTTACTATGGAAAATATAAGTTACTTTTTAAATATCTACATTTTCTTCTTTCTGTAATCTTATTTAACATTTTGCAATTACCAAAATACTAAAGCAATTTATAAAAATGTTAATTCAAAATTTCAAGGAATAATAAAACTTCAAAATTGCCATGTAAAGATACACTAAGTAGATATTTGGTTTGGCTTTTAGAAATTCGTAGTTGGCTAATAAATATCTATCACTTAATTTTTTTTTGGTAAATTAAAAACAATAACTATTGCAACACAAACGCCATTTTTTTCAACATCTGGAATTTGTAGCTGATCAATTCAGTTCTAAGTTTTTATATTGTCCAATTACCATAGTACCCTATTTTATAATTCACATGTCGATTTGGAAATTTTAGCTTAAATTGATTTTTCCTATTTTTTTGAATTTAATAGCTTTTTTATTTCTATTTATTTTCTACTTGAAAAATCTAGAAAATAGGATGAGAATAAATATCAGATAAAATTAATTTGTTGAGTTAAATATTTTTTCACGATTCTTGGATTAAGTGCAATTATAAATTTATAAATAGTGAATTGAAACTTGTTCTTAAAATATATTAAAGAATAAAATTCATTAGTCTAATACCTTTACAAGTAATTTCACAATTCAAAAGTAATAGTCAATTGTAATTTACCAAACACTTTTTAAAAATCGAATATTAACTATCAGTTAAATACTATGAACTAACAAGTGATCAACTATGAACACAACTAACAACTAAATTTGATCATCTATACCAAACAGACCCTAAATAACAGTCGAAAACCATTAGAAATTTTTTTACAACATTCTCTCGAGAGGAGACGAGTCTCCGCCATCGCTAAACAACTGCTTCCGCAAAACGATGGTGTGAACTTAATAAAATTACTCAAAGAGTACTAATTCCCTACGCATCGAAACTGTTATCGCATATGCCACAATTGCCCAATCAATAAACATTATCAAAACTGTCTCGTATATCAATGATGAAACCTCTTAGAAATAAATATTTCACATTACTATAATGATTCAAATTTTGATTAGGTTATTTCATTTATTTTAAATTTTTATTCAAATCAATTACCGTCTAATATTCGACTCACTTGATCAATTAATCTACATATGTAATAAATAAAACATTCAAAAGAATACAATTTTCTTTAAACAAGCAGTCAACAATTATGTATTTTAAAAAATTTAAATATGAAAACTTTGGTTAACCTAAAATAATCTATCGTTGTACTCTTGTAGACGCCAAAATAGGAGACAATTGTAAGACTAATAGCAAGAACGTCCACGGAAACTGGACTAGTGGTCCGTCCATATCTGGTATAGTTAACTTGCCAGCTAATTCACGTCAAAGCACCTCAATAATCCAAATTACTTGCCAGCACCCGAATTCCATGCACGAACATCAACCCTATAAATACCAACAACCCTCCAATGAAATTATGTACCAAACAAACATTAACAATATCGATCATAATATAAACAACAATTAGTATAATTGTACTAAAAACTGTTGGACATGGCCGTTTGGAATCTGCAGAACAAGCTGTTCGTGGCTGTGGTGCTGGTGGTGTTCATGTTTGCATCTGAAGCCTGGTCCAGGTCACTTCAGGATGATGCCATAGCTACGAGGCATGAAACGTGGATGGCTCGACACGGTCGTGTTTATAAGGACAATGCAGAGAAGGAGATGAGGCGCAAAATCTTCCAAGAGAATGTGGCGTTCATCGAGTCGTTTAACCAGGACGGGAAGAAGTCTTATAAGTTAGGCGTCAATGAATTTGCTGATCTGACCGCCGAGGAGTTTCACGCGTCGAGAAATGGGTATAAGGCCTCGTGGAGCAAAAAGCTATCAGCGGGAACAAGAACACCCTTCAAGTATGAGAATGCGAGTGCCCTTCCAGTTTCAATGG